>OX336391.1:590311462-590857810 GCA_946902985.2 Meconema thalassinum
TGTGTTGTTCCAGTTATTTATGGAACAGGCTGCCTCGAACTGACGTAAGTAGGTGCTCCACGGGACCTTTCCGTCGAAGGTTGGGGGCGTCACTCTGCTATGTCCCGTTCCTGATATTCCCGGTGTAACGGTGGGCGGGCGTTGGCGCAGCTCGGCAACTTCCTCTCGTAGAGCGTTGAATTCCTCTTTCACCCCCGCCAGTGGGCGTTGGCACAGCTCGGCAACTTCCACTTGTAAGGCGTTGAATTTCTCCTCCACCCCCATCAGCGGGCGTTGGCGCAGCTCGGCAACTTCCACTTGTAAGGCGTCGAACTTCTTTTCCACTGCCGTGACTTCCTCACGCAGACCCAGTTCTAATTTCTTCAGGTCCTGTGTCAACTTATTCTGACCGTCTTCCATCTTCTTCTGGCCGTCCTCTATCCTCTTCAGGTCCTCCGCTAGCTTCTTCTGGCCGTCTTCTAGTTTGGCAGTTAGGTCCTCGGCTAACTTCTTCTGGCCGTCCTCCATCTTCTTCTGGCCGTCCTCCATCTTCTTCAGGTCCTCCGCTAACTTATTTTGGCTGTCCTTCAGGTCCTCTGCTAACTTCTTCTGGCCATCCTCCATCTTCTTCTGGCCATCCTCCATCTTCTTCTGGCCATCTTCCATTTTGGCAGTTAGGTCCTTGGTTAAATTCTTCTGGCCGTCCTCCATCTTGGTTTCCATGCCATTTAACTTTTCTAGCAGTGCTGCCAATTTCTCCTCCATTTTAGCTGTTTATCTTGTAAAGGGCATGCACTCACAGGAAAATTAGAGAAAATGACCTGCTCGGGTTTTGAAACCAGGACCGTCAGGTGTTGTGCTTGAGTTCGTAATCCGGCTTCTGACACCAGTTGTTACGTGCCACCCCCTAGTGGCACTTTCGTTAACTGGATTACGGTGGGGGGTACAAAGCACAACACCAATTACTGCTTAAAGAAATAATTAACTTTATTGTGGCCAGAAAATTACACTAATCAGCAGATACAAGCAATTAGGAGCCTTCTCCAGTTTCCTCAAGTCTCTTCCATATGCGCTCTTGGCCCCTTTCACTTGCAACAGACCACAGAAGTTAATCCGTCCTAATGAGTCTAGTGGCCTTGACAGAACTACATGCAACTTCTTTCTAATGTGCGCCTACTACAGTACTTACGGGCACTTGCTGCGCGCTGTTCACCAGCTGGGAGAAACAATGTCACTTAATTTCGACACCACAATATCTGACACTCAGTGAAAGCACACTTACTCAGAACACGGCAGTCCCCTGTATGTTCCTCACTTCGCCGCTACACTAGGGGTTTCGCAAGTCACCACACTTCTGTCGCTCAGAATAAACGCTCACACTAGCTCGTAAAACACAACAACCACTGCTTCACGGGTCACTCTTATATAGCAGGCCGGTGACTCAATAAATGGTTCTAGATCCATCCAGAGTCCACGGCTTCTCGAGGTTTCCACCGCTGGTCCAGTCACGAATCTTCTGGACTATCCCTTTGTCTGTAGTAGCCCTGTTGCATAAGGCGCGCGCAATACAGGAGGCAAGCCACAGCCCAGCCCCTGGGGCAGTTGTGACTCAAGCGGCGAGCGATGACACAAACTCACAGCCGTAACAATATTTTATTTTAATTAACACTTGAATGAACACTTGCGTTGCTGCATTAAGATAACAAAATGTTTGAGTGCCTCCTTTTATGTATCAAATACAGAAGTGAAACGTTGTAATAACATATATTTACCAAGACATTTAGGTGCAATGCTAAAAATTGAGGAATTTATAAGGAATGCCCATTCAGTGTATGCTGGTTCTGATGCACATGAGTATCAAAGTGTTGAGGATACTGTACCTGTTATACATGAATCAACAAGTTTGTTCTTTGGTAAATGTTCTCATGTCTCTTTAAGACTGCTGCTCTGTTCCATTTCAGTAGGTAGCCTTTTCTGTGCCCAAGATCACGGGTTCAAACCCGGCCGAAGTCGTTGGATTTTTAAGAGCGTTAAATCCCTCAGTATGCCTTTCATCGAGAAGTAAAGCCAGGAGCCGGTGCCATCTAGTAGCCAAGTTCACAGCTAGTTGTCGTTGACGGTAGCAAAAGTAGGAACTACTTTGAAATTGATCGTCTGCAGTCCTTACCTGAATTACAGATAACACACACTACGGTAATACAGCCATCACCGGTTAGCAGACAGATTCTACACACACACAAGGTACACGGGGTACATGACCGCGTTGTCGCAGCCCCTAAACTGAGGAACCAATCAACCAACCTTTTCTATCATAGGCATTATAATTATTACCAGCCTGGGTTCATATCACGGAGGAAAACTTTCTGTGTGTTCTTTTTTTTTTTTTTTTTTTTTCGTGAGTGGGTTAGGACATCACTGTCATCAGCCATGTGTACTCGGATACGGGTAGAATTTGTATGTGTATTGTCTGTGGTAGTGTGTGTATTGTGATGCTAGAAAGAATTGGGAAGGAAGTGACAATGGTCTTCTGTTAGGAACAATCCCAGCATTTACCTGGAGGAGAAAGGAGAATCGAACCCACTTCTTCTTAGTTCAGTGAGGCTGAGTGAATTTAGTTTCAAACCTCAAATCGAAACTACATTTCCCGGCAGGGGTGGGAATCAAACCTGGACCGCCGGGACAGATGATTGACTATAGATATTGTTACGTGCCACCCCCTAGTGGCACTTTTGTTAACTGGATTACGGTGGGGGTACAAAGCACAACACCAATTACTGCTTAAAGAAATAATTAACTTTATTGTGGCCAGAAAATTTCACTAGTCAGCAAATACAAGCAATTAGGAGCCTTATTCCAGTTTCCTCAAGTCTCTTCCTTGAGCACTCTTGGCCCTTCCACTGGTCAACAGAACACAGAAGTTAATCCGTCCTAATGAGTACGGTGACCTTGACAGAAACTACCTGCTCCTCTCCTTTATGTTCTCCGACCACAATTACTTACGATCACTTGCTGCAGGCTATTTCGCTGTTCACCAGCTGGGAGAGACAATGTCACTTAATTTCGACACCACAATATCTGACACTCAGTGAAAGCACACTTACTCAGAACACGGCAGTCCCCTGTATGTTCCTCACTTCGCCGCTACACTAGGGGTTTCGCAAGTCACCACACTTCTGTCGCTCACACTAGCTCGTAAAACACAACGACAACTGCTTCACGGGTCACTCTTATATAGCAGGCCGGTGACTCAATAAATGGTTCTAGATCCATCCAGAGTCCACGGCTTCTCGAGGTTTCCACCGCTGGTCCAGTCACGAATCTTCTGGACTATCCCTTTGTCTGTAGTAGCCCTGTTGCATAAGGCGCGCGCAATACAGGAGGCAAGCCACAGCCCAGCCCCTGGGGCAGTTGTGACTCAAGCGGCGAGCGATGACACAAACTCACAGCCGTAACACCACCCCCTTCCTAAAAAGGCTGATCGTCCCGATCAATCATTGGTCCGTCTGTGTCCCTCCGTAGTCTGCCAGGCGATCTCGATGCACGATTTTCATCTTCGCCCTCGGGCTCCGCTGGATCCTGTAGACGACATCGTTGATCCGTCTCACTACTCGGTACGGGCCCTCCCAGGACTTCTGCAGTTTGGGTGACAGGCCTTTCTTCCGTAATGGGTTGAAGAGCCAGACCAGGTCGTCCTCGTGGAATCCGCCAGCATCCGTCTGCTGGTCGTATCGGTTCTTCATTCTGTCGGTCTCGATCCGCAGTTTCCTCCTCGCGAACGCGTGCACGTCCTCCAGTTGGTCGACCAGTTCTTGACAATACTGGCTTACCGGGATCGGATCATTCCCAGGTCGGCCAAAGGCAAGATCGACAGGTAGACGGAGCTCCCTCCCAAACATGGCCCGGGCTGGTGTGCACCCGGTGGCTTCATGCACGGCGGTGCGGTAGGCCAGGAGAAATAGTGGAAGATGTTTGTCCCAATCCCTCTGGTGCTCGCTGACGACTATTCGAAGATGGTTCTCGATGGTGCGATTGAATCGCTCTACCATCCCGTCGGACTGAGGGTGTAGTGGCGTTGTCCTTGTCTTCCGGATTCCCAGCAGCTGGCATAGGTTTTGGAACACCTGCGACTCGAAGTTCCTCCCTTGGTCGGAGTGCAGCTCCAGGGGTTCTCCGTACCGGCTGACGAATTCCTTCACCAGGGTCTCTGCAATCGTCGCGGCTTCTTGGTTAGGGAGCGCATACGCCTCCGGCCATTTGGTAAAGTAGTCGCTGACGACTAATATGTAGCGGTTCCCTGCCTCGCTTAACGGGAATGGCCCAGCAACATCGATGGCCACTCTCTCCATGGGGCCGCCCACGTTGTAGGTCTTCAGTGGACCCCGTCGTCTTCGTCCTGGGCCCTTGCTGGCTGCGCAATCGTGGCACCTCGCGCAGTGGTTCTCCACGTCTGTTCGGCATCCGATCCAGTAGAACCTCTCTCTCAGCTTCTCCAGGGTCTTCTTTATCCCTAGGTGTCCACCAGATGATCCTCCATGAACTTCCTTCAGGACTTCCTCCGTCATAGCCTTTGGAACGACGACTTGTTCCCGAGATGTCTTCCCGTCGGTGCTCTCCCAGGCGCGGCAGATGAGGCCATCCCTTACAATCAGCGAGTCCCACTGTGCCCAGTAGGACTTAAACTTTGGGCTGCAGTCACTCACAATGTTCCACCCGGGTCTGGGGACACAGACCCTCTTCCATTCGGCTATCAGTCCCAGGTCATCATCTTCTGCTTGTGCCCGCGTGAAAGATTCGCGGCTCCAGCTCCCCTGAAGTTCCACAGTAGTCCGTCGGCACTGTATCCCGGTGTTCTCCTCCCTTCGGGCACAGAAGGTGCAGTCTTCGGGGCACGGTCTTCGTGACAGGGCGTCGGCGTTAGAATGCAGTTGGCCTTTCCTGTGCTGAATCTCAAAGTTGTACTGTTGAAGTCTCTCTAACCACCGCGCGAGTTGACCCTCGGGCTGCTTGAAGTTCAGGAGCCACCGCAGGGATGCATGGTCGGTCCTAATGAGAAATTCTTGCCTGTACAGGTACTTGTGGAAGTGTTCAATGGTCTTCACGATGGCGAGCAGCTCCTTCCTGGTGACGCAGTAGTTCCTTTCTGGCTTTGACAGGGCCTTGCTGAAGTAGGCCACTTCTCCCTCCTCGCCGTCCACTACTTGCGACAGGATTCCCCCTGTGCCAAAGTCGCTGGCATCGGTATCGACGATGAACCTTGTTCCAGGTCTGGGGTAGGCCAGAATAGGTGCGGTGCACAGAGCCTGCTTGAGTTGTTCGAAGGCACTGTGGCATTCTGCTGTCCACGTGAAGAGTTGGTCCTTCTCAGTCAGTCGATGTAAAGGTTTGGCGATGTCGGCGAATCCTCTCACGAAGCGACGGTAATAAGTGCAGAGTCCCAGGAAGCTTCGTAGTTGGGACTTGTGCTTCGGAACTGGCCACTCCCTCACAGCTGCGGTCTTCTCTGGGTCGGTGCGCACCCCTTCTTCGGAGACGATATGCCCAAGGTACTGGACCCGCTTCTGGAAGAGCTGACACTTCTTGGGGCTCAACTTCAGCTGGGCAGCCCGTAGCTTCAACAAGATCTCCTTCAGGTTGCTGTAGTGCTCCTCGAAGCTCCTCCCCAGAACGATGACGTCGTCTAGGTATACCAGGCAGGTCTTCCAGTGTAGTCCCCTCAGAATGGACTCCATTAGCCTTTCGAAGGTCGCAGGGGCGTTGCACAGACCGAATGGCATGACGGTGAACTGCCAGAGCCCGCTGCCCACAGAGAACGCCGTTTTCTCGCGGTCCTTAGGGTGGACCTCCACCTGCCAGTAGCCACTCTTCAAATCCAAGGTGGAGAACCATCTTGACCCTGATATGGTGTCCAGCGTGTCGTCGATCCGGGGTAGAGGGTAGCTGTCCTTCTTCGTGACGTCGTTCACCCGCCTGTAGTCCACGCAGAACCTTGTGGAACCGCCCTTCTTCTTCACAAGCACGACCGGAGAACTCCAAGGACTATGTGATGGCTCGACCACCCCTTGCTCCTTCATCTCTTCTACCATCCGGTCGACTTCGGCTTGCTTGGCGAGCGGGACACGTCGGAATGGGGCCCTAATCGGTGCGCTGTCCCCAACGTCGATTCTGTGCTGGACCAAGCTTGTCCTGCCGAAGTCTTTGCTCCCCACGGAGAAGACATCCTGGAATTCGCGTAGCAGGTCCTGAAGTTGGCGCGATTGCTCTTCGTCTAAATGGTCCTGGGATCCTTGGTACAGCTTCTGTAGTTCTTCTGGCAGGGCGCGTCTTCTTCGGTTGTCCGTCTGCAGGTGTCCGTCCGTCGTATCTGTGATGCGGGCAATCCAGGTAACGGGCTCGCAGACTCCTAGGTTGGTGTCCCGGTGAACCGTAATGTCGTAGTCGTTCAGGTTGGACAGGCGGACGTACGGCCGAGACGTCGTGTTGATGAGAGTCTTGGCAACTAGCAATCCTTTTGTCTGGATGTCCTCATATTTTGGCTCGATGACAGCCGCCACTCCCTCAGCAGTTCCGTTGACAATTACGGCAGCGCTGACCTCCGTCCTGGCGGGAACGATGACGTCTTCTCTCAGCCTTACTCGTCGTGCGGTGATGGACTCGTGCGCAGGTTGCAAAGCAAGTTCCTCACCTCCGAAGTGCAGAGTGTTGGTACTCAGATCCATGATGATGTTGTTCTGGTCCAGGAAGTCCAGTCCAATGATCACTTCATTTGATACGTCGGCCACAAGCACTGGATGCTTTATCGCCCGTCGACCAATGACGAACTCCAGTGATGCTTCGCCATGTACCGGTGCGGTCTCTCCGGTCGCGGTTATTAGCTGGAGGTTCCTTTGTGCGGGTTGAACTCTCCACTTCGGGATCACGGTGGGGCTGACGATGGTCCTCGATGCTCCCGTGTCGATTAGCATGGGCCAGCTCACTCCGTTGACGACTCCGTCGGCCATCAGGCTGCTATTATCCCTCCGTAACTGCGTCACACGAACTTGGACTGCCAGGACTTGATGACTGCCACAAGCCAACCTTTGCCCCCCTAGGCTGGCTGATACTTGCTTTCCTGGGCCGCGCGGTTTCCCTACGACTGACTGTCCCGACGGAAACCCTTGGCGGCGGCGATCACCGTAGTCCTTGCTCAGATGGCCTCTCTTACGGCAGGTCCAGCAGGTCGGTAGTCCTCTTCCGGACCGCCTCTCCGGATGTCCTTCGGCTACGTTTTTGCTGGTGGTACCGCGACTATCGAAGAAACGGCTTAGCGCCTCCATTAATTCGTCGGCCAGGGGCTTGGTTTCGTTGGTTTTTACTGGTTCGTCGACGTCCACTTGACGCACCCGCGCGTGCATTCTGGATGCCTGTTTTGCCGTCTCGAACTCAAGTGCGTGGCTCAGCGCATCTGTCAGGGTCTTATTGCGCGCGAGTCGCAGCGCCTGTTGAGTGTCCGAGTCCCGTAGCCCGTCGGTGAAAGTCTGCGTCGCTATCTGCTCCAGAAAGTCGGCCGGCGCTGTTGGGTAGGCGAGCCTTACGAGGCGTGCGATGTCCATCTCGAACTCCTGCAGGGTTTCCGCGTTCTTCTGTACCCGGGCCCGGAGCTGCATCTGGTAGGCCTGCTGAAGATGGCTATCTCCATATCGGGACTCCATATGGGCGATCAGTGAAGCGTAGTCCTGGGATCCAGTCGGGATGGCATGAAGGACGTTAAGGGCGTCACCTCTCAGCGCTACAATGAGAGCTGTAGCCTTTTCTGTGTTGTTCCAGTTATTTATGGAACATGCCGCCTCGAACTGACGTAAGTAGGTGCTCCACGGGACCTTTCCGTCGAAGGTTGGGGGCGTCACTCTGCTATGTCCCGTTCCTGATATTCCCGGTGTAACGGTGGGCGGGCGTTGGCGCAGCTCGGCAACTTCCTCTCGTAGAGCGTTGAATTTCTCTTCCACCCCCGTCAGTGGGCGTTGGCGCAGCTCGGCAACTTCCTTTTGTAAGGCGTTGAATTTCTCCTCCACCCCCATCAGCGGGCGTTGGCACAGCTCGGCAACTTCCACTTGTAAGGCGTTAGAATTTCTCCTCCACCCCCATCAGCGGTCGTTGGCACAGCTCGGCAACTTCCGCTTGCAAGGCGTTGAATTTCTCCTCCACCCCCATCAGCGGGCGTTGGCGCAGCTCGGCAACTTCCACTTGTAAGGCGTTGAATTTCTCCTCCACCCCCATCAGCGGGCGTTGGCGCAGCTCGGCAACTTCCACTTGTAAGGCGTCGAACTTCTTTTCCACTGCTGCGACTTCCTCACGTAGGCCCTGTTCTAATTTCCTTTGGCTCTCCTCTAATTTCGTCAGCAGACACTCTTCCAGATTTTTCTGGCCATCCAGAAATTTGGCGGTTAGGTCCTCTGCTAACTTATTCTGGCCGTCTTCCATCTTCTTCTGGCCGTCTTCTAGTTTGGCAGTTAGGTCCTCGGATAACTTCTTCTGGCCGTCTTCCATCTTCTTCAGGTCATCCTTCAGGTCCTTGGCTAATTTCTTCTGGCCGACTTCCATCTTGGTTTCCATGCCATTTAACTTCTCTAGCAATGCTGCGAATTGCTCTTCCATTTTAGCTGTTTGTCTTGTAAAGGGCATGCGCTCACAGGAAAATATTAAAAAAATTGACTTGCTCGGGTTTTGAAACCAGGACCGTCAGGTGTTGTGCTTGAGTTCGTAATCCGGCTTCTGACACCAGTTGTTACGTGCCGCCCCCCTAGTGGCACTTTTGTTAACTGGATTACGGTGGGGTACAAAGCACAACACCAATTACTGCTTAAAGAAATAATTAACTTTATTGTGGCCAGAAAATTACACGAATCAGCAAATACAAGCAATTAGGAGCCTTACTCCAGTTTCGTCAAGTCTCTTCCTTGAGCGCTCTTGGCCCTTCCACTTGTCAACAAACCACAGAAGTTAATCCTGCCGCTAATGAGCCTAGTGGCCTTGACAGAACTACATGCAACTTCTTTCTAATGTGCGCCTACTACAGTACTTACGAGCACTTGCTGCGCGCTGTTCACCAGCTGGGAGAGACAATGTCACTTAATTTCGACACCACAATATCTGACACTCAGTGAAAGCACACTTACTCAGAACACGGCAGTCCCCTGTATGTTCCTCACTTCGCCGCTACACTAGGGGTTTCGCAAGTCACCACACCTCTGTCGCTCACACTAGCTCGTAAAACACAACGACAACTGCTTCACGGGTCACTCTTATATAGCAGGCCGGTGACTCAATAAATGGTTCTAGATCCATCCAGAGTCCACGGCTTCTCGAGGTTTCCACCGCTGGTCCAGTCACGAATCTTCTGGACTATCCCTTTGTCTGTAGTAGCCCTGTTGCATAAGGCGCGCGCAATACAGGATGCAAGCCACAGCCCAGCCCCTGGGGCAGTTGTGACTCAAGCGGCGAGCGATGACACAAACTCACAGCCGTAACAATATTAATTTCTGTTTTAACTGTTACAGATTAATTGGTTATTTGTGTATGTCTTTACTTCCCGTTGTGTAGTCGACATTTCACGTTAAAATGGGGTGAATATCTTCCAAGTTTTTGATTGAATACTTCTATATATCGCATTTATTGCTGAGACAACAGTGCTTTCGGCCAAGTTCAAACTCGCAAGGATCGAAATGCATACTTATTGAATCTGATCAAAAACGTCTATTTATTTGTGTAATGTACCGATCACATCAACTTCTGACCATGTTTCATTTATGATTTCGTTATTTATTTATTCGCGTCTGTAGAACGTAATTTTATAAGTAAACACTCAACCTCGTTTCCTCACAGCTTGTTCATAGCTGGGTAGCGCGCACGCTGATGGCCCGAAGCACGGCCAAAGAGAAATACTGGCCCTGGTGCGCTTTCGTGACGTCAGCAATGTAGTGCTGTTGCACCACTTCCGGTAGAGTTATGTACGACGGGAACATAAACCGCATTGTCTACAAGATGCTGAAATCACAGAAAACTTAAAGTAATAATAAAGCATAATACCGTAATTGAAAAATGAAAATCCACAGCCTGCTTCCAGTCTCCGACCGGGTCAGGAATGGAATGAATGAATGAAGCCCCCATCTAGCGGCGAGGATATGAACTGTGCCGGCTGCCGAGGCCTGACGCACTCCTCTGGCGCAATGATTAAATGAATGACAGATGAAATGAAATGATAGTGGAGAGTGTTGCTGGAATGAAATTATGACAGGGAAAACCGGAGTACCCGGAGAAAAACCTGTCTGACTCCGTTTTGTCCAGCACAGATCTCACATGGAGTGACCGGGATTTGAACCACGGACTCAGCGGTGAGAGGCCGGCGTGCTGCCGCCTAAGCCACGGATTGTTCACAGATATTTATTTTTCAAGTAAAAAATTATACTTGTGCGTCCTCGTGTGACATTCACATTGTACTGACAAAAGTAAGATGTAGCCTACAACTAAAAATTAGACTAAACAAAACATGCAAAAAAAAAAGAAACTAAATTCTCAAAATTATTTTTTTAATTCTCAAAATTTAAAAAATCACATTAAAAAAGCAGGAATTTACAAAACTTTCAGGACATTATCATCTAATAATTACATAGGTAGTAAAAAAGTTTTATGGGTGGTGGGAGAAATTTTCGTACCACTCTCTCGTTGAGGAATGTCACTGAAACCACGCTATTGCATAGATTCACCTAATTGCATGTAACTCGTTCCTTCTGATGGTTGAGTACTACCATATTGCCTCGATGAGTTACTTGAATCCAAGGGAGACGGTGGGAGCGGAGTTTGAACAACTATATTTTGCAGTTCAGCCCGACCAAACATTTGTGCCATCTCCATTTTTACAGCTAAGTTGAAGTTTTCGTGCAATCTTCTTCCATGCTTCTCTTTTCTTCACGACATCCTTGTAATCAATGTGTCGAGTGTCGTACAAATACGCGTACCCGCGCACGAAATCAATTAATTCTTCGGTTTCTTCTGCCATGTTTTCTGTTTTGTCCTCTACAGGCCGCCGCGAACTTTGTAAGAAAACACAAGTGGTTCGCTGACCGCCGCGGACAAGACTGAGCCGCGTCGGGAGGCCGCGTTCGGTTTGACCAGGGTGATGCAATATTAACAATACAGAGTTCGCAGCGGTAGACCGCTCCGCGTGCACGGACAGTCCGCGCTCCTGTATGACCGAGCCTTAATTGTTTTGACCAGTGTAGAAGTTATCAGATAAGTTCAACACATACTCAAGTACACGGGGCTGATGACCCGGAAATCCCTAGTCATCACAAATGAATTTACTAAATATGGAGGGGAAGGGGGATAACAGTAACACTAAGATATGTTTGTAAGATTTATTGCTCTAGGAGATAAATATTGGAAGTGGGGATAACATTGTTTCTTTAAGATGCAGTGCTGGTGTCTTTCTTTATGTTGTTATGGATATTTTGCTGTCTGATACTACTCATTCGGCTTCATTAGCACATTTATTATAGTTTGATATAGTCTGAACATTTACACATGTTAAATAATTTGTGACGAATGTGTGATAGCGACTGATAATGTGATGTTAGGCCCCTTAAAACAATCATCACGATCATTCATAACTGTATATAGGCTACATACTGTATAAACTAAATATGCAGGCCTGTGCAATTTATAACTTAAGTGCAATGGTGGTTCTTAGGGCAGGCCACAAAGGTTATCAGCTGCATAAAATGTTGGTGTTTTCAAATTTTCATTGATGATAGTTATAATTAGGTTAATGGATCCGATCGGGTGATTATCGGCCAACTTTCTTGATTTATAAAGCATAGCCAGCTTAATAGAGGCATAGGTACGTGTTACTAGTATGCTTTGTCGAGTTTATTATTTTAGACATGTAAAAAACATTACAAATTAAACCAAGTCAGACAATTATTACGGTTCAAAATTATACGGTACGTAAAATATTTTATTCACCGTCTTCTAATTTCCTAACCATGTACACACGTCACCGTATGCATTCCAACACTGATATGTCAACACACCAAAATATCGCATATAGCGATGATACTTCAAACTTTTCATACAAAAAATGAACAACAATATTCAGAAGGAATTGTAGTTATCGCCACCTTCAACATAAATAGTCGGTTAATCACAAGGAATGCGCCTGAATCGGGATTTAAAGTCACTTCATAATGCTATTCTTATGGGAGACATCTTTGTTTTGCCCAACATCAGCTGATCTTATTTTCGCCCCACGGTCGGCCGTTCGAAGAATAGCGGGTGCCCTCTCTATGCTATTGTATGCTCGAAGGCAAATAACATCTCTGAAACAACTCTGTGAATTGAGTCTTTAACTCTGTACTGTATTTAAGCACATTGTACGCAAATTAAATTAATCTTCCCGCAGATGTGTACAATTCCAATGTTTTGGTCGGGCTCAAATCTGAAACGAACGTAGTTCCTTAACTTGTTGTCATACATTTATTCGAGTACTGAGCCTTTTTTTTTACTCGAATAAATATAGAAAATGTTACAATTGCCATGGCAAGTGTAATTTTACTGTTCTATATTGTAGCCCTGATTTAAATTACGCTGTTGTTTTGTCTCATGTGATCGATCCTTCCCGCTACATTTTTTTGATTACTCCTATATTCTTTGCTTTGTCATGTGACTTCTGTCACTATCCCATACTCATATTCTTTGGTCATTATTTTTCCAAAAAAGTTTGAAGTATACCGCTGAGAGCCTATTGTAGGTGTTTTGTAATAATTAGTCCATCACGTTCAATCAAACAAGATAAAAATGAGAGTTTGCGGTCCAAAGTTATCCTTATGCGGATTAGTAATCAGCGTGTGGGGTATTTTGCAGTTGGGTTTGATGGGAATATTCTTCTTCAATAGGAGTGTTGCTCTATCCGAAGATCTTCCTGGTTTGGAACCAGATGTGAAATATGACACCATAAAAGATTTTTATAATGCTGCCGATATTGGATACACCCAGAACGCATACAATTGCTGGATTGCTGCCTGTTTGTACATCGTAACATTACTCATTTCTGGACATCAGTTTTATGTTAACAGTCGTTCTTGTTTGAGTGTATAACTATGTTTTGATTATTATTTTATGTAAATCAGGTAATGGAGAGGTTGTGCGATAATACATAATAGGCTACACGAATCTCTTTGGGCAAGTAGTGTGCTGTCTCTTGAATACCGGTATCTTCTAGCTGAAATTATTTTATATATCTTGCACGGGTGAATTTTGTGCTGCTTTCTTGATAAAATTCTTACTCCGCGTGAAGACTTTCTTGGAAGTGAAAATTTCCAAATAGTTACTCTCTTGTGTTGCTGCATCATGTAACAGCAGTCCTTGGTAGGCTTCCTGTATTTGGTGATGTGCTTTGGTGTCTAAAGCTACTCTTCTAGGCGTGGTTGGTGTAATCCATCATACCAACATTCTGTTATGATTATTCTTCCCTAAGGATGTTGGTGACTGGTTTTATAAATTTTATGTCAGACCTGATTGGTAATTTCAGATATTACGGTAAAATTCATGTTAGTGAATTTTAGTGGTTTGATCTGTCAGTGGTATAATATGCATAAAAAGAAGTAGGCCTATGGGATAATTGGTTTGATTTGTTGAGTTTTACTGACCAAAGAGTAATTTGTTCCAGAATGAAGTATATTTATTTGTCGATTAAATACATTATCAAATATTTTGCTTAAATTGTTGTAGCCTAACTTAATTGTTTTCTTATCAAAAGGAACTGAAGTTCCAATTGTAAAATACCATTCAAAATAGTTCTTATTATAGAGTAATATTTACAAGGAATTGTTGCTACTTAATGTACATAGCGGTGAAGAAGTCCTACAGAAGCTATAGCACACAATATAGGATTCTGCAATTTGAAAAAATTACCTTGTGGGGGAAATAGATGTGTTCATAGTGGCTGCTGTGGACCAACCATCCCTACTGAAATAATATATGTACTTAAATAGTGAAATACCAAGAATGTATGGACATTGAGAAAATCAGGCATTTAAAGAAACACCGTCATTGGTTGCAAGTCCAAAACAGTGTATGTCTCACCCGTACAATTTGTTAAAAATCTACGGTATATCATACTTAGAAAGCCAGATGGTCGTGAGCGACTTTTTTAACAGAACGCCGCATTCTGTCATAAAGTTAATGATGTGGCTATAGTAGATTATGTTTGTAGTAGAATTTAGGTGTGAAATGTGTCACAATATTTTACCTGCAAGTAGGTTTTAAGGTATTCATCGACCCTTCCATTAGTCATTTTCAAGAAAATTTTCGAATTTTTTAAATTGTCTCACTCGATAGTATGTCCTCTCTAGTTTCCAGAAATATATAGTTTATAATAGTTGTATTGTTGTTTAGCTCATTTATATTCACTTTAATGATCGGTGTGCACGCTTTTCAGCAGCTGTCACTTTGACGCAGAACTTAAACAATGCAGGAGATATTCACGGGTCGGAATATGCAGAAGATTGACCTAAAATCCAAAGAAAAGGCAGTTTTTAGGAGTTGAAAAGTAAGACTCTTTACTCTAAATGTGTACCTCAAATTTAAGTTACGATTTCTCTCAATTCCTTTTTTTTTTCAATATTTGTCTTGACTTGGGCAGTTAAAATGTCCACTTAGAATGCAGATATTAGTTTCATTTAAATACTAATATATATACAAATAATGCAGCTATGTTGTAATGCAGAATGAAGCTCTTAAATTGAAATTAGGGGTCGCAACCCCCACAATTATTATTTTTTCAATCAAAATAACATTAAATTGTAAAACAAAGCTAACATATTTGCCTCAATCAATGATACAAAAACGATTCTGCTATACAACATTCTGAACATACAGCAGATCAATTTGCAACAACAATGACTCGATTAGGTTGCAAAAGAGCAAAGATATCGCGTCCTAAATATGCACGTAATTTTTGAGTTTAATCTTTGGAAAAGACCCCCCAAATTTATTTAATTTTTCTTTTTTTGTCAAAAATCCACTAGTTTATATTCTTGGAATCAGTGATATCAATTTCAAGAAAATAAGATAACTTGTAATATAATGTCTTGAGAAGTGTCGATGAGTACCTTAACTTAAATGGCCTATTTCAATGTTTTAGGAATAGTAGGGTGACATAAATTCCACCACTAAAATTATATGATTCTTTCATCTAAGTAAATGTTAATGGGTGTAAGTTAAGAATACAGTGGCTGAGTGAATAGTGGCATCATTGCTGATATCGCACCGTAATTGCAGGTTACAGAAACTTTTGTTGTCTCCGTAGCTTCACTGGGCCATGAATTGCCTTACGGTAGGTACTGTACCCGAATTACCTACCATCAGCTTGTTGAAATCCCACGGTGACAACTGGACCGTAGAACCTGAAAAATCCCCGCTAGAAAACCCCCAGACCCTACCAACAAGTGAAGAGGTTAATAGGGCACAATCATACCTAACAGATGTGGCATTACGAAATACCATGGCAAACGATGAAAATAAGCTCAGAGAACTCAAGAATCACGTAGAAACATAACCTCAGGAGTGTGGGATACTCCAGAAGTACCCAGCAATGGCCTTCTTAACGCGACCTCATATCACTTCTATAAAGCATCACACTCAAAGATTTAAAATAAACTGACAAAATTTATTCATCAAACGACATAACACCATGTGCAATGTCTATTAAACAACAACGAAGAAAAGAATCCTCACTTGAATCCGCATCATAAAATGTCACAAATGCAGAGAACAGTCCCCATGGACTAGACTGCATTATACTCAATCCAAATTTACATGTATACTATAATGATCCACTCACAAAAACAAGAAAATCCTGTGAGATCATAAATTCGGAGATTCCACATTCATAGTGTTATATCCCAACCCTAAGGGTTGCGGCTACAACTATACAAAAATCAGTTAACAGTATAAGTTGGAGCGGCAGGACATAGGCGTACAGATGTAGCAAGCTAACATCGTCCTACATTCGTAAGTACGGTAAATTCAAGCTGGCAGTATTGGGCAATAGTTTTACAAGCCCACTGTAATACCACCAAATACCGCTGGCCAGTTGACCTCGTTGGAGAGCCTACAAATACAGGATACTCCCACGCGCCCAGCCTCTTGTCGGACGGACTCTTCTTCATTAAATATCAGTGCTACGTAAGGGCCGGTAGGGCGCTGCCCTAGCCGCGATCCCAACGCCGCCACCCCATGGAGAACCGGACGAGGTAGGGTGAGTGTGTCTGTATAATTCCTTTTCATCCCCCTATTTTATTTCCCCCTCTAACCCTCATTAGTACGAATAAATCCCTTCTTTCACAGTCAATTTATAGTTATAGTTCCCTTCCCTTAGTTCGTAGCTTAGGTTAAGATCCAGTGCTCACCACTGTAGCATGCTGTCAAGCAATACTGTGAAAATGACTAGCGTGCCAAAGCCCCCAAGGTAAGTAAGGCAAGTCGTCACATGATAATCGCCTCATAATAAACTATAGAAAAACAGTATGTCTAAATTGCCATACCATACAGAATAGGAATCCTGCGAGGCCCAATATAACATTAAATGGTCATCAAATAGAAAATAAATCAGAAACAAAGTTTTTAGGACTATGGATACAACATGACTTGAAATGGAATAAACATATACAATATCTGAATACTAAACTGAACTCGATGTGCTTTGCGTTACGTATTTTGAAAACCTGCACTAGCATGCACACATTAAGAAATACTTATTTTGCTTATTTCCATTCATACCTAAGATATGGGGTCAGATTTTGGGGTATGTCGCCAGATGTACTAAGCACGTTTAGGATACAAAAGAGGGCGATTAGAATTATGGCAAATGTAAACACTAGAGAATCATGTAGACCTCTGTTTAAAGATTTAAACATTTTCCCACTGCCCTGCATATATATCTTTGAAAGTATTATGTTTTTTTAAAGAATTAAATGAATAAGGATGTTTTTCTTAAAACAAACAATGATGTTCATAGGCTTAACACAAGACAAAATCAAAACATTCATATTTCACACACACACAAAAGCATATATCAAAAAGGAACTTTTCACACCGGAGTTAAATTATACAATAAACTACCCCAGTATATAAAACTTGCCCCAAAAATAACAAATACAAATCTTTGATAGAATGTTGAAAGCTTATCTGCAGTGCCATTGTTTTTAATCAGTAGTTGAATATCTTAGTGTATAGGAGCGATGAAATCTATAATTATATTTTACTTTTCTATTTTAATTGTAATACCTAGTTGTAAGTTGTTGTATTTATAGAATTAAGTTTTCATATTATGATAATAGAGTAAGGTGTAAATAGTTGTCCAATAAGATTGTATCTCTTAAGATCTGTTATTATAATAAGTTATAAATAGTTATAGTATTATATACCTATTACTACTTTTATTTTATAGATGTAAATTCTGACGTGTCCTATATCAAAAATGTATTGTATACATGTATTTGATCAAATGGAATTAATAAAATCTATCTATCTATAAACCCATTTTCACCCCTTTCGTAATAACCCCCAACACCGTTAGGTAAATCCCAATTATCCAACAATTTGGTTGAGGTGTCGGGTACACTTTCAAACCAAACACATAGGGTGCGCAAAAAATTACCCAACAATTTGTTAAAGGCGCCGGGTAAATTCAAATTACCGAAGGCGGCCCTTCCCCTAACTTTCATTACCCAACAATTTGGAGGAGGCGCCGGGTAAATTCAAATTACAGAAGGCGGCCTTACCCCTAATAAATTACCCAACAAATTGGTGGAGCGCCAGATAGTCTCCGTTTGGAAAGGAATTCAAACAACGAATTCTGGGACTACCGACCGTGTACCAAAACTCAGCATTGACAAGCAAGTTTGCAAAAAAAAAAAAAAAAACAGTGAGATAATCCAGTGTTTAATTTTTTGCTCAGTAATTACATACCCCCCAAACCCACACTGAGCGTTAATCAGCAAGAGAGAACCTATAGATCAATGGCAACAAGACTGTTATGTCCCCTAGAATAAGTTAACATAAGCAACTAATATTGTATTCTTTTTCAGCAGTGCAAGTATATAAATATATTTTGTAGGCTATTAAACAAATTTTGTTTGGGAAATATTTGTATGACCAAGTGAAAGGTAGTATTGAAAAAGTGAATAGATAGAATCAGTAGGAGACCTTGCAGGTACAGATTTCTACAGTTACACTTTCAATTCTACAAGGTGCCGCAACAATTATTTTGTATATACACTGCAGATTCTTTAGTTACGCAATTAGACCTAAGAGAAATGCTTATCAGTAACTACAAACATATGTAAGCCATATGGCAGACACGTGCTAGACAGCCGGTCGCAATGTGAGGAGCTAACACGCCAGTTTTAACCTCTAAAATTTACCATTTATTATACATCCATCAACAGATATCAAAGCGTGTAATAATTAAGGACTCATTAGCAATCCATAGCCTAGAGTTGTTTTTCTAGAAGTGCATTTGAGGTAAGAATTCATTTATCAACTTGAGAAAGCATTCCCTCACGAAGACCAGAAGGACACGAAAACAAGGCAGATAGTTTATATGAAGTCAGTAATTACAGAAATTAGGAACATAAGTGTATCAGTAAGTCAGAAGTTAACAAAGGAAATGAGCGTAATTACGTCACTAGGCACAGCACGGCAATATTGTAATATGTGAGCATTATTATGAATATTATCAGAATTATTATGTACACGAGGAATAAAGAGGACATAAGAAGAAAGAGGATATATAAAGAAAAGAGGATACAGAAAGAATGAGAATATTTTCAAGGGAGGAATGATGAGGATTGCCTACCCAATAAGAGAGGCAATTAATTTTAAGTTGAATAAGGTTTAATTAATACGTATCAAGTGACTTAGGGCAGGGACAAGAAGGTTACCTAGCCTTGAGATAAGAAGGAAAGGTTTAAAACAATTCTCATTATAATTGAGATTATTGCCACCGCTGTGCCACACGCCTGTAAACCACGCAATGAAGACGCTAAGTAAACAGAATCAGGAAGAAGCGATAAATTAGTATACAAGTGTAAGTCAGAAAAGCGCTGACAAACCGGAGGTTGAGGGCTACGATTCTAGAGTCCAGAAACTAGCCAGCCCGGAACAGGAAGCGACAAGTCCAGGTATTAGGGTGCAGGGGTGCAGGCGACCACATGCAAGGACATAGCCAACCCTTAGTACGTAGGGAAGCTGGCTTTAATACTTTCGGGAGATTAATCCCACCGCATTAACAACCTGCGGCAGCCATGTTCAAACTTAATACATATTAGATCTAACGTCCGTCAGAACTCATTTGTATCGATGTACAATCAGACTACTGGCAGGCGATACTTTTATGGTATTCTGATAAAATATTAATAGGATATATAGGCCTAATATATATTTAGATCTAACGTCCGTCAGAACTCATCTATATCGGTGTATAGTCAGACTATTGGCAGACGATAGTTTTATGGTATTATATGATAGGAAGATAAAACGATAGGCGATAGTAATACATATTTAGATCGAGCATCAGTCAGACTACTGATAGGCGATAGTAGTACATATTTAGATTGAGCATCAGTCAGACTACTAATAGGCGATAGTAATACATATTTAGATCGAGCATCACTCAGACTACTGATAGGCGATAATTTTATGGTATTATATATTTAGAGATAAATATTAAGAGAGAAAGGAACAACAATGGAAACGAGATAACAAACGTCGAGATAATAATTCAAATAGGGAAAACTATTTAACCATGCATGAGCTGTCCAATAAAGGAAAACCCACTAATTATATTAAAAGAGTAAGAGTAACAATTTTCATTCGAGGTACTTCAGTTTGAATAATGAAAATTATAACGCGCAGTGTATAAGCGCTACCAACATTTTAAGACATGGATTATCGAATCTTTTAAATTAAAGTAATTATCATCGTGGATAGACGCGTTTACAGACTAACTTTCAATGTAGATACCTTCTTTTTTCAAGATATTCCTTCATTAACTACCCCCCCCCCCCCCTCGGTAGATATTATACATATTAAGGGTAATTTATTCATATTAGATTTAGCAGTAAGGATTAGCATTATGTACTAATGAAACCCCAAAACCCACCCCAATCCCAACTAACACCCCATTACTTTATTTCTCTCCTATCTAACGTGGCATGTTTAAAAGAGTATCTAATACATATGTTAATCACAAATGCTATTTCTTACAGGAAGTGTTAACATGTAATAATAATAATAATAATATCGTATGTCCTCGGGTGCAGGGTGCAAGCTTTGTAATTTTCACCCAGAGGGTAGCTTGCATGTCGAATTTCGTTGTTCCTTGAAGCACCATGAAAGTCAAGGAGGTTAGATATCTAAGCTCCTTGAACACTATAGCGCTTTCTAGTAGAGAAATGAGGAACTTTGTGTTGGCGGAAACTCCCGAGATTAATTTTCCCATTATGAACACGGCCTACTGAATTCCAACATGCCAACATCGTATGACATGCGTGTCATATTTTTGCCGCCTTTCAAAAAATCACTTACCACGGCCAGGAGCGAACCTGCAATCTTGGGGTTAGTAGACCAACACGCTATCCACTCACCCTCCGGGGCAAGCTAGTGTTAACATGTCATCCGATATTTTATAAAAGTATAAACAGTTTGTAAGAAATATAAGACTTACGGCCAAGCAAACCATTGAAGCTACATACAAACTATCAATTCAGCCAATGGAGGCAATACAATGGCCATAACTTTATACTAGTCCAGTCACCACTTCAAAAATTAAGTCAATCATCATGATTAAGCATAAAAACGTAGTTCGAGTTTTATTACCACAATGTCTACATTTAAAGAAGTAACGAAAAATGCATCACATAGATGAAAGTGAAGAAGGATAGTGAGACATGCAAGCCTGTCTCTAGACATTATTATGCATCTCTTCGACGTATATGTATCCCCTACCATTTAAAGCGCCCGCTAAGATGTCTTGGTTTGGGTAATGAACTCTAGATGGCAGCACGTTTCGGCAAGCTGCTGATTACGGTTGAAGCTCTACATCCCAGAGCGCAGCATCGTCATGTCATGAAAGTGATATGTTCTATTAACCTATGTCATTAAAACAAAGCAATGCTTGTAAAATATGCCGCCAAATTAATATTGTAATTTTGTACATTGTCACATTGTGTGTCACTAGTTCATCGGACTATTTCAAAATACCAAACATGCAGCGCGGCCTGGCTTCCTAGGTTGGCGCCATGTTGTTGTATTCTGCGACTTGATTAGACTGGATTGTACTAAGTGGTCGTGAATTTTGATTGTCTATTGAGGCGGGGGCCAGAGGCCCTCGCCTCACCAAGAAATGGAATTAAATTCCTAACTAATGTTAACCGAAGTGGGTAGGAAATGAAATTATCACCCCAGAAGCAAGGTGTGCGATTTATTTTCACCGGAATGTAGAAAACTTGAAGATTGGTGTCCGTGGTAGCGTGTGCCAGCAGAAGCCATGTTGGGCAGTTTTTATTATTTAAAATTATTTATAAGTGTTGTGTTGGTTTTATCTTTAGTGTCTCTGGAAAAAAGGATTATTTAAGGTATGTTAAAAGGTAATATATATTTTATTTGTGTGCGTCCACAACTGGTATGTTTTATTATTGTTTTTTTTATCAGGCATCTTGGCCTAATTGTATTCACTGATTAGGTGAAAATTTGTTTGTAATTCTGGGGACACGTTTCTAGTTTATATTTTTTAACTTATTTATTTATTTATTTATTTAATGTTCTCTAGGGGTATTTTCCTTTAATTGTGTAATTCATTTTCTTCTCATAGTTTAGGGGTTGGCCTATATAATGGTCTTTAGATTTGTTTGATCCGTCGCTTCCTATTTCTGTTTTTATTGTACGTTTTATTGTTAAAAGGTAGTATTAATCTCTTTTATTGTCATTTCTCTCTGCCGGAGTTTCATTTTTATTTTTTTTGTTTGGCGTAATTAGGCATGACATACAGTCATCTGTTTTCGCGGCCATTGTAGTTTTTTTGATGATGCATTGTGGTCTTTGGTAAGAGTCTTTCGGCGTGTGGCGCGGCTTTCAAACGTGATGTCGTAGTTCTGTTTTTTGTTCTTGTTTTAAAACATGCTTGTTTTTGGTTAATTGCTAGTTTCTGTTTTAAGTTTTCCAGCGTGTTCCGCAGTTTTATTATTTTAGTTTCTTTTGTTATTCTGGTCTCTTTAAATTTTATTTTGCTTCTTGATTTTTTTTTTGGCATGGCATGGTTGACTGTATGTCGAGCCTATTTTCAGTGTTGTGTAGTTTATTAAGTGCTTCACTTAATAAGTAATTCTTAATTCTTTGGCTCCGTTTTCTCTTAACCTTTGTTAATTTAAATTACCTTTTTGCTTCTCAAGCTACATGTTATATTTTATGTCCACCTGTTGGTGATTGTTTTTTGTTTGGCTCGAGCCTTAAGATTTTAGTCCCCTAGTAAAGTTTCGGTATGTTTAAGGGTATTAAGTTTTTCCTTTTAATGCTGTCTGTGGCCCCTGTCTATTTATGTTAGCATGTTTGCTTTCCCCTTTTTGGTGTTTTTTTTTTAAATTAAGCTGACTGTTGTGGCATTATTTCGCCGGTGGCATTTCTATGGGTTATTGGGAGGTTATCTGTGGACGAGCCTGTGGGATTCCTCTTCTCCTCCTTCCTTCCTCTGTAGTGTTCTTCTGCTGGGGTATGTCATCTGACGGTGAGTTGCAGATGTGAGCGGACCTCTGAGAACAAGGTAAGTAGGCCCATCCGTCCTTCCGGGGTGTGTCAGTGGTAGCAGATCTTGCTCGACTATCGCTCCTGCAGCTATCGTTACCCCCATGTTGTGTACGTCCGCAATTTCGAGCCCAAGGGCGTTAGTAACCTGGTATCTAGTAAGTTGACTCCTCGCTTCAAAAGTCCCTGTTAGGTAGAGGCATTCTTGACTCCTGTTACTCTTCTTATTCGAAATCCTAAGGCAAACAAAATATCCAGGGTGCATCTGTCGCACATAAAACGAGGTGGAGATATTTGTAATGAAGAAATTGTATCATAAATTTGTAAACTGGTATTTTGTATAATGTAGAGTATCCCAAATCTTCATTGAAGCCTACAGGCATCTGTTCCTTCTGGAATTATGAATTGATTTGCACACTCTACTGGGATACAGCTTGTAACTTGTTGGGTAAATCTCATTTTAAGGTAAAATTTTGGTATCATGTAATACCCTTTGCAAAATTGCAACTGATTTTGATGTTTCACGTTGATGATGTTTGCATGTAAGTAAGACTCGGTGGGAGACCTAACTCATGGTGGTCTTGCATACCTGTTTCCTTGGGAATATGAGTGGTCATTCCTCTACCATAGCTCCTTCTGAATATATGGTCGTTCAACTCGTGTACTCTAGAAAAGTCTAACTAGTCTGTGGAAACTTAACCTTGGTAGTGAACTTAACATCTGTAAATCTTGTTTGTTTAATGAAATATTGTGAGCACGGATCTAGGGCATTATCAGGATTTTCTTAATATAAATTCAAACTTGTTCCTCATATGTAAAATCTATTAAGAATTAGTCATTTCTGTACACTTTTATTTTTGAAATAAGATTAACGACTGTATTGTAAATGGCTGCCCACTCTTCGAATGGTATCTAGCACATGCCATCCTCCTACTTCTTCGAAAGCTAATAACATTGAACTTATTGGAAATTTACCTAACGCGTCTCGGACTCTGTAAGCACTGCAGGTGCTGGTGTAATGCGTTTCTGAAGAATTTTGGACACAGTGAAGCTGTTAACTAAGTGGTTTGCGAGGTGATCAATTATCCCTTCTCTGATAATCTGACCCCGCACTCTTCCTAACCAAGACGATGTGGTTTAATCCATCAACTGGAGTTAACTGGTGTACATTATCTTCTGGGAACATTGGACATACCACTATTTTGTGAATCGACTAGTTATGGAGTACTTCCTATGCCTAGGCATGTTCGTGAACGGTGTTCACGCTTAAGGGAGGGAGTCTGTGACAGGCAAGCCTGTCTCTAGACATTATTATGCATCTCTTCGACGTATGTGTATCTCCTACCATTTAAAGCGTCCGCTATGATGTCTTGGTTTGGGTAATGAACCCTAGATGGCAGCACGTTCTATTAACATACGTCATTAAAACAAAGGAATGCTTGTGAAATATGCCAACAAATTAAATTGTAATTGTGTACATTGTCACATTGTGTGCCACTAGTTCATTGGACTATTTCAAAATACCAAGCATGCAGCGCGGCCTGGCTTCCTAGTTTGGCGCCATGTTGTTGTATTCTGCGACTTGATTAGACTGGATTGTACTAAGTGGTCATGAATTTTGATTGCCAAGAAATGGAATTAAATTCCTTACTAATGTGAACCGAAGTGGGTAGGAAATGAAATTATCACCCCAGAAGCAAGGTGTGCAATTTATTTTCGCCGGAATGTAGAAAACTTGAAGATGTTTGGTGTCCGTGGTAGCGTGTGCCAGCAGGAGCCATGTTGGGCAGTTTTTATTATTTAAAATTATTTATAAGTGTTGTGTTGGTTTTATCCTTAGTGTCTCTGGAAAAAAGGATTATTTAAGGCATGTTAAAAAGTAATATATATTTTATTTGTGTGCGTCCACAACTGGTATGTTTTATTATTGTTTTTTTATCAGGCATCTTGGCCTAATTGCATTCACTGATTAGGTGAAAATTTGTTTGTAATTCTGGGGACACGTTTCTAGTTTATATTTTTTAATTATTTATTTATTTAATGATCTCTAGGGGTATTTTCCTTTAATTTTGTAATTCATTTTCTTCTCGTAGTTTAGGGGTTGGCCTATTTAATGGTCTTTAGATTTGTTTGATCCGTCGCTTCCTATTTCTGTTTTTATTGTACGTATTATTGTTAAAAGGTAATATTATTCTCTTTTATTGTCATTTCTCTCTGGCGGAGTTTCATTTTTAATTTTTTTGTTTGGCGTAATTAGGCATGACATACAGTCATCTGTTTTCGCGGCCATTGTAGTTTTTTTGATGATGCATTGTGGTCTTTGGTAAGAGTCTTTCGGCGTGTGGCGTGGCTTTCAAACCTTATGTCGTAGTTCTGTTTTTTGGTCTTGTTTTAAAACATGCTTGTTTTTGGTTAATTGCTAGTTTCTGTTTTAAGTTTTCCTACGTATTCCGCAGTTTTATTATTTTAGTTTTTTTGTTATTCTGGTCTCTTTAATTTTTATTTTGCTTCTTGATTTTTTTGGCATGGCATGGTTGACTGTATGTCGAGCCTATTTTCAGTGTTGTGTGGTTTATTAAGTGCTTCACTTAATAAGTAATTCTTAATTCTTTGGCTCCGTTTTCTCTTAACCTTTGTTAATTTAAATTACCTTTTTGCTTCTAAAGCTACATGTTATTTTTTTATGTCCACCTGTTGGGGACTAAAATCTTAAGGCTCGAGCCAATCAATAAACAATCACTTAGTAAAGTTTCGGTATGTTTAAGGGTATTAAGTTTTTCCTTTTAATGCTGTCTGTGGCCCCTGTCTATTTATGTTAGCATGTTTGCTTTGCCCTTTTAGGTGAATAATTTTTTAAAAATTAAGCTGACTGTTGTGGCATTATTTCGCCGGTGGCATTTCTATGGGTTATTGGGAGGGTATCTGTGGACGAGCCTGTGAGATTCCTCTGCTTCTCCTTTCTTCCTCTGTAGGTGTTCTTCTGCTGGGGTATGTCATCTGACGGTGAGTTGCAGTTGTGAGCGGACCTCTGAGAACAAGGTAAGTAGACCCATCCGTCCTTCCGGGGTGTGTCAGATAGGAGTAATGAGTAATAAGTAATAAGGAATAATAATTACAAATAAGAGATAATATGAAATTTAAAGGAAGTATAATGTAACACGATGATAATGAATATGTGAAAAGGAAACACAATGTCATACGTTAATGATTAATAAGTAATAGGGAATAATAATGACAAATAAGAGAGAATATGAATTTTAAAGGAAGTATAGTGTAACACGATGATAATGAATATATGAAAAGAACACATGCCATACGTTAATGAGTAATAAGTAATTAGGAATAATAATGACAAATAAGAGAGAATATGAATTTTAAAGGAATATAATGTAACACGATGATAATGGATATTTGAAAGGACACATGTCATACGTTAGTTTATACGAAATATTAGTAGATAAGAATAAATGCAGACATTCAGTAATAAACTCCCTCGCAATACGTAGAAGAATGTAGAAAAATAATAGTTATTGAGGTAAAAACCGCCCCAAGGTGAACAGAAGTTAACAGTAATTTCTGATTCCAGAATAATACTAAGCTGACCATTCCTGTATTCCCCCATAGCAGGACGTAACTACAGGACGTAATCAAGGTGACCATGGATCAAGAAAGATGAGTCAACCCCCATGGAAACAGAAAATAGAACAAAACAACATAGTAGCATGTAAAGGCATATATATAGACAGGTTGGCCTTAAGCTATCTTTTCTAGACACTCAAAAATCATTTTTTTTTTCTTCTTTTAAATAACGAAGCGTAGAAGCTATTTCTTCTATAAGCTTAATAATCATTTTTTCTTTTCTCAGTTAATGAACTATAAAATAATCACTTTCTTAAGTGAACTTTTAAACTTTATATAAAAACCTGCAGGGTACATGCACCCCCACGACCGCACACAGAATGACGTAGCTTTACGCATTTCGTGTACGTGTTCTGCAAGGGTAGCACACCCTAGATTCTCTGTATTTTCATCCTCACGTTGTAAGGAGATTAATGCTATCAGCGTACCCTCCGATACACCTGACCTAGTAAAGCACTACAGTACACTATTTTTCCCTTTCTTTACACTACACTACAGAGGTCACAGGCCAATCCAATAGGGCTAGCTATACTTTAAACTCCATACATCATCATCCATACATAATAGGAAAATTACAGTTGAACATGCACCTTCTAGGCAGTACCTGACCGACGGACTTCTACGCAGGTCACGCACTAGTCCAAGAGAGGTGATAACACATTAAATTTCCTATACGCCATTTTTCAAATCATTTACCTTCTCTTTCTTCACCAGCGTTTTAATTTCAATTTCACTCATAATTAACCTCAAATGAACATTAATTTTCAATTTCAATTATCTCAATAATTAAACAAAAATTTAACAAAGATATTTGCAAACTAAATATATAAGCAATGCAAGAAGCAAAATGTAAAATAATGTCAAGTGACTGTACACCTTCCAAATAACCACCCCTTTCCACACCTACCACCCCCTAGTACGGCACACTTACCCACCCTACTACGTGTAAACATAAGAAGGAAGGAGAAGAGAAGAATAGAGAGAAGAGAAGAAAGAAAAAGAAAACTACGAGTATATGAAAAATTTACAATAGCACCCCACGACTATTCCAGTTACTGAGGACAATAACTAAAACCTGGAAGGGTTTTGTTATATCCCCAACCCTTCCTACAGGTTGCGGCTACAACTATACTAAAATCAGTTAACAGTATAAGTTGGAGCTGCTGGACATAGGCGTACGGATGCAGCAAGCTAACATCGTCCTACATTCGTAAGCACGGTAAACGCTAGCTGGCAGTATTGGGCAATAGTTATACAAGCCCACTGTAATACCACGGACCAGTTGACGTCGTTGGAGATTCTACAAATACCGGACACTCCCACGCGCCTGGCCTCTTGTCGGACGGACACTTCCTCATTAAGTATCAGTGCTACGTAAGGACCGGTATGGTTCTGCCCTAGCTGCGATCCCAACGCCACCACCCCATGGAGAACCGGGCGAGGTAGGGTGAGTGTGACTGTCTAATTCCTTTTCATCCCCCTATTTTATTTCCCCCCCTCGAACCCTCATTAGTAAGAATAAATCCCTTCTTTCACAGTCAAGGGATCTATCTTTTTATTTCACCTAGTTATAGAACCCTTCCCTTAGTTCGTAGCTTAGGTTAAGATCCAGTGTTCCCCGCTGTAGCATGCTGTCAAGCAGTACTGTGAAGACGACTAGCGTGCTAAAGTCCCCAAGGTAAGTAAGGCAAATATCGCCCCTAAACCCCTTTTCACCCCCTTCGTAATAACCCCCAACACCCTTAAGTAAATCCCAAGTAACCAACAATTTGGTTGAGGTGTCGGGTACACATTCAAAACCAAACACATAGTTAGGGTACGCAATATATTATCCAACAATTTGGTAAAGGCGCCGGGTAAATTCAAATTACCGAAGGCGGCCTTACCCCTAACTTTCATTACCCAACAATAGTTACGCATTGAAAAATTCATAATTTCCCTTATGTACAAATATACAAAATTTACAACAGTATCATTGCACTCTCTTGTGCTTTTGCAAAATATTCTCTATTGGTGCTCCATTCGTAATTTAATTTTATATAGAATTGTTGGTCAAATCCGGGTATATTCGACTGAGCAATAAAGCATAGAAGAATTAAATGCCCTATTTCAACAATCATCACCAGAACAGTAATTTGGGATGACTATAAAACTCAGTCAGCATGGCCATCAAAATTCCTGAATTGGAATTATAAAAAATCCTCCTACAAATAATTATCCATTTATGCTTTGAAATTCTTCCCTCTAAATCAACATAATATTTCTGTTGAATTTCGCTGAAAATATGCTTTAAAAACTTAAGTCAAACTTGACTTCGACGCTTCCATAAACTAATGGATTATACCTATAACTCAAAGCTTCTCCTGCCGCCATTTTCAACCCCGTGGGAAAATGACGCGCCTACTTGTATTAACACATAATACAGCCAACACCATCTAGATACGAATGCCTTTGCATTCAAACAAGATGGCGGACCCAGAAGGCAGAGCTCCTGGAGCACGCCACATGCCATGGACCATATGACGGGTTCCTTCCAACTGATACATCGTCGTTAGCAGCATTTTTAGGCTATTAAGATGTCTAACAAAAAACTACAGAATAAGCTTCTTCTCGCCGTTCACCTGAAAATGAAACCTCATGGGAAACTAGGTGCTGTAGGAAGAAATGAAACATACACTCTTTTACCGTTCCTGGATCAATTTGCTGTATGTCAATAGCCAACGACCATAAAAACAGCAGTAAATTAACAGTAGTAAAATATACGCATTTGATAGAATTATCTTCAATATACAGTATGCATAAGATCAGGGTTTTAACTAGATACCTGACCTTGCCATGTAAACAACTGTGCCGTTCTTCACGAAATTTTCCGGGTACCCATTTAATCATTTAAACTATAGGTTTACTATATAATGTTGCCATCGGCCACAGTGTCCAACCGCACTGGGCAATTCGGAAGACGAGATGGAACAGCACCAGGTATGGGTATTGGCACTTTCAATGGGAGTGTTATCTCTTGACCATCCTCACAATGGAATACAGTATTCTGTCTGAAGTCTTGAGCATTAAAATGCAGCTTACAACCCTGAAATTTCCAAAAGAATCATACTAAGTAACATTTGTTGAAGTTACAGTATATGATTGAGTCTTTCCATGCTGAATATACTAAATTTGAATAGGCCTACTTTTAATCTGTGTGATTTTTCAAAAATGTCTTCTTATTTGAATTATCCTAAGAGTAACCTACATAAAAAACTGCAAAATTGTGCTTTGTTTAATTCTACATGTTCAATTTTTCAAACTATTCCTGAAGCCCCATGAGAGAAGTTTCACAAGAGCAACTGCTTCAATGGACGGGAGGGGGGCTGGTTCATAATAACGCCATGAATCTAAAATCAGAATCATGCATAGTAGCCTATAGTATTATTAATTTGTGTTTGTTTGAACCATATGTTTACCATTTAGAAATGGGAGAGGAATGTGTGCTCGGTGAATTGTGTAGGTATCTAGCACCAGTGTCTCATAACTCCACTGCCCTACTGCATACAGGGAGGTGATTCTGGTGCATTTTGTAACTCTAGATCCATGCTGTATTTCATACATAGAACAATGATACCAAATGGTACTCCAGAATATGTTTGATTCTTTCATAAATTAATAGGCTGTGATCGTTGCAGTACCTGAGAACAGTCTGCTTGCATTCCTGAACAAAAGGATGCAGAAAAGATTATGAATTAGCCTACTGCGGTGATAGTCTCCAACTTACAGGACTAGCTTCTTTTTTTTTCTCAAGCACTGTGTGGTACAGTACCAGTATCGGAAGTTTAGCTTTAGATAGAACAAACTATTATGCTACAGGTCTACTTATATTTTATATCTTGCATTTAAACGGTTACCTTCATTAGGGAATTTCCTATTAAAACAAAGCTGTGAGCAATAGGGTATCCTGAACCAGCACCGACAGATAGTGCACAAGTACTATGTGGAATCATTTTGTTCTGTATTTAAAATAACAAATATAATAACACACATTAGGCTGTCACAAACGCTTTAGAGCAAAGAGTTATCGTATTACTAACATATCATTCTTCAAATTTCATGCGTATAAAATGCCAACGAATGGCAAATCCATTGAGTCCCACATATAACAGTCATGACATCTAGCTGAAAAGTTTCGCATAAGATAAACCCGATTAAAGGGAAGCAATTGGTGGTACATATTTAATGACTCCAGTGCTTTGAACATCAATTCTCAATATGCATTAAAAATTATTGTATAATTATCACATCAAAGCTTTTTCAGTATTTGATCACAACAGGCAGTGTGTTAGCAAATATTTAAAATAATTGAGAGATCCGCAGCTTAGCTTGATTTCACATAGAAGAGGCTCATATCCGACAAATATTTACCACAAAATCCAGGGGTGTTTATATTATGATCTAACGCGGTCTAGGCGAAAACAATTGGTCTGCTGGATGCAATATATTACCGAATGCGTGGGGTTGACAATGATGCTAAAAATGGCGGAGTCAGCTGGAATTTCATCTAGGCCTATATAAGTCGTGGTCCTATTTGGGATGGCTGGGTGGGTTACAGACAGCGGAGGAGTAAACATCTTTTACTATATCATCTCCAGATCTTTTCCCTACCATTACTAGAGGTATTTTGGCTAATTTCAGTAGTTTAAGATTTTTTAACTTAGGTTCTGGTGTTCTTTACTGTTACCACATCAGCATGCTCATATGTAAACATGTACATGTAAACATTTCAAGATGTGATAGCCTATTATAAAAGAATACGGCACCAGTACAACAAACTTGCTTCGCAGTTAGGGAGATTCGTTGATAAATTATTTAATGAGAAACACCGTTCGTTATTATCTGAAACTTGGAGCAATACTTTGCATAGTCCTACTCTGACCTTAAAAGGACTTGACGTGGTCACCTGCGAGTTGTTTACAAGCTAATGTATTAGTTCATAGGGCTCGTTATATTGTTAAGAATATATCGGCTATTTATGTAGAAGGTTAACACTACCTACTTAGATAAAAGAAAAACAACGTTTACTGATACTTATCACAGAATGTTTTGTTGGTTTGAAGCTCTCTCGTTTAATTGCTGATACCGAACGTTTCTTCAAATTCTCTTCTTCGGGGAACTTAGACACTTGAACTTTATTTTCATTATCATAATTACCCCTGCACTTCGGCATACAACACTTGTAAACCATATTTTACAGCAAAAAAAAACTGAAATAATCACAGAATAACTACAACGGCATGCCCACACACACATCTGCCTTCGAGATCCACCATATTGGCTACTGTCAAATCAGTGCAACGGCCTTCTATGTAGGTGGTGTTGATACATCGTACTGCGTACTTCCAGTGACTTCCAAAGTACTGATAAATTCTTCTCATAATATTTTTCATTTCTCCAAATAATAAAAAGTCTTTCATAGGGCCAGAATGTAATAATCTAATTAGATTAATGAGGCTTTGATTATCCTTCCTTCCATTAGACCTCTTCTCATTGGCTTGATTACCATATCCAATAGCATATTTATAACAAATTCGCGGCAAACTCCCCGTTACCAAGCGTCATAGCAAGAACATTTAGCTTCATTATAACTTTCTTTGAGCCTTCGTGGCTTAGGCGGCAGCACGCCGGCCTCTCACCGCTGGATCCGTGGTTCAAATCCCGGTCACTCCATGTGAGATCTGTGCTGGACAAAACGGAGGCAGACGGGTTTTTCCCCGGGTACTCCGGTTTTCCCCGTCACAATTTCATTCCAGCAACACTCTCCACTATCATTCATTTCATCTGTCATTCATTTAATCATTGCCCCAGAGGAGTGCGTCAGGCCTCGGCGGCAGCCGGCACAGTTCATATCCTCGCCGCTAGATGGGGGCTTCATTCATTCCATTCCTGACCCGGTCGGAGACTGGAAGCAGGCTGTGGATTTTTCATTTAGCCTATTTTCTTATAATACGTCTTATATCTCAAGATAGTGCATTGTTTGTTAAGAAGCATGTATCATCTCCTCAGAAAGTCGTGTTAGGACAGTTGTCAATGTCTGAAAAACTCCCAACATTATCAAAGGCAACACAGACTGTGCAAAATGTGGTATTGCAAAAGGATCAAAAAGGACTATATAGTAATAGTGATGAGGATTATAATGATCATGATGATGATGATGATGATGATGATAATGATGATGATAATGATGATAATGGTTATGATGATGATGATGATGATGATGTTGATGAAGATAATAATGATAATGCTAATGCTTTGTTTACACCTAAAAATCATTTGTTAAATTTGTCTACTGGAACAATCCAAGTAAGCTAATCCGGCGGCTTCAGCAACTTCATGTCTATAAACAGGCTGGTTATACTGAATATGAGGAAGAACTATTGGATATAGAAAATGAGCTTCGTCGTGCTAAAATTATTATGTAATGGATCCACATAACCGCTTAAACTATTTCTTAACAATACATGTTATATTTTCTACCACTATGCTACCATTTTGCTCTCACTTTTGCTATCACTTCAAACTGTACATATTAAATATAAAAGCCAACGCTAAATGATTTTATTATTAGAACAGTTATAACCTTTGTAGTGAGCAAATCATACTAACAGGTTAGTTGCTACTATGGAACTTACTACAACTAACAAAGGTAAACAACGTGTACTCTATAAAGGCTACTCTTATAACTATAATCGTCAAATTGTAAAAGGAATAATATTTTGGCGATGCTCAAAAGAGAGGTCAAAAAGATGTCGAGGCAATCTAAAAAGTAGAAATGGTAAGGTTTTAAGTGTGAGTGATCATCAATGTGGTGTACCAGATGAAACACTGTTGGTGTCAACAAATAATCATGACAATGCTAAAAAGCTAGTACAAGAAAGAAATGTTGCTACTCAAAATAGTGCAGTGTTTATTGAGCAACATTTAACCGCTGCTGTAAAAGTTATGTTTAATCCATCTTCCACATCTCAAGAGTCATCAACATCACAAACTATGCAAAAGGTTGTGTTGTTGTTGTTGTTTTAAGGGGCTGAACTACAAGGTTATCTACCCTTCATATGCAAGAGAATCAAAAAGGACTAAATAGTAATAGAGAAAAAAGAAATGTATTTTGAATGTAACTATTGTACAAGTACTTATATTAAATAAATAAAATATTGTATGGGTATTGTCTGTTTTTCTTAATTGCTATACCCACGTCCTACTATATTAATGTCATTGTTAACCATCAACAGGCTCCACCTATGTTCAGAAAGAAAGTGATATTAAACAATACACTCTATCTATGGTTTTTGTACCGAGTGTCATAATAATACAGTGTCGTCAAGCCATGTCCAGGCAATAGTAATGTTAGGTAAGGGGTTTGAACCCTTGCTTTCTTGTACAGGAATAGTTTTTACTCAACAGCAACCCATAATACTGTACTTTGAAACATGTCACATCTCATTACAAAATGTCAACTGTATCGTTTTCTAAGACCCCCAGCTGCTGGCTAGTAGCTAGCAGACTGTGCAACAAAAACAGTGTCACCATGTTCATCCTTTAAAAAAGTTCAACATTTATTATTGTTTTTCTTATTATTGTTCATTAAGAGTAGTGTGAGGTTGTCTTTTTGACGTAACGGTTATAATAGTTAGCTGGCACTCTAAAGCTCTTGAGTTCAATTCGAGCTTTAACATAAAATTTTAAAAGTATATTAGAACTAAAACAGGTCTACTCAGTCTCGGGTGATCCAAATAAGTAGATGTGGTTTGATTCACACTTTAACGATAGAACACGACGGTTTTTTTATTTTTTTAAATATTGATAGCCATTTGTTCATTTTTTTTTCATTTTCACATTTCACACATTGCCATTTGTCAATTTTCCATGTACACGATTTGAAAATGTCAGTTTAAAGTTTTTGGATTTCATGATATGGAAACAAGAATTTTCCATTTTGTTGTTTACACATTTGTCAATATCCCATTTACATTTTTTAAATGTCAGTTTTAAGTTTTTAAATTGTGTTGATATGGAAACATGGATTTCCTATTTTTTTTCATATCACAGACGACACGTTTATGATTTAGTCCATGCTGAAAGTTTAGTTTTGTAAAACACACATTTGCTGATTAAAATGTTCTTGAAATCACCTTAATGGAAGTGCTTGGCCATGGCAATAGTGCATTCTCTTTCTGTTTGTTTCCAAAAACATATAGGCCTACTACTTCTACTACTGTAGGTAAGACTGTTTTACAAAATAACACCTATCTACCGCTGCCTTAAAAAACCACAAGTGTTAAAAAAACTACAGTATACTATTTACCATTTGCTATATACATTAATTACCCCACCATCCTACCATGCCGTGTTTGCTTTGGTTGAACAATCAATGCTACCCACACACACACACACACACACACACTTTCTCTCTCTATCATTCTATCTATAGTCATACATTCACACAACCATACCTGTCTTTGAAAAACAAATACAACCACGCTATTTATCCTTGACATGCACACTTATCCCAAATAACTTTTAGTTATACATTTAACATTTACTATTACAAAAAAATGTTTCCACTATTTACAATTACAAAATGAATATTTACAAAATACTAAATCTACTGGTTACAAAAAAGCCATGTCTCTAAACAATAAAATATAGAAGTTACACCTCCACCTCGTGGTTATAACCCTATGGTAGGCTAATGCATAGGTCATTCATCTGCACTCATTTGCTATCCATCAAGGTAAAAGTGCATTTTCTCTGTTCCACAAGATACAAATTTGATTGCTGGATTGTATCCTGCACTGTTTATGCGATATAGCTTTGCCAGTTCATAAAACCGCTAGGTAGTTCTCTACATATAGCAATTTTACCACTGCTCTACCTACGCATTTTGCTCTTTTGGCTTTCTTACAGTCTAGTGTGTGATAGACAGCTTTAACTGTATATCAAACCGAGTTCACCTTTGTATTTGTAATCCAAGTAATAATTTGAAAAGACACAAATGTAATCAGTTTTGAACGTTATCTCTGTTTTGTTTTGTTTAATATGTTTATGACATGCATATTAACCTGAAATCGAATCATGGTGAAAAGGCTAATAGCTTAACCACTACACCACCATGGCCTTGTTTCTTAGTTTGACTCGTTCTAGGCCTCAGACCTGGAAATCGAGTTAAGACCACCAGTACAAGAGCTAAAAGTGCTTAACACTGCAACACAAAATGGATAGCTGGTAACATTATACAACCGGAAATGATTATATTTCTGTTAGCAATGCATTTTGTCATCAGCCTACTGTCTGAGCACTGAGAGCAACACAGTTTAGTTTAGAACAAGCGAGTGTGTGTGTATAGATTATTAGCCTCAAGTATTTAAAGCTTTTTGTGTGTAGCGACCATCTTGTCCCGGTAACCACTGAGCATTTTTGTGTTTTAGCTATCCTCTTTAACCAATCAATTAAAGATAGTCTACTCTTAATTCATGAATCGATAAATCAGAGTTTGTGTACACCGTTCGTCATTTATTAACCCACACCTGCAACCTATACTCTCTCTATACCCCAGTTTGATCTGAAAAACAAGTTTCAATGGTAAAAGACTTGTCAGTCACCATACATGTAGCCTACACTAATTCTTTCTCTACCTAGCTATGTTTCATCACACACATGGTAAACATCTCACATGTTCGTATCCGATTATTAGTTTATAAAATATTAGGTCAATGACCTTGCTGTTTTGAATCTTTTGGGTAAATTCGTTGGTCATGGAAAAGGGTTGACCATCCTGAGTCCCATGACAACTCACTTGAGCCTCTCTGATTATTAGTTAGCGAAATATTAACAAAAGTGCAGTTAGGCCCTTTTGACATAAATAAATAATTTATTCAAAAACAGAATGTCACCTCAAGTCCAACGACCTCCCATACAGGTCCCTAGCCTTATTGATTCATGAGATATTAAAAAGCTAATGACCTATTAGTTTTGGATCTTTTGGTAATTTTTTTAAAAATAACTCATCTATAAATCATTATTCAAAAGCCCCCTTACAAAAAAACCAAGTGCGCATGCGTAAAAACAAAAAACAAACATGTTAATTCATAGTAGCAATCGGCTCTTCACATGCGTTTCATGTGGAACAACGTTTAATTTCATCATAGCATTAGGGACCATGGGTCAGTCCATAGGGACCAGGCCAAAGGGACCGGTCTAAAGGGATTAGTCAAAAAGGACCCGTCAACAAGGATCCGTCCACAGGGACTCGTCCACAAGGACCTGTCAACAATGACCAGTCCAAAGGGGCCCGTCCACAGGGACCCGACCACAGGGACCTGTCAACAAGGACCTGTCATCAAGGACCTGTCAACAGGGATCTGTCAACAAGGACCTGTCGAAAATGACTCCCTTCAAAAAGGACCCGTCCAAAGGGGTTAGTCAACAGGGATCAGTCCAAAGAAACAAATCAACATGGATCAATCAAAAGGGGCTATCGCCTCAAGGTCTGACATACCCCTCTTTGATTATTGGTTTGCCTATCGACAAGCACCTCTTGGAAAACGTTTTGATCACCCCTCGTGGGTTGGGTTAGGTTAGGTTACACTACAGTCACCACCTTTAAAAAGCCCGCCCTCTTACAAAAGCCATGAGTGGACATGTGTAAAAAAACGGAAAACAAGCATATTAATTCATAGTGACTTTCCACCATACACATGTCTCTTGTGTGGAACAACGTTTAATTCCATATTGGACTTCAAACTCTCACATGTTCCACTTGAAAAGCGAGATTTTCTAAAAAAAATACAATTTCACCCCATAGTAGGGGTAGGTTTTATTTTGGGGTGGAGATATGTTGTTCATTGGAAAGGGAGTGTCAGCCCGAGTTCAATGACACCTCGTATAAGTCTCTAGCCTGACTGGTTCGCGAGATATTGCCATTTTAGTATTCCAGCGGTGGAGCGGTGGCGGTGGGGTTTGAACTCTCCAATTGACACTACTCAGACTTTTTTGTAGAACTTTTCATGTTGACCAATTCTTACAATCATTGTATATAGATATTTTTATGGTTTACCTCGGCTTCCTTTGGTCATAAATGAATGTTTTCCTACAGAAACCTTCCTCGAGAAATCCTTTACTGAATGTTGAAAACCGCATCAAAATCCATTCAGTGGATTTCGAGATCATCCGTTTCATCCAAGAATCGGTGACTTTGTTTTATACTCTGTAGAGATGCCCGCGACTATAATTGAAACAAATGCATGCATTTATAAGTAGTATGGGCTATCAATTCTACGTAAAACTCATTAAATACGCCATACAACTGTACCTAGGGATACTTGTAGAGGACTCAACTACAAAAACAGAGCAATTCTTTTATATTCCTATGAATTGAAAGTGTACAGTACATCAACATTGTGGCTTTTCTATTTTGTAGTAGTTAGTGATTTAACATGAGGTATGTTTACAATGGAAATAATCACTCAGGTGAGTTAAAATTCATAAAACCCCTGCGAAAGTAAAATCAATTGTCCCGCGAATAAAGTGCTCAAGGCAGTTGCCAGCTTGCTGACCGCCGCGAGCACTAGTGTCGCTTCACCTACCAAGAGGATGTTATTTCGTAACGCAGCGAGCTTCGTGACTGTGTATTTTAGACTGAGGTAATACAACTCCGTCCTCCCAGGGTTGCCAATCTAACTTTTCCCCCGCGAAATATAGCTAGCGCCTAATAATTTTGAATCCCACATAGCGGGATAATATTAGCTTTTTGTTTCTTTTCTTGGCGGGAGAGAATTTATATGTAAATGAATCTAGTTTTTATTAAAAATATCGTGTTTTAATGATGAGACCTTCATGCATACCTACATTAGCATAAGTATACCTGCTTAGAAGGGCACAATAAGGACTTAGAAATTTCTATGGGTACATTAGCACTAATTTTGGGATTGTTATTAACTACTTGGGCATGAGATGACCGTCAGCCGAGTTGCTTCACATTGCGTAAATATAATATGTCCAGAAATTCCTCGAATTACGACACCGGTACGCTTAACTCCCAGTTACAAATGAGTGAAAATTGCCGCATGTGTAGTGAAAGCAACTAAACCTTTTTCCGGCTGCATGGAGCATTTGTAGGTGACAAAATCTTCGAAAATGATATTTTAGGCATTCAGGGCCAGTGGCGAACTGGCTCTCGAGGGCCCACTCGGGAGTTCTGACAGAAGGCCCCCCTACCCCTCCCCGTACCCCCGTAGTGGGAAATGTAGGGAAAATAGGCAAAAAATAAATTCCTAGTTTTTTTCGTTTAATTTTACTTATTGAACACAAACACAATAAACATAAACAATTGAAGCAGAAAACAGCTTAGTAGATAATTACAGAGGCAATATGCTTGAACAATAAAATCACAGCAACAATCGCGAAAGTTCAGAGGATGTTCTAGCAACACTATCTATAATTTTGTCTTTGTCAATCTACGCAACCATGTCGTACTCGACGTTCATCAAAAACTGAGGTTCAAATATCTCTTGCGAAATCGTGGACCTTAACTTAGTTTTGACAATCTTGAGTTTTGAGAACACCCTCTCACAAGTTATTTGCGTGCAAGGTAGTGTCAGAACGAATTGATAGACGCAATATAGATTAGGAAACAATCCTGATTGCTGGACAATATCCCGGACGATATCAAACGCACACTTTTAAACATCTTTTACATTTAGGATAACTTTCTTTGATCTCGTCAGATTCTTCATCACCATCAACATGTAAGTCAGTTTCAAGGGGAACACCATCTTTGCTAGGCTCAAATGTTTCATTTAAATCTTTGGTTAAGGAAGAGTACTGCGCCGCAAAAGTTTTTAATTCTTTGGATAGTGTATCTTTATCTACCTTAGCTAATCATGCAACTTCCCTTAACGCGTTTTCAGGCAACCCTTTTGTGATAACATCATTAAAATTTTTAGGATCCAAGCAACCACAATGTTTGAGAAGATCCGCGTTAGCAATAAATCTACGAGATATGCTAGACTCAGCTACATCGAGTATATTCAAGTACGTCTCAATCCTGTACACATTTTTTGGATTTTTTGGTCTTTCGTCATCAGCTTGTTCACCAGCCATTTTTTTGGTTCTTTTCATTTTCTTTGGTTTAAAGTCCTCCTGCAAATGAAAATCCTCTGGGACACCAGCCACATCGGGATCATGTAAATTCAATCTCCCGTTTAAAAGGGCAGTAAAATGTTTGCTCTTCTCATACAGCGACTCAAAGTGTTCGTCGCTCCTTTTTTTTTCTCAATCTCTTTTGCAAGTTTTTCCACCATATTGAACGCGGTCAAGTAGTGTAAAGACTTAGATTGTAAATATTTTGACACAACTGAACTCGCCTTAAAAGTATCTAGGTACACAGCAGCAGTTAAAATGTTCTCAAACTTGCTCCAGTTTTTTAACAGTGCATTTGCTAGAAACTTTGTTTTGCATCAAAAGTCGAGCCCCGTGAAACAATTTTAAACAAGGCTTCCGATAAAATAGCGAATTTTGAAGTAGAAATCGATTCCTCGTGAACATCTAGATCTATTTGGGACGAAAGAGCTTTGTCCTTGCTGCACCACCTGGTTTTTCCGATAACCTGTAACCTGCTAATTTTCCCATGACCAGACTCAGCCTCCTTTTAACTTCCCTTACAACATCCATACGCTTATGCGATTCGGAGAAAAACACTGCTGTTTCCTGCACTAAACCGAACAAGTTTTCGCTAGAAAGGCAACATTCGGTCGCGTCTACCATAACTACATCAAGAACGTGTCCAACGCAGTGCGTAAACAATATGTCTGGATTCAAAATTTTAAAGTGGGCTTGCAATCCCTCGTACTTAGCTGACATGAGTCGTCTAGTATCAAAACCGGCCAAGTCACAAAATTTACGAAAATGAGTTAAGGTTATCAATTTGAAGTAGAAGTATAGCACTATCAGTCGAAACAAGAATATGCTTCAAAATCGTCCATGTCTTCATGTTACAGAGCACTGAATTCTTGGTCGTGCAACAAAATGGGCCAAGTCATGCAGGCAGTGCTTTCATAACCGGCCATGTCAAAGAACGAGTAGCAATCTTCATGTCGCAGCATTATTGTTTGGAATCTTGCGTTGTTAGATTATGCAAGAATGTGATATCAGTAGGCAACATTGTTCCTTATATTGTATACTCTTCGAAGTCGTAATAATTTGTATTTTGTTCGTTTGCAACACTACTTCCGTATTCGCGGGCTTCTTACCGCATTGGCGCGAAAGCAATCGTATATCCTGTGTGCTCATATTTTCTCATTTTTGTGTAGTGTAACGTGTATATTGTTCCTATTTTAATAAGTGACTCATTTTCTTTTACTGTGTTCAAGATCTAAGTGAACTACTAGCTTTTAATGATATAATACCTATTTTGTATTCTCCTCAGCTTTCTGATGTTCATCTTCATATATTACTATCCAATTTAAGCAGAATGCTTTCGTTTTTATTGCAATAAAGACAGGTAATTACAATGTCAATTTATTTTAATTTAATTGCCTTTTTTTCACTGGAGTTTAGAATTTAAAAAGAAAAGTTATACAAAAAAGACTAAAATTATACTAAATTGCAACAAAAACGGCCAAGTCAAAATTAATATTAGCAAAAAAGATGGGTTCATTATGAATCAGATTTCTCAAAATCGCAGAACTTAAATATTAAACCATTACGGATATAACTATGCAATAAAATCTTTTGTGACCACCATTGCTTTGTCTCTAGAGGTTTTTCATCCATACTGAAAAATATGCCTTCAGTGACTTGGCCGGTTTTGATACTAGACGACTCACATATTGGCAGCGCCGTCAAATGAACAACCATTCAATTTTACGATTTCTACTTTCTTTTCGGAAAATTCTTTACAGATGAGATTGTAGAGAGCTTTTCCTCTAGAGTCATGAACAGCGAGCAAACGAAGCAATCTTTCATGAACTTTTCCGTGTAATACGTAACGCACTACCACAGCCATGTGATCCAAAACAGAAACGTCCTGAGTGGAATCAACAAGAAGACCAAACCACGTTGCTTCCTTTAAATCTGAGATTATCTGTGCTTGCAAGCATTCACCAATAGCTTTAATTAACTTGTTAATGAACGTTTTTGACAGAAAAGTGACCAGATGAAACGTCTTGCTTAGGCTGGGATGACAAGTGAAACGGTATTTACTTTGCTCCACGTTGAGCGTACAAATGAAACGTTTTGGCTGCCCCTACTGTTGGGTGAGAATGTAATTGTTTACCTTTGCCTAAGCTATGTTGTTTTAATGGGCGCCAAGACCTCAATGCAATGTTGAAATCTAAATTTGTATTTAACAACGTCTAGCTCTGGCAGAACACATTCAAGACTCTATTCACTCAGATCGTGGTATGATTTGATCATTAACCCAACAAACAATTGTATCAGGAGAAGGAATTGGTCTATATCTAATGCTACCTACTGAAAGCAAAGATTGCATTGTAAAAGAAATGAATTTATTATATAAAACAAGTATAGCAAAATTAATAATAATAATAATAACAAAATTTAAATTGGAGCGTTGTGATTTGAATATTACCGATAGAAAATTACGTGAAAACGGAGTCTGATAAATTGATTTTACTCTTATTTCCAAGCTATGAAGTTACTGAAATATGAAATGTAAAACAAAGAAAAATGAGAGATTGCGTATTTCTGCGTCATTTGCGCTTACCATTGGAAATTGCCAAGGCATTTCCCTCGTACTTGCTGATGCCGTGAGCTTCCCACAGTCTCCTGGACGTCGTCATCTCCGTCGGAATTTGATGATATTCTGGTAGATTAGATAATTCTATGGTCCGTACCTCGGACCCAAACACTCGTACAACCGCACTGGTTAAGTTTTGCAAAAGTTAGTCTTCAACTCCACTGAACATCGGAGCGACACGCACCCCCAACCGCACTCCGCAAGTTCTACACAGATAGTCCGTTCCACGGAACATCGGAGCGTCCCCGGCGTATAACCATACTCCGCAAGTATTTCACAGATAGTCCTCGTTTCACGGCGCGTCGAACGATATATACACACGCCGGCTCCCCTACCATGGTACCGACATCTAGCTTACGTCGTCCTCCTTGATTGGCTGCACCCTACGCGCTAGATCCCCACTCCTTCCTCATTACACTCCGCGGGAGGGAGAAGTCGATTTCCGTTTCAACAATTCGCCTTTTCTAGACCTTGCGACCCAGCCTTGTGCAATACTTCTCGACAGGAATCAGCTTGTACTTGAAATCCCAGTGAGTCATGTCTCTCAAATACCCTAACTGACAAAACTCCGTAAAATTCCGTAATCAGATAATTTTCTATGATATCGTCGTTCGTAATAATTTGCTGGATAGCGTTTTCTAAGACATAGAAAACCTATCTGAATGCTAATAATTTTTATAAAATGCTCCGAAAATACCTTAATAATAATTATAATAAATTAATAATAATAATAAATTACCATGAAAATTCTCTTGGCTGAACAATTTGCCGCGTAAATAAATATAGAATGGCTTCCTACTGACTTATGCCAGTTGCATAAAACCCCTCGAAAAACACGTTACATATTCGCCTCGGATCATCGGATGATTTACCGTGACGACGGTCCATTATCCGATTATCCCAGACACGTTAATAAACCCCATCCAAAATACATATTACATAAATGAAATCACCCTAATTTACAGATATATACACTCATATTTTTTCTTCACGCACTTTGCGTCAAAGTTTGTTGTCACTATGGATCGCACTTTGCAACCAGTTCAATGTTTTACATATGGAATAGTGTTCCACGGATATTTCCGCCTCTCAAATTTCTCTATGTTGGAGAAATAGACATAATTAATGTGTGAGCACTATGTATTTATGATGTCATATCACACGCATTGAAGGTGTTCTGATATATTGATATCACCCTAGAACTTCCTAATTTCACTGGAGGTCCCCTCCTTATGGTGACATTTAATTCCACTTATCACTCAGCACACGATCACACTATTGTGGCAGCGCCTCGTGACCATAATACTTAATCTCTCTTTAACGTAGATTAAATTAATATTGACTTCTGAAAAAAAAAACAGTAAATGCGCATTACATATAACACCAAATATTTCTGTGCCGTAAGCGCCCTGTCTTGTTAAGTTCCCGTTAACCATATTCTACTTAATACTAGCTCTCAACACAGACCATTTCTCCTCACACAAATAATACCATTGTACAGATTATCTTAAATTACACACTTACAAATCTTACATGGCGAGGCCGTAAACAGAAATCACGTGTGCTGATATGTATGAGTTTCATGAAGGACTGTCTCGCATTCTGATGGCCCATCTTTTGCCTCGTGGACGCCTTAAGCAAAAATACCATGTACAAGCGCTCACCCATCTCTTGGAGGCAAATGGGAATTCACCAGCGCTACCAAATTCTGGCCTTGGTGTATCGAGACATTTTAGTGCTCAAGAGCATCCGACAATCCCGTCATATTTCCCTGTACCTTAAAAACTCTCATTTACTTACATACTACCCCCCTGTGTGACTTCTGATACGCCTGCCTGGAAGACCATCTCCTCCCACGCACCAAATACCACACTTACTCATTTGATAGGCTGGCTCGCCAGCTAAACCTCCTCACTTTATGACACATACTTTCGTAGACTATGTATATTATACGTTCCGTATAATCTGTTTCCCTCACTATTCTCCAGCACATATGCTGTTTTGCCAATACGTTTGGAAACCATAAATGGGCCCTCGTAGAGATAAAAGAACTTGGACATGACTTTCTCTAGCTTATTTGACTGTTTCGGCACTCTAAGTAAGACTCTGTCTCCCGGCTCGAATAGGTCAAATTTAGTTTCTTTTTGTTGGCGAATTCTCTTTTGTGCTGACTTAGATAAATTCTGTTTCGCCAACTGGACAATGTAATCCATCCCCGGTTGCTTACCCTCATTTAATCCCAACACCCTTGCTAGTTCATTTTGTGGTCTTTTTCCGAAGTGAACTTCGTATGGCGTCAATTTCGTGCTCTCATGCTGGACAGAATTCAGCCAAGTCTCGACCTTGGGAAGATGTCCAACCCAGGCCGCATGCTTGTCATGCACTAGAGTCCGAAAAAGACGAGCCACTTCCCTTAATGGACGCTCTGCAGAATTACCCTGAGGGTACCGTACAGAGGAATGAACGTGTGTTATACCAGCTTCCTGCATACTGGTTCTCCATTTCTTTGCAGTAAACTGTGGTCCACTGTCAGATAGTATCCTGAGAGGAATGCCAAACTCAGGTATATACTTATTAATGATCAGACGGCTACACGCTAGTCCCGTGGCTTTCCTTAGCGGATATAGCTTGACATACTTACTAAAAGCGTCAATAACTATAAAAATGTACTCGTAGCCGTACTGTCCTTTAATGATCGGGCCAAATAAATCCACACACAGTAGTTCGCCGGGACTACTGGTGAGAACTGCAGATCTCTCCCCCACTAAATATTTAACTGGATATTTACTCCTTTGACAGGTGTCACACTTAGCTAAAATCCTCCCAACGTCCCTTCCCATTTTACTCCAAATGAAGTCACGACCAATTTCATAGAAGACCTTGGCAGCACCAAAGTGTCCTAATTCCCTATGAATGAACCAAATTAGCTCCTCCCGCAAAGTGGCAGGAACACATATTGCCCACCGATTATTCCTACATTTCCTTGCAAGAAGCCCATCCTGCATCTTGTACGTGAACCGTCCTACTTTCACATACTCTTCTTCACCTATTTCCAACCTAGCCAGTGGCTCCTTTAACTTAACGTCATCACGTTGCTCCACTAGCATATTTCTCAGTGTCTGTAACGATGCCCTGTTGCTACTGTCCACACATGCACATATTAAAATACCGTCCTCTGCTTTAACCACAGGATAATCCCTACATAAATTAGTGTCCCTCGATAGCATGTCTGCAAGAATGTTATCTTTACCTTTAATATATTTTACTGTGAATTCGTATTCCTGCAGAGCAAGAATCCACCTACTAACTCTGTTAGAACTGAGTTTACAAGTCCTCATATACAGTAATGCATGGTGATCTGTGTGGATCTCAAATTTCCCCCCTACTAAATACATTCTAAATTTCCCTAAACTGAAAACAATACCTAAAAGCTCTAACTCAGTAATCGTGTATCTTTTCTCAGCTGCTGTCAGTCCTCGCGAGGCTAAAGATACAATGCACAGATTACCCTCATCATCTCTCTGACATAATACTCCAGCAATGCCTATATGTGAAGCATCTGTCATAACCACATATTCCTTATCTTTTAACGGATATTTCAGCACTACAGCTTTCTCAAAACCTTCCTTCAGCGCTCTAAAAGCCTGATCATGCTTGGACTCCCATCTCCACCGAGTCCCACTTTTAAGCAATTCCCTGAATGGTTCTACCAACCCTGAGTATTTAAGAACGAACCTCCTGAAAAAGTTGCAAATTCCCAGGTAAGTTTTTAACTGTTTAACATACTGTGGCACCTCTGCGTTAAGTATCTTATTAACCCTACTTTCTTCTGGTGTTACACCTCTACTCGACACTCTATGACCTAAAAATGTCACTTCTGACTGACAGAATGACGACTTAGACAGCTTCAAAGTAAACCCTGCCTGATCTAACTTCTGAAAAACTATATCTAAATGACGTAGATGCTCCTCAAAACTGCGTGAACTAATTACCATATCATCTATGTAAATGGTTACAAACTCTCCTGTGTCATCCCCTAATGCGATGTTTAAAGCCCTAATTAAAGCTGCTGAACTACTCTTTAACCCATAAGGTGTTCTACAAAATTGATAAAGGTTATATTTATGACTAAAAGCTGTAAATGGTCTATCTTCGTACATAAGTGGCACTTGCCAAAAACTGGAACTCAAATCTACACAAGTGAAATACTTCTTCCCCTCAAATGTTTGCATTAATTCCTCTATTGACATAGATTTCAGCTGATCTGAACTAATTCTACTGTTAACCAAACGAGCGTCTAAACAAATACGAACAGTGCCGTCGGTCTTGGGTACCGTGATCAAAGAATTAACATATGGACTGTTAGAGTGCTCAATAATCCCATCTTCAAGCATCTGGTTAATTTGTGCCTCAACTGCACTCTGATAAGCGAAAGGTACAGGATATCTATGTCCTGTGAATACTGACCTATCAATAACGTTCAATGAATGTGTATAGCAATTGGCCATACCAATGCGATCCTCAAAAACTCTCCTATTACACCATAACACATCATAGAGCCGAACACACTGTATATCCTCTATATTTCCCTGAAATGCAGCCTCACGTAACGAGTCCTCTAGACTTCCGTTCGTAATCACACTGCCCACAAAACATGGAGAACCCCGCTCTACGGCTGGCGATATCTCATTTAAAGTACAAATCACACCTACAATACTACTTCTCTGAATATGGTCATTGAACGCTACTTCTACTTCAGAATCTCCCCATTTAAATTTCAAACTCCCTACATCATAACATAAGTTACCAGACACTCTACTTAGCCACTCTGAACCCAAGATAACACTGAATACTAAATTTGGAATTACAAGACAAATCTGCTTCTCTACATGATTATTAATTTTAATGTCTACTAAAACTTGCTTAGAAATTACTTTAGACCTCTTCCCAACAGCTGTGATAACAAAAGTGCTTTTAATTGGCATCTCCTCAAAATTTACTCCAGTTCCTTTCATTTTATCATAAAATGCACTACTTATGGAACTCTTCATACAACCACTATCAATTAAAACATCTGTGTACGCCTCGGACACGTTAAATTTAACTATGGGGCTCTTACTAACCACTTCCTGAATAATACCTTCATCATTTAGTTCATGTAATAATTCATTTCTTACATTTAGGTCATAGGGTTCCTGTATAATTGTATGGACAGGGCATGCTACAGACTGAGATTCTGACCTTACTTCGCAGCCTGGTTCGCGTTTAAAGAACCGCTACAGCTGGCCGTAGTACTACTAACTACTAAACTGGTCTGGTTGTTCTGGGCTGTGTTGTCATTGTCTGGCTGTATATTACTACCACTAGGCTGTCCTCTTCCTTGACCCCTATTCTGGTTGTAATTATTGTCATTATAATTTCTCCCTTGATTTCCCCTGAAATCATTGTTTCTCCCTTGATTTCCCCTGTAATCATTGTTCCTCCCTTGATACTGATTACCATAGCCATTTCCTCTGTTCTGATTTAGCTGATTATTATTATTTCTATTTTGAGCATTGGCCCCTTCGCCACCGTTCCCTTGAACTTCCTGATGCCTGGCTTCATTAGGTCTATTATTATTATTACCCTGGTTCCTATTGAAATTGTCCTCATAACCCCCTCTCCCTAGTGCATCAAATGTGTTTAACAAATTTTCTACTTGTGATATAGTCTTTACATTCTGGATACAAGCAGCCTCCTTGATCCTATAGGGAAAGTGCCTAAGTAGCAACCTTACCACATCACTTTCCTCCTTCAAGCCATCCAGATATTTACACACTAATACCTGCCCTAAAAAGGATTCGGTCATGGTGGAGCTTCCTTTAGGGTTATATTTACCACACACTACTCCCTCACGATGCTGCGACTGAATAACCTCATTCCAGAACTTTTCACAGAATTTCATTTTAAAATCATTCATATCAGTAAACTTGTCTCTGTAGACAGCAAACCAATTCCTCGTTTCCCCCACAAACACTTGTTCTAAAATTTCAACTACCTGGCACCACTCAATACTACCATTTTCCAACCTCTCCCCGAATTTATTTTCTATAGTGTTCATGAACTCCATTGGGCACCCCTGTCGATTGCTGAACTTACCCAGTTCTACCTCCCTGTGTGTGCTATTCACAAAAACTGGTCTATTCTGACTATTTTCTTGCCTGATCCTAGCTTTTAATTTTAATTCTAATTCTGCGATTTTCTCCTCAGCCTTCCTCTCAATACTGTTTACTGTTAATTTAATGTTTCCTTCTGATTCTTCTACTTTATCATATAGCTTTGCTTGTTTCTCCTCAATCTTGCTAATGCTCTCTTTATTACTCTCTCTTAAATCATTTACTTCTGCAACTATTTGTGAGTGGACTTTCTCAATTCTACCCCCCAGCTGTTCCTTAACCTCTTTAGTAGCTACCTGAATTTTGTCAATTTCTCCCCCCAATTGCTTTTTGACCTGCTGTGTTTCCAGTTGCACTAGTTCTTTTAAATTTTCAGCCTGTGTACTGATTCTAATTTCCAACTCCTCCTGTACTTTTCCTAATTTTCTGTCTACATCTGCAATAATCTCTTTAGCCTTTTCTTCCATCACCCCCCTGATCTCACCTCTAATCAGTTCGAATTTGTCACTCATTTCCCTACTGTTTTGTTCTAATTTAGCATTTAAAGTTTCAGTACTCTCTCTATTTTCCTTACTGTTTTGTTCTAATCTGGCGTTTAAAGTTTCATTACTCTCTCTATTTTCCCTACTGTTTTGTTCTAATTTAGCGTTGTTTTGTTCCAGTTTTGCGTTTAAAGCGTCTGTACTTTCTTTATTTTCCCTACTGTTTTGTTCTAATTTTGCATTATTCTGTTCTAATTTTGCATTTAAGGCATCACTACTAACTTTGTTCTGATACATGAACTCGAGAAGTAAAGTTTTTAATTCTGGTTGGCCGCCCACACTCCCTGTTTCAGTATCGGGATTTACCTCCGCTACCCCGGTACTACCATCACTCGACATACTGCTCGTATCATCACTCTCCCGTTGATGACCACTACGTAACCTCATCTGTCTTTCTTTCTCATCCCCCATAATGATATACACTGATACAGACAAATAACCCCCAAAATACAGGCACAGAAATATATACCCTTCTCCTTCCACAAATGTTATCAGGTTTTCATCCCCACGTTGGGCGCCAAATGAAACGTCTTGCTTAGGCTGGGATGACAAGTGAAACGGTATTTACTTTGCTCCACGTTGAGCGTACAAATGAAACGTTTTGGCTGCCCCTACTGTTGGGTGAGAATGTAATTGTTTACCTTTGCCTAAGCTATGTTGTTTTAATGGGCGCCAAGACCTCAATGCAATGTTGAAATCTAAATTTGTATTTAACAACGTCTAGCTCTGGCAGAACACATTCAAGACTCTATTCACTCAGATCGTGGTATGATTTGATCATTAACCCAACAAACAATTGTATCAGGAGAAGGAATTGGTCTATATCTAATGCTACCTACTGAAAGCAAAGATTGCATTGTAAAAGAAATGAATTTATTATATAAAACAAGTATAGCAAAATTAATAATAATAATAATAACAAAATTTAAATTGGAGCGTTGTGATTTGAATATTACCGATAGAAAATTACGTGAAAACGGAGTCTGATAAATTGATTTTACTCTTATTTCCAAGCTATGAAGTTACTGAAATATGAAATGTAAAACAAAGAAAAATGAGAGATTGCGTATTTCTGCGTCATTTGCGCTTACCATTGGAAATTGCCAAGGCATTTCCCTCGTACTTGCTGATGCCGTGAGCTTCCCACAGTCTCCTGGACGTCGTCATCTCCGTCGGAATTTGATGATATTCTGGTAGATTAGATAATTCTATGGTCCGTACCTCGGACCCAAACACTCGTACAACCGCACTGGTTAAGTTTTGCAAAAGTTAGTCTTCAACTCCACTGAACATCGGAGCGACACGCACCCCCAACCGCACTCCGCAAGTTCTACACAGATAGTCCGTTCCACGGAACATCGGAGCGTCCCCGGCGTATAACCATACTCCGCAAGTATTTCACAGATAGTCCTCGTTTCACGGCGCGTCGAACGATATATCCACACGCCGGCTCCCCTACCATGGTACCGACATCTAGCTTACGTCGTCCTCCTTGATTGGCTGCACCCTACGCGCTAGATCCCCACTCCTTCCTCATTACACTCCGCGGGAGGGAGAAGTCGATTTCCGTTTCAACAATTCGCCTTTTCTAGACCTTGCGACCCAGCCTTGTGCAATACTTCTCGACAGGAATCAGCTTGTACTTGAAATCCCAGTGAGTCATGTCTCTCAAATACCCTAACTGACAAAACTCCGTAAAATTCCGTAATCAGATAATTTTCTATGATATCGTCGTTCGTAATAATTTGCTGGATAGCGTTTTCTAAGACATAGAAAACCTATCTGAATGCTAATAATTTTTATAAAATGCTCCGAAAATACCTTAATAATAATTATAATAAATTAATAATAATAATAAATTACCATGAAAATTCTCTTGGCTGAACAATTTGCCGCGTAAATAAATATAGAATGGCTTCCTACTGACTTATGCCAGTTGCATAAAACCCCTCGAAAAACACGTTACATATTGACCCTCTCCCTGCTGAAGGTTCTCTCCCTTTTCTTTTCGTTTTTCCTTCATTCGCTTACTAAGCTCAATGCACTTATTGATATGTTCTTTGAGTACGACATCATAGTCTTTAAGCAATAACACCAACTCTAAAAAGTTGCCGTGGTTAACAGACCTATCCTCCAAACTATAGGCAGCCTCATCCGACGTTCTCACTATAAGCAAGCCCCTGCCTCCCAACAAACACAATTACATCAATCAACCTCTTTATAATTTGGCGCCTTAGCTCAACCTCTTGCCTACGCATTTCCCTAAGATTGACATCAATGCAACTAGTAATGTCCCTACTAACGGCCGCTTGCAACAAAGCATCACAGGCATTTAAGTGATTCTTGGATTTCTCATGACTTTCAACAGAACTGTAAACATGTTTCGCGTCTTTTACGTCATGACCAGTGACAAAGTCAATGTTTCTCCCAAAAACCATGCATGTTGTGCAGAAAATTTGCTTTTTCTCACTGCAATACGAAAGCCACTTGCGCTTTATTTTCTCGCCTGATGGCAACGTATAAAAGTAAAGTTTGTTTGTTTGTTGCAAATGGCAACTTATAAGGACACTCTTCCGAAGAAGGCTGAATCAGATGATTTTTAAAAAATACTAATTTGGCATCAACACTAGAATCCTTTGCGGGAGGTAAAAAATCTATAAGAGACACGTACGCTGAAAGTGGCTCGCGCTTGCTTCGAGGGAAAGAACTATTGCTACTACAACCTTCTTTATCAGATTTATTAGGCAGTGTGACGGCCTAAGCTGATAGATAAACATACGAGCGGCTAGGTACAGAGCTGATCCACTGTTTGATTGGCTAGGGGCTGCTGGGTTCTTATTGGTTGTTGGTGGAACATATCTATATTCATTGGATATTAAGCTGCTTCTTGCTTTTTGTTCCGAAGCGGTGCAGCGCTCGACGGCGCTTCATGCAGCCGGTAACCAGTAAGTAAGGCGCCTTGGATTATTGGTCAAAATGGCGTCGCTTCGCTTGCTTTGAAGCTGCGGGCGTGCCGTTTAAAATCCTAGGAAGGCAGATTTTGAGTTTGTGGGTGTGGTTATATGTGTACATGTGATTTTATATTGATTGATAAAGTGATTACCTTTAGCCAGAACATTACATCTAGGAGATTTGTGTGAGAATGTTTTGGGGAGTTTTGATGAGGTTATGGGATTACGTGGGTAGATTTTTACTTGACATTTTTAACTTCCTCGGTTGGATATAATATGTAACACGCGGAAGTTGCCTTCATTTACAGAAGTAATTGCTACCTTGTGTTATTGCATATTAAAATGCATAGTTCGTAATATCATTGGGTATATGGAAATGTGCTACCGTACCTCGAGCGGCCTACGGTACTGCATCCTTTAGATACCGTAATTATCATGTGAAATTCCGCAGTAGAAAACTTCAAAAGCGTTCGTTGGTTTCTGTAGAAAATCATTCTTACTGGTCTAGGGCTCTCTCCTATAATATTAAAACACGTGGTATATCACAATTACTACGTTTAGATGACGAACTCAAATCGATTTGAATACGATCCTGTTTTCAGTACGCTGCCCGTTTACATGAGCAGTTTCAGTTCGTATTGAAATCTATTTCAATACGGTATATAATTTATGGTGGCCAACCTGCAGTTATGTTGGCTAACTCGTATTAAACAGCAAAATAAAAGACCCATACCGTAATTATCATATTACTAGTGCATGAGACAGGACCCTGACTTCCACCAAACTATTGTATTAAGAAACTGCTGTACTCTGGAGGATTGGTATTGAAATTCTGACTTTATTCTCTATTACATCAAATAACTACTAACACAGCTTGCCACGGTGGGTGAGTGGATAGTGTGTCGGTCTACTAACCCCAAGGTTGCAGGTTCGCTCCTGGCCATGGTAAGTGATTTTTGAAAGGCGGCAAAAATACGACACGCATGTCGAAGAACCCATTTGAATTCAGTATGCCGTGTTCATAATGGCAAAATTATTCTCGGGAGTTTCCGCCAACACGAAGTTCCTAATTTCTCTACTAGAAAGCGCTATAGTGTTCAAGGACCTTAGGTATCTAAGCTCCTTGACTTTCATAGTGATCCAAGGAACAACGAAATTCGACATGCAAGCTACCCTCTGGGTGTGAAATTACAAAGCTTACACTCGGCACCCGAGGCCATACGATATTATTATTATTACTACTAACATTTGCTATTCTATAAGGGAAAAACAAAAAAATATTTTTGGACTTTCCACTTTTGCACTAAACCACTCATATTAAAGCACCACTTTGCTGTGGGAACTAGAGCTCCCTAGGTTTTATCTAAAAACCAAATAAATTGTAAATACAATTTTAAAACATACATACATTTTTATTTGAGACTGTTTCGAAACATGTACCTGTAATGTAATAAAAACATGAAACGAAAGGTTTTGACCAGGCAGACTGTTAAGTTAAAACCCTCATGATAAATGAATAAGGACCATGGTGGTCGAGAGCGCTAACGCCCTACCTTGTGCCTCGCTGGCATTGGGAGAGCGTAGGTTCAAATCCCACCTCAGCCGTCCTGAAAATAGTTTTCATGGTTTCCCATTTTCACCACCTGGCAAATGCCGGGACGGTTCCTTTCGATAGGTCCACTGCCAATATCCCTTCCAATATCCCTTCCCTGACCCGTCCTGAAAAGAAAAGTTCATGGCCATTGACTGCGTTAATAAAGAAATAATAAGGAAAGATAATGACTTGTAGACTTAGAAAAGATTTTTGATAGTGTTGATTGGAGTAAATTGTACGACATTTTGAAAAGCATTGGAATAAAGTACAGGGATAGGAGGGTGATCTACAATCCATACAGAAACCAGACGGCAGCTATGCAAGTTGAAGGGCATGATAGAGTCAGTAATGTCAACTCAAGCGACTGAATTATTGTTAACGGTCATCACTGTTGAAAGCTGGCTAAACCTTTTACTAAATTCTGCGACTAGCATTTCAAGGCAGTATTCAGAAAGATGTAAGGTAAGGCTGCAACTTATCACCCATACTTTTCAATGAAGGAATTGAGAGAAAAATTTTAAGTAGGAGTAAAGATTCGAGGAGAAAATTTCGACTTTGAGATTTGCTGATTCACCAGAGGATTTGAATGAGATTTTAAATGGAATGCACTCCATCTTGAGGAAAGAATTCATGATGAAAATCAACAAATGTGATATATGATGCAAGAATAGCAGCCAATGGCCATAAGCTGGGCATGTTTGATTGAACGCCCGAGAGCTCCCAACAAGTGATAACATGAGCGGCTAGGTTCAGAGCTGATCCACTGTTTGATTGGCTAGGGGCTGCTGGGTTCTTATTGGTTGTTGGTGGAACATATCTATATTCATTGGATTTTAAGCTGCTTCTTGCTTTTTGTTCCGAAGCGGTGCAGCGCTCGACGGCGCTTCATGCAGCCGGTAACCAGTAAGTAAGGCGCCTTGGAGTGGGTTTCTATCTCCCAAAATTTTAATAATGGCACCCCGTGGCGTTAACGAACAGCTGATTCCTCACCTCAAGTTAAAACGCAATGAGAGTGAAACGCGAATTATGATCCGCATCATCCTGGCTTGTTATTGGCTGGCAATTATTACCAGCCATTGGCTGCCCGCGGGTTTGTTTACAATTATCACCAATATGGTGGCGAGAGGAATAGACTTCTACATCAATTAAATTGCTAGAAATCTATTCCAGTTCATGACAGTATGAAGTGCAACTCACTTATTGATGAGGAATTGTATGTGCGTTTATATTTAAATTGAAGCGTGACACTGTTCATCAAAATTTGTGAAAATAAAAGTACAAATCAACACTCTTGCCAATCAACTGAAAGTTTCTTCTACTTTGGATGTAAATCAATTGGCTGTCGTTTCCACCAGTTTTATTCATCAGTTCGAAATACATTCAGTACAATAACCTTTTGTGCACTAAAAAACTACATTATAGACCATTGCATATTGATGTTGCTGTCTGCTTATATTTACCAATTTCATGACATGTAATTTGTAGGTTATGCCTAATAAGGCATATAATTTAAGTGGCCGTTTGTAATGTGAAGTCCTTACTGTATTTATGTACAAATATTATGGTTTAACTAATGAAGCAAGGATTAAAAGTGCAGTTTGCACTGCCACCCTTTTTTGTTTAAATATTGATATGTAGTTTCTCAGTCTGGTAACTTCTTGGATTTGCTTGAGATAGATTTATAGTAATATAATACCTTATTAACCTGCAGGCTGAGTTTTTTTAAACATGCCCAGGTGCATACAGTAGCACAAGACCTACTGCAGGCTATGTCGATCCTAAATGTAGGCCTATTATAGTGCTCATGTCAAAGGTCGTCCTAAAGTTTTAACTATTGAGACTTGATTTGCATCGAAGATAATGTCAGCCGAGTCTGGCAAGGCTTCATAAACTTGGGCGTGACTTCACATTTTCATTTTTCCTATACAGCTTTTGATACCAACCACTTAAATCACAGTATTTCAAGATTTGCTCTCATTAAACATCACCAACACTTTTTTTTTTTTTTCCCTGGTGGTGGGTGGGCTGTATTGGAGTCTACAGAAAATAAAGTTGAGAAATAAAAATACATCTTAGGTTTCCATGACACAGTTGCATTTTATCCTACTATATCTCCACTCAATATACCAATCCTACCAATGTTTCCTAATTCCTCATGCTGCATAAATAAACATGACAGATTACAGCATTAGCAATGATGACAGTAATTTATGAATTGTTAAAATGTTTTTAAAAGATGCATAGAAAGAGGCTTGATAAATCCTGTATCATCAAACCATTTAAACATTCCCACAGAGCTCTAATCAGAAGCTCATTTTATGTGCAACAGATATGTAAAATAAACCTCCCTCCCAATAACTTGTAGGCCTAACCTGAACATAAACCATGTTAAGAGCTGTTTTTTGGTTCACAGTAAAACCTACCATTTAAAATCTTGCATATACCGGTAGGCTATTAATCATATTAAGGTGCAATTAACTAGGGTAATTTTAAAAATCATGGCTATCAACTACTGATTTAAATATTCCAGACATCTTTCTTAACTCCACTTTTACTGACAGCATGTAAGTCCTTACTACTGTCTTTCAAGCCATTGACCAGTTGTTTTTTTCATGAGGAACCATTTTAGTCATTCTTCTCTATGTGAAATACAGTTGATGACAACTGCCTGGAAGACTCAGGTGTTTTTTCTTGTGTCGCTTCTCTGGTTGCCTACGACACTTCTTAATTATTAACAGAATGTTTCATTGAATTGTTGTATCCAATTGACCAACTGGTAATATATTATGGTTTGCTTTAATATTCCTATGATACACTTTTAGATCTCATGTATTAATGAAATATACAACAACATAGGCTGAAATGTTGAACCAATCTCCCATTCCCTAACACTCCCAACTAATGGGACATAAGCTACCTAGTGGTTGCTTCCATCTACATGTACCGTACTAGGTCTAGTAGTACCATAGCTATTGTGACTGTTTCTCCAACTCCGTCAAGGAAACTAATTCTGAACTAAGATCTGGAATGGGGTACACTGTCCCTCGAGGGCAATCAAGGACAACTTTAATCATTCAAGTGATTTTTCTATTTCAGTTTACCAACTAACCAGGTGCCTGGAAATGCTAGTGAAGGAGGCAGCTTAGTAGGCTAGCCTACTGGTATTCACCATTCAGAGAACATTCTCAGCGACTTGTCTATGCATAGGCCTATGACACAATTTTCAGAAATTGATACAGTAGTCACAGAACACTAATGGTGCCCAGTACTCGCAGCTTAGCATAGGACGGAGTGGATTCCAGCCACAGATTAACTTATGATCTGTCAACGGGTTTTCAAACAAATTGAGCACACGCCCAAGTACAGGGGTCTTGACCATGATATTCCAAGCCTCTAAATGAAACACTCCTCTTTAAGACTTTCTGGTCTTGCATCCATGGTCGATCAACATTCTCCTGATCTGTGTTCTCAAGTTTCCGATGGTTATGGACATTATTTTTATCCTGATAACTTCATATTTTAAGGGGTTGGGGTACATGCCCTATTCTTAATTAGTTCAGCATAAGATCATTGAATCCCCTTAAGAAAAATAGGGAACATCCATGTGTTATTTGACCATAGGAAAGGGAGAATTAAAAAAACTGAACCTCTAGGGACATTGATGCAGATGACTCCGAGTAAGTAGGCTAGATCAAAATGAACATTTTTCAGTGTTGCCTTAATAAAGGTTGATAACTTTCTACCATTCAACATGAATAGGCCTATATTGGTTGGGAAATATTTTTATTATTTGCAGAGATTACAAGGATGACTTGTTGATGTATCGTTATTTTGTTAAGCGAACATAAGTTCCAAGTCCATATCGTGTTGCAACCCATATTTCAGTGCTGCCTTAGTAAACGAAATATTCAATGTCTTTCAGTCGGTCAACACGGTTGCACTTAATGGTAATGAGAATGAGCATTATTCCAAAAACCAGAAGAAAAAAAAACTGTAGGCTACATGCAGACCTAACATCTCAAATCAATCATGCCTACAAGACAACAAAAATGCTCTATGAAAAACTATTAAAACCCCATAATGGTAGTCAAAAATAATCTCAAACCACCGCCACTATTTCGCGAAGGTGCAGACAAATCTTACTATAGTACAGCTATTCGTAATAGTTGCTACTGTTGTGATAAACCGCTACTGAGTGATAGGCCCCCGAAATATAACTATTTATCTTAATGTCTACAAGATAACGAGATTGCCAAAAAACCACAAATCTATAGAAGGCAACACTAAAAATTGCTTATATAATCCACAAGTCACCCACCCTTCACCAACATTATTAATATTTGTAATTTAAGTAACTTGGGTTATGTTAAATTGAGGTTAATGGCGGATTTGATTGCGGCTGTGTGGCGGGAAGGACCCAATAAGTGCTCAGCCAATCAGGGACGTTTTGATTGGAGACCATGCTCGGAAAAATTTTAGATCGTTTTGATTCTCAGGGCTTCGTTAAGCCCCCACCCTAGGCCGTCATCGTGTCCAAAATGGCGGCTTAACGAACACGACGGGGTGCCATTATTAAAATTTTGGGAGATAGAAACACAGCCTTGGATTATTGCATTATTGGTCAAAATGGCGTCGCTTCGCTTGCTTTGAAGCTGCGGGCGTGCCGTTTAAAATCCTAGGAAGGCAGATTTTGAGTTTGTGGGTGTGGTTATATGTGTACATGTGATTTTATATTGATTGATAAAGTGATTACCTTTAGCCAGAACATTACATCTAGGAGATTTGTGTGAGAATGTTTTGGGGAGTTTTGATGAGGTTATGGGATTACGTGGGTAGATTTTTACTTGACATTTTTAACTTCCTCGGTTGGATATAATATGTAACACGCGGAAGTTGCCTTCATTTACAGAAGTAATTGCTACCTTGTGTTATTGCATATTAAAATGCATAGATCGTAATATCATTGGGTATATGGAAATGTGCTACCGTACCTCGAGCGGCCTACGGTACTGCATCCTTTAGATACCGTAATTATCATGTGAAATTCCGCAGTAGAAAACTTCAAAAGCGTTCGTTGGTTTCTGTAGAAAATCATTCTTACTGGTCTAGGGCTCTCTCCTATAATATTAAAACACGTGGTATATCACAATTACTACGTTTAGATGACGAACTCAAATCGATTTGAATACGATCCTGTTTTCAGTACGCTGCCCGTTTACATGAGCAGTTTCAGTTCGTATTGAAATCTATTTCAATACGGTATATAATTTATGGTGGCCAACCTGCAGTTATGTTGGCTAACTCGTATTAAACAGCAAAATAAAAGACCCATACCGTAATTATCATATTACTAGTGCATGAGACAGGACCCTGACTTTCACAGTTTTACTGGACGCGTTAGGCTGTAACCATTGGATTGGACAAAACGAAGGTTAGAATTGTCGAGTGTAGATGCAGCCTGTGGCCGCAGGAAGTTAGCGGGGCGCTCACAGTTTCACTGGACGCGTTAGGCTGTAACCATTGCCAAAACCATTCATCTGGACACGTTGGGCTGTAACCATTGTCAAAAACCATTGGATTGGACAAAACGAAGGTCAGAATGGTCGGATGTAGGTGCGTCCTATGGCCACCGGAAGCTAGCGGGGCACTCACAGTTTCACTGGACGTGTTGGGCTGTAACCATTGTCAAAAAACATTGGATTGGTCAAAACGAAGATTAGAATGGTGGGGGTAGGTGTGGGGAGCTAGCAGGGCATGATTGACAAAAAGAACATTGATCTGGTACTGGACGAAAGACCACATACACAATTAGTACCGTATGTGTGGGGTTGGCAATACTGTACTGTTGTAACGCCGATAATGGCAGACACAGCTAAGTCATGTTATAATTTGGGATGGCGGGTAGGTTATAGACAGCTGAGGAGTGAACTACATCATTCCCAGATCAATTTTGAATCATTTGAAAAGATATTCATTGCAAATTTAAGAAGTTTTTTTCCCCCCTGGGTTCGTGTCTCCTGCACTGTTACCATTGTCATTCGATTTTTCTTTGACAGGTTGGTTGTAAACATGAAAAATGGATGCGCCGAAGAATTTGATGTTGTTTGTTCTTACGAAGTTTATGGGTAACTGTCGTCCCTTTTAATTACTGAATCTTTTAGAGATGCCGGGCTGCCAGAATGTTGCCCCGAATGGGATATGTAACATGCCAGTAAATCTACTGACACGGCTCCCTCGCATTTAGGCCTAAGCATCCGGACTGTGCCAGGATTCGATCCTGCTACCTTGGTAAAAGCAGGTGAGAAAGTTACCTCTGCGCCAGTCTGTGTTGAATTTATTCAAATGGAAAAAGGAACGGATTAATCGTCAAAGAAAGACGGTGTATTTTCACTTTTTCTGTTGACCACATTTTACCTACGGATACACCAGACATTCAAAGTAAAACGGACAAAAATACATTAACGCTAAAAACGCGTGCAAACAAACTACGCTTATCAACCACGAAAAGAACACAGACAGTAACGAAGAATATGGGCAGGAAGTAAAACATTGCGGTTCGAGTCAGGCGACAGACGAAAGTAGGCCTAAATTAGTTTATCATTGTAACTCAAGAGCGTGCAGAATCGCTTTCAGTACGATCCGCGTTTACTTGTTCCTGAATACGTGTTTGGATACGATCCGATCCCACAATTTTACCGTATCGAGCTTGATAATAATAATAATGTTATTGGTTTTACGTCCCTTTTAACAACTGCGGCTTTTAGAGACGCCGGGGTGCCGGAATTTTGCCCCGAAGGGGATCTTTAACGTGCCAGTAAATCTACTGACACGGCTCCCTCGCATTTGCGCACCCTCAAATGCCAGCTGACTGCGCCAGGTTTCGAACCTGCAACCTTGGGCTCAGCAAGCGAGAACGTTACCCCTGAGCCACGCAGCCAGACTATCGAGCTTGAAAATCAATACGAACTGAGTCCCGTTTACATGACCGTGTTCAATACGGTAAGTGTACTCAAATCGATTTGAGTTCGCTATGTAAACTCGGTAAATATCGTGGTGTATACAATAATATAAAATATTCTCAGCGTTACAAGTAGCCTACCGGTAAATCTGAACAAAATGTGTTGTAGGTTAGGTGGAGTATTTCGCCGAGGGTGGGGTTTGAGGGAAATGCATTACTCAAAACGTTCGAGCAATACATCATGTTCGCAAGGCATGTTACGCATACCGTAAGCTATAGTGAAATCCAGAAAGTTTGCCTACAAATTTGTTAATGCATGAGGAAAATTGCCATAATCTTCCTGATTAATGCAGTTGTCAAAATTATTTTAGGAGGGCTATGGGTACTACCTAGACGTTATGTTCTGCTATATAATTGAGTACTGTAATAAAGTTCCATACTCATAATGCTCCTTGAGAATAAGGTTCATTGTAACCAAAATCTTTCCCCATGTCAAGACACAGAATCAAACTCTGTAGAGGGTTTGAGTTTAAGTGGTTTGAAATAGGACAAATACCAATCAAGGTGATTCTTGTTCATATTGTTGGATATTAGAGTTTTGAAATTGAACAGCTCATGGTAAATAAATGGAATCACATGTCACTATTAATACAGTGCTGCAACAATTGTGTGTATATATAGATATTAATAGGCCTATATGATTTACAATGATTAAAAAAGGATGCCCCAATAAAGAAGAATTATGTTCCTAACATTGTCCAGATATCCTTCTATTCCCTATTTCCCGTTTTAGGCCGGTATAAATTACGTTCACAATGGAATATCCATCTCATTTGCGTACAATCTTGTTGACAGACTGAAAAGCATCAAACTATTGCATTAAGAAACTGCTGTACTCGGGGGGGGATTGGTATTGAAATTCTGACTTCATTCTCTATTACGGTACATCAAATAACTACAGTCGAACCTCCCTTCTGCGGACACCATCGGTTCCGAGTGAAAATGTCCGTTATAAGAGTTGTCTGCTGAAACAAGTTTGTAAAAATAATCGATCATTTTAAAGGCAAAGAACATACACATCTTTATTTTGATTATTTGTTTATTTGAGTTATCCCGCATTTGAATTTTTCAGCAAGCTTTCTCACTGAAAGTCCCTTCTCACTTTCTACAATCACATTTCTTCTTCTTTTGAGGTTTAAACACGTTCGTCCCTTGTTACTCATGTTTACTCGATGACTGAAATGCTACGATATTTCTGTCTCACTAATTAGCTCATGTACTGAAAGTCTTTTCCTTCTCACGTTGACTACCTGAGCTCGACCTTATCGGTGGCAATCTGAGTTATGAATCGAATGATGCAAGCAGGGAAGAAAATCACCAGGTAACTCTTGAGTAAACAGTCACTGGCAGTAATCCTGGACAATTAGACTTCTCGGAATGTACACCAGTAGGTAGAACACCATAACGAAAGGTTTGGAAAGAGGAATGTACCGTATAGAAGAATTAACTTGACCGCTACTACAGCGTTGCCATGTAGCCTGCATTTCACTCTCTCTCTCTCTTCTTTGACTCGAAATAGGTGTAGTACAGATATTCAAGAGGGATTTCCGTATGTCTGCAGAATGGTTTTAAAAGAATGGTCCGGTGTAAAAAATGTCCTGCAGCGTCTGAAGTGTCCGCTTAAGTCAAGTGGATGGGACAGATGGCGATGTCCGCTGTCCGGACTTCGAGGTGTCCTCTGAAATGAGGCTAATTTAACACTTGTCTTATGTAAAATAAAATCGGTTCCAAGGAAAAATGTCCGTATAGGCAGGTGTCCGCTGAATAAGGGTGTCCGTTAGGGCAGGTTCAACTGTACTAACATTTGCTGTCCTAAAAGGGAAAAACAAAAAAATACTTTTGCACTAATATTAAAGCACCACTTTGCTGTGGGAACTAGAGCTCCCTAGGTTTTATCCAAAAACCAAATAAATTGTAAATACGATTTTAAAACATACATACATTTTCATTTGAGACTGTTTCGAAACATGTACCTGTCATCATCATCTTGTACAGTTTCCAGCCCCAGGCAGGGTCTGTTTGCAATATAAGCCTCGCCACTTAGTTCTTTCTTCCCACCACCTCTCCGCTGTCACTCTGGTCCAGTCCTTGCCTCTCTTCTTGACACATTCCTCCACTCCTTTCAGCCATCTATCTCTTGGTCTTCCCCTTGGTCGTTTCTTCTGCATCTGCATCTCATGTATCCTCTTGGGAATCTTCTTCTCATCCATTCTCTTTAAGTGTCCATACCACCTCAGTCTTGATGTCTCAATCCTACCTTGCAAGGGCTCCTCTTTCACCATTTCCCTGACCTTTTCATTCCTCACCCTGTCTCTTCTTGTTACTCCGATCCTACCTGCCTGTATTCTGCTTATGTCTCTTTTCTTCATAGTCCACGTTTCTGAAGCATAGGTCAGTATCGGGATATAGTAGCTTCTGTATAACACTTCCTTGCTTTTTTGTGGGTCATCTTTATTCCACACTAAGCTCCTAATGCTTCTGCCTGTCTGCCACGTTCCGTAATCTCTTTGTCATTTCTCCCATTTTCCTCCACTATACTTCCCAAGTACTTGAGACTTTCCACCTTCTTCAGCTGTCCACCTCCAAGTGTTATCCCACTCATTGGTCTGTCCTTTTTCCTGGTCGTTAACAGGATCTCATATTTACTGATGTTGAACTTCCATCCGTACTCTCCCACTGTTTCTTCCCAAGCCTTCAGTTGCTCCTGAATTTCCTCCTCCTTGTTTCCCCAGACCATGAGATCATCTGCAAACACCATTGCTTTCATCTTATCTTCTCCTATCTTTCCTGCTACCCGTGTCATTACCTCGTCCATAACCACAATAAAGAGAAGGGGTGACAGTGCACTACCCTGTTTCAGGCCACTCATTTGTCTGAACCAGTCTGTTCTTTCCCCTCCAACTTTCACACAACTCACACTTCCACAATACATCTCCTTCACTCTGCCAACAGTCCCTTTTTCCACTCCCATGTTTTCCATTGCTTTCCAAACCTTCTCCCTACACACACTATCATAGGCCTTTTCGATGTCCAGGAAGGCCATCAACAGATCCTCTCCAAATTCGTAGTGGTGTTCCTGGAGCTGTCTCACTGAAAATATGAGATCCATTGTTGATCTCCCAGGTCTGAATCCATACTGCTCCTCTCTCAATTTTCTCTCCACTTTGGCTCGTATTCTACTTTTTAATATCTTTTCATATATCTTGGCACAGTGAGGTATGAGTGTGACTCCCCTGTAATTTCTGCACTCCTTTCTGCTTCCTTTCATAAATATTGGGACAATGAATCCTTTCTTCCAATCTTCTGGGGTCTTTTTCTCCTTCCATATCTCCCTCATCACATGGTACAGCCACTGTTTCCCAACCTCCCCTGCTGCCTTCACCATTTCAACACTCACTTCATCCACACCTGGTGCCCTTCCTCCTTTCATCTTGTCTATAGCCATTTCCAGTTCTCTCCAAGTCAGGTCCTTTTCCATTCCTGTGTTATCTTCTCCATCTTCCAATACATTGTCTTCCTCCCTATGACCATTTGGATTCAGCAAATCCTCAAAGTACTCTTTCCACACTGTCTTGAGTGTCTCTTTGTTGGGTACCTCATTTCCGTTTTTGTCCATCATTACCACATCCTCTCGCAGACCTCTTCTCTTACTTTTGACCATCCCATAAAGTACAGTACTTTCTTATTTCCTCTGCTGTCTTCCTCCATCATCTCTGTCCACTTTACCATCCACTTCTTCCTCTCCTCTGCAACAATCTTGTTTGCTTCTTTCTTCTTTATCTTATAATCTTCCCTTGCCAGATCAGTTATTTCCTGGAACCACACTCTGAAAGCCTTGTTCTTCCTTCCCACAGCTTCTTTTACTCTCTCACTCCACCATGGTGTCTCTTTACACCGCATTCTGTTGCTTGTTCTTCCACATACTGCCACTGCAGCTTCCACCATTGTGTTTTTGAACTGCTTCCATTCCTCTTCCCCTATTTTAGGATTGTCTGTTGGCATCCTTTCCCTTATTATCTTCTGGAATTCTTCCTTGACTTCCTTTTCCTTGAGTTTCCATACTTTGATTCTCCTTTCCTGGTACTCTGTCCTCTTGCTAACCTTAACAACTCCCAGGTTCATTACAAGTATTCTGTGGTCGCTATCTAAGGCCTCTGATGGTATTACCTTTATATCTCTGACACTTCTCTTCATTTCCCAGTCGTACAGCATGTAATCTACCAAAGATTTCTTTGTTAAATCACTGCTGTACCACGTTACCTTGTGGCTTTCATTCTTCCGGAACCAGGAGTTGCCTACCACTAAACCGTTTCTCTTGCAAAAATCCAGCAACTTTCTCCCTTCTTCATTCCTGCTACCCCATCCTTCTGCTCCCAATACATTTTCATAACCTTGCCTTTCACATGTACCTGTAGATGTACCTGTAATGTAATAAAAACATGAAACGAAAGGTTTTGACTAGGCAGACTGTTAATTTAAAACCCTCATGTTAAATGAATAAGGACCATGGTGGTCGAGAGCGCTAACGCCCTACCTTGTGCCTCGCTGGCATCGGGAGAGCGTAGGTTCAAATCCCACCTCAGCCGTCCTGAAAATAGTTTTTGTGGTTTCCCATTTTCACCACCAGGCAATCTACCAAATCTATCCTATCCTTTCGATAGGTCCACGGCCAATTTCCTTCCAATATCCCTTCCCTGACCCGTCCTGAAAAGAAAAGTTCATGGCCATTGGCTGCGTTAATAAAGAAATAATAAGGAAAGATAATGACTTGTAGACCTAGAAAAGATTTTTGATAGTGTTGATTGGAGTAAATTGTACGACATTTTGAAAAGCATTGGAATAAAGTACAGGGATAGGAGGGTGATCTACAATCCATACAAAAACCAGACGGCAGCTATGCAAGTTGAAGGGCATGATAGAGTCAGTAATGTCAACTCAAGCGAATGAATTATTGTTAACGGTCATCACTGTTGAAAGCTGGCTAAACCTTTTACTAAATTCTGCAACTAGCATTTCAAGGCTGTATTCAGAAAGATGTAAGGTAAGGCTGCAACTTATCACCTATACCTTTCAATGAAGGAATTGAGAGAAAATTTTTAAGTAGGAGTAAAGATTCGAGGAGAAAATTTCAACTTTGAGATTTGCTGATGGCACTGTCATATTAGCCGATTCACCAGAGGATTTGAATGAGATTTTAAATGCAATGCACTCCATCTTGAGGAAAGAATTCAAGATGAAAATCAACAAATGTGATATATGATACAAGAATAGCAGCCAATGGCCATAAGCTGGGCATGTTTGATTGAACGCCCGAGAGCTCCCAACAAGTTCAATTTCAAGTAGTTCCAACTTTCGCTACCAGATGCTACTGTCACTAACACTAGCGGCGAACGTTGGAACTTGATAGACCGTTTCCTAACCAGCCAAATATAGCCTACAAATTTTGCTACAGACCACTAATTGCAGTGATAGGTTCTTTCAAATGGCATGGGCTTGCCGGATTTACTTCCCCTCCGAAGAAAGGCATAGTTCTAAAAGAACAATTTGTGTGATCCTGGATTTAAGAAAGGCTTTTGACACCGTAGACCACAATATACTCATTAGAAAACTTGAAAAGGAAGGTATTCGTGGTACTCCACAAGAACTAATAAAAAGCTTCCTTTTTAACAGAATACAAAAGGTGCGAATCAAAGATACTTTAAGTAGAAGTGCTGAAGTAAAAATTGGAATACACCAAGGAACAGTTTTAGGTCCTATTCTTTTTCTGTTATATATTAACGATTTGTGTGAGCTGAACTGTAATGTGATGATTACCTCATATGCTGATGACACTGACGTCACAGTCACAGGAACAACTTGGGAGGACACTTTTAATAGAACTCAAGAAACCCTTGCTACAGACCAAAAATCACCTCCTTACCTTAAATGAAACCAAAACACAATACCTATGCTTCTCACACAACAAAACATTACAACCCACAGACAATTTAACACTCAAGATCCACACACCAATTTGTAACAATGGTGAAAGATGCAACTGCTATACCCTACAGAAGTCAATGAATGCTACATATTTAGGGATTATTATACATACCGTAGTCATTTAAAATGGAACATGCATGCATCAAAATTGGCCAATAAACTTCAAAAGTTAATTTACATATTTTACTGAATCAGAAATATCCTTTCAGCAAAAGTCTTGAGAACTGTATATTTTGCCTTAGTCCAGTCATAACTACAATATTGAATAAATGGTTGGGATGGAATACTTGATTCACATTTGGCTCAGAATCTCATTCTAAAAGTTATGTACAAAAAGCCATCAACTTTTCCAACATGTGAACTGTATCAACAAAGCATGGTGCTTAACATACGACAGTTATTTGTTCAGTCATCAATCATATCTATACTTAAAAATATGAAGCTCTTCTCAAATGGACTGGAACTTAAAATGTGCACTAGACTTCAAGACAGAACTGGAATAAATAACCCTCATCAAAACACACTACCTGTCCAAAGGAATTGAAGTTGTCTTAGCACTAGGATATACAATATATTGTCAGTAAATGTGACAAATAACACCCTTAATATACTGAAGAAAAGGCTTTTTACATGGCTTCTTAATAACTTTGATAAAGTAAATGAACTTATAAATTTTCACCAACATATTTAAACCAACTCAGTCACAAATAAGTAATGTATCATCTTCTTTTATTTTTAGTGTCCTCATAATAAACTTTTCTTACTATTATCAGTCAAATACTATGTTGCAAATAAATTAAGAAACTGTATTCATGAAGCCTACGCTCAAGTTTATCTTATGTGGGATTCACGCTGTATTTTGATGCATCTGTATATGTACATGTTTTCTGTCAGTGATTAAAAAAGTTTTCTCGTAAAAAGAAAAGTTCTTAATGCCCTTAAATAATCGGACGACTGTAGGCCGGGTTTGAACCCGCCATCTTGGGCATAGCAGTTCAGCATGCTACCGACTGTGCCACCAAAGCCACAAAATGTAAAACAAAAGGAATGGAATGCAGCCGTAAGAAATCAGAAACACCTATTGACATCAAATAAAGGCAGATGGAAAAGCTAAAGGAAGTAGGGAGCAAAATAATCAGCGATGGACGAAGCAACGAGTGTATAGAAAGTAGGCTGGCACAGGTAAGGGAAGAATTTCTGCAGAAAAGCAATGTGCTGTCATCAAATATAGATTTAGATATTTGAAATACATTTTTAAAGCCTTTTTCTGGAGTGTGGTGCTGTGTGGACTGTTGATGCAGGAGAACAGAAGCATTTCAAATGCGGTAGTGCAGGAAAATGATTAAACTCAAATGAGTAGATGGAGTAAGAAGACGAGCGGAAGAGCGCTAATGAAGATAAGAGATCGGTTGATAGGGCACATACAGTACAGTACTAAGACAACCAGGATTGGCAATTTTTTTTTATGGAAGGAAGGGTAGAGGACAAGAATTGTAGAGGTAGACCAAGGTTACAATACAAGTCATAGTATTGCATCACATGTGGTATGGTAGCTATGTGGAGATGAAACGATTAGCTGCATCAAACCAGTCTAAGGACTGAAGACTCAAACAGTAACATGGAAATACTCGCAGTATTAGCCTTTCAAGATGGGAGTGCTGCTGCGCCAGCATTTGTTGGTCATAGCAGCAGGAGCCTTGCGGGATGAGGAGAGTGAAAGAGGGATGATGGAGTACAGTCTCCACGTAAGTCAACTAGCATTACATGTGCTGCTTGTGTTACTCAGAACTTATAATGTGATTTGTGAACAAAAAGCAAAGCCAACTCCGTACAGGCCATGGAGGCCCTGGGAGCAGTGGAAGGTAGAGGCTTCCACTCTTTGGGACATCGGCACTAGATGGGATGGAGTTGTCAGCTCCATGCCCGGCCGTCTTTGCTCCCAGGAATTACCCTGGTACTCATTTCTGGTGTAGGCTCGCTTTGACAGCCAACAATAGACTTATTTAAATATTCATACAGTTACACCCCAATTACCAGCTTTTGAGGACCCCTACAGTAGTACAACACTAAATTACTTCCGACATGATTGGTTCTAGAGCCTTAAAAAGTGGTTTTCAGTCCCCTTAGTCTGTTATTTATACAAATTAACACCGTTTCACCAAACTGGACGAAAGTGTACATCCTGAGTTTTGTTTCTTGATTTATGAGGCTCAAAATGACCCTAGGTTGGTCCTTCTATGACAATTCAATATTTAGGGAATGGAGAGGGCTGTCCAAATTTCAAGTAGATACTGGTCCAAAAGGTAAGTACATAAAATTTTATTTAGGTCATTGAAACGATGTGGACTTGTTCCAGAGGGGCTAAATCTAGGAAATGGAGGGAGATATCCAAATTTCATGTTGACAGTGTTACCGGCAGAGTTCCAAAAGGTAAGTACCGGTATGTAAAATTTGGTTCAGTTCGGTGAAACAGTTTAGACTTGTGCCAAAGAGCCTAAGCATAATGTGTACAGGTAGATATACAGTTTACAATACACACACTCAAGTATATGGGGTTGAAATGACCATGATCTTCAAGCCCCTAATTGAAAGAACCACAATGTAGGATTTTTGCAGCCATGGGAGAACGCGAACTTCAGTATGAACGGATTGCTGCCATGGAAAATCCATCAGAAAATGAAAGGCTGGAGGACAAGAACTGTACAGATCGGTCAAGGTTTGATATGTTTAACAGCCTTTGATGTGGAATGTGGAGATAATACAAAACAAAAGTTTGGTGCTTTTCAGTCGGGCAACACGATTGTACCCAAAAAGAGCTGGGTTATGCCCTAATCCTGAAATAAATTTCATGAGATTAATAAATACACTAGGATGACCAGTTTCGATCATCAAGCGATCATCATCAGATCCAGTTGCATTAGCATACACTGACAGTTGCATAATCAATACTGCAACTAAATAATTGTTCAAATTGTAAATATTTTTCACCTGTATTCTCAAACATAGATGTTATAGCCTAAGTGTAATGGCTCTGATGATGATCGCTTGACGATCGAAACTGGTCATCCTCGTGTATTTATTAATCTCATGTAATTTATTTCAGGGTTAGGGCATAACCCAGCTCTTTTTGGGTACATTCGTGTTCACCAACTGAAAAGCACCAAACTTTTGTTTACTTAGGCAACACTGAAAAATGGCTTCAAACCCCACAATGGAGATAATACTATAACATGCTTGTGGTGGAAAAATATTCTCCACAATCAAAAACTCCTTAATAATTTTGCCTATGTCCACCTGCTCCAATAAAATATTTTCCACTCTTTGATTCCCAAAAATTAACAATAAACAAGAAGTTCCGTGACGAACTAAAGAGCCTACTTTTCTTAAAATTAAGTTTCATGCCAATGCATAATCTACAGTATATGAACCTATCCAGAATAATGACGAAATTAAGTTGGTAATATCGAAATGTCTAATTAGTTCGAAATATACCTGGTATAATGTAGACTAATAGAGAACTACAGTTGGCAGCCCTGGTGACTGAATATATTCTTAGTTCCATCTCTTAAGGTACAGAATACAAAATTTGGTTGAAGTCCAATGGACGTGAATTGCAGTTAGACATTGAATCTATCAGCACGCGTAAAAGCATGTTGGCAGCAATGTCATGCGTGTGCTGGTCAGAAATAATCTGAAATATTATATCTTGTTGTGCCAATTTTGGATGAAATCCATTTGTTAGTAAAGAAATTACATGTATTTTAAAATTGGGCCTATCAGCAGGCATAGAATCATGTTGGCAGCACTGACTTATAGTAATTACTCCAAATTAATCTAGAATGTCAGGTGATATGCGTGTGCAAAGTATAGAGCTGTTGGCTTGCATACTTTCTGATATATTGATATTAGGGTAAAAAATATAGACAGCATTTATTAACAATTGGCAGCCCTGATTGCTCTTAACAATACTTATAGTCATATCTGTTAAGTTATACATAGCACATACGAAATTTGGTTGAAATCCAACTGATAGTATAGAAGTTACATGTATTTAAAAATTGGTACTATCAGCAAACTTATAATCATGTTGGTAGAACTGACATATATAAGTTACTCCAAATTAATCTAAAATGTCAGGTACTATACGTGTGCATAGTTTAAAAGCTGTCGGCTTGCAAACTTTCTGATATATTGGTATTTGGATTAAAAAAATAGAGGGAGCAATTATTAACAGTTGGCAGCCCTGTTGGCTCTTAAGAATACGCTCAGTCATATTTGTTTATGTGAACATATTACACACAAAATTTGGTTGAAATCCAATTGATAGTATAGAAGTTATATGCATTTAAAAATTGGACTTATCAGAAGGCTTAAAATTATTTTGGCAACACTGTCATGTATGGCATCCTTGAAATTAAACTGAAATAGTATTATCTACATGTGTGCGAATTTTGGAATTGATCCCATGCATACCTTCCAAGATATACAACATGGAGCTCAAATTTCTAGTGCGTTTTTTCAGCAGTTGGTAGCACTGACATCATTTTCAAATATGGACGTGAGATATTTCGGTATACATCTTTTCTCATACTAAATTTGGTTTTGATTGCTCCAGCCGTTTAGGAGTTGATAGGGGGACACACAGACAGACAGACACACATTTTTCCGGATCGATCTCATAAGTCTACTTTTTCCTCATTTTTGCAAAATGTGAAAAGTAGGCTAAAAATTCCATCCCGGAGGTAAACTAGATCACCGGGTGGGGACTACTCGACAGGGTAGTGACAAAGAGGGAATCTAAGATTCTATGGATGGGAATGTGGAAAGTTCTAAGCCTGATGGACAATGGAAGGTTTCAAAGGGAAATAGAGAGATTGAGGTTGGAATAGGGAAATGCGCTGGCAAGAAGAACAGGACTTTTGGTCAGGAGACTATAGGATCATTAGCACTAAATCAAACAATGGTTATGCAGGGGTAGGTCTCATACTGACTAGGAAACTTGGTCAGTGGGTGGAATAATATGAGCAATGCAGTGAATTGCTTATTGTAGCTAAATTCGATACATCTACTTGCCGCACAGTAGTGCAAGTCTATATGCCTACCAGTGAAGCAGATGATGAAAAAGTTGAAAAGTTTTATGAAAAATCAGATGGAATTCTGAGGTATGTCAAGGTTGATGAAAATTTAATAATAATAGGAGATTGTAAGCCTCCATGGCTTAGGCGGCAGCACGCCAGCCTTTCATCGCTGGGTCCGTGGTTCAAATCCCGGTTACTCCATGTGAGATTTGTGCTGGACAAAGCGGAGGCAGACAGGTTTTTCTCCGGGTACTCCGGTTTTTCCTGTCACAAATTTCATTCCAGCAACACTCTCCACTATCATTTAATTCATCTGTCATTCATTTAATCATTACCCCGGGGGAGTGCGACAGGCTTCGGCAGCCGGCATAGTTCATATCCTCACCGCTAGATGGGGACTTCATTCATTCCATTCCCTGACCCGGTCGACTGGAAGCAGGCTGTGGATTTTCATTTTCAATGGGAGATTGTAATGCTATGGTAAAATAAAATAAAAAGTTGAGAAGGGAAGATAGAAGGAGAATTCGGATTGGGTGAAAAGAATGATTGAGGGAGCAGGCTGATAGAATTCTGCAGTGAGCACAAGTTAGTTATAGCTATCACATTATTCAACAACCACAACTGGAGAATTGACACATGGATGAGGGGAAATTAGGAGATATAAGACATTTCCAAATCGACTTTATGAAAAGTAAAAAACCATAAAGGTGGGCAGTAGACAAACAAAAGACTCAGAGGGATTATTCAGGAAGGACTAATATGAAGAACCCTGAACAAACATCTAATGTAGAGGAATGGACACTTAAAATCAAATCAAAAGAACTTCATTTGCAATGAGGTGTCAACCTCGGTGGCAAATGAGGTACATAATTTACAAACACTAGCCTACTAAATATTAAAAGAATACAGTAACTTAATGTACTATTCACACATTGATTGAACTCCCCTCATACAACTGCTGTAGGAATTTCATAGCACGTTTAATGTTTCTAGGAATACAGCACTAAGTTATACCACTTCTTTCTTTTGCCTGATTTTGTCTACTCTGCTCTTGAATATCTGGACTGATTTTGGAAAGGGATCAAACACCGCCCTTGGTAAACTGTTCCATTCCTTTACACTCTTCCCAATGAATGAAAATTTACCCCAATCGCTTCTTCTAAAGTGCCATTCAATTTTGAATTTGTGGTCTGCCCTGCCAATATAATTTCTTTCCAATTGTAGCCTCTCACGGATTTCCCCCCATGCTTCCTCTCCTGTATACGCTCTATATAACCCTACAAGTCTGTTTCTCTCCCATCTCTTACTTAATGTTTCCCACCCAAGCTTCTTTAACATATCTGATATGCTGCTTCTTCTCCTAAAATCCCCTATCACAAATCTTGCTGCTTTCCTTTGCACACACTCAATTTCTTTTATTAGGTATTCCTGGTGCGGATCCCATACACTGCTTGCATATTCCAATATTGGACAAACCAAACTTAGGTAACTTTTCTCTTCTATTTCTTTGTTGGATCCTTTAAGAAGTCTCATAATGACATGCAACGATCTGTATGCTTTCCCTACAATGTCTCCAACATGACCCTTCCAGTGCAATTTACATTCAAATCTCACACTTAAGTATTTGCACTTGTCATCTTTTGGTACGATTACCCCATCCAATGTATATTGAAATTCAGTTTTTAATCTCTTGTTTGTGAATATTGTGACAGTTGATTTACCTCTGTTAACCTTCATGTGGTTCTCTTCAACCCAATGTTGGATACTATTGAGGTCCCTTTGTAATATTTTACAATCCTCTATGTTATTTATTTCCCTATAGACGATAATGTCATCTGCATACAATCTTATTTTTGATGCTATATTGTTCCCTAAATCACTTGCGTATATTAAGAAAAGCAATGGACCAATTTTACTACCCTGTGGAATTCCCTTCTTAACTTTCTCTTCCTGTGATATGTAATTCCCTACTCTGACTCTCTGAACCCTTGAATTTAGGAATGTTCCTATCCAACGTACAACCCTTGAGTCCAATCTCATTCTCTCCCGTTTCTTTCATAATACTCCATGTTCCACTCTGTCAAAAGCTTTGGAAAGGTCTATAGCTATGCAGTCCAACTGTCCCTCGAGATCCAACCGATCTGATATGTCCTGCTGAAATCCCACCAGTTGTGCCTCACAAGAAAATTTCTTTCTAAATCCATACTGGCTCCTCAGGAACCAATATACAGTATATATTTTACTATTAAACTCTCCAAGATTTTACAAACTACACTGGTTAGACTTACTGGTCTGTAGTTCTCAGGTTTACTTCTATCTCCCTTTCCTTTATAAATTGGTATTATTATAGATTCCTTCCATTCCTTTGGTATTCTACTATTGTTCATGATGTAGTCGTAAATAAACTTGAAATAAGGCACTATGTACCACCCCATTGCATTTATTAATTCCCCAGTAATTTTATCACTCCCTGCTGCTTTTCCTTCCTGAAGCAGTTTGATTTCTCTAAAAATATCCTCATTTGTAAAGGTGAAAATACTTGTGTCTTTATGTGTTTCACCCTCTCCAGCCTCATTAACGGTTTCCAACTCCTGACAATCTTCCACTGAATCTATGAATTCCCTACTAAATAGGTTTGCTTTCTCATTATCTGCAAATAAATGCTCACCCCCTTATCCCTCCATTGTGGGAATGTGGATTCCGTTTCCCTTTTGATTTTTAATATATGAATACAGCTTTTTCCATTTCCCTATGTGGTCTTTACCCTCATGAAGTATGCCATTCATGTAATTTTCCTTTGCTTCCTTTTTCAACCTATTGAACTCCTTTATTAGCTGCTTTCTGGTTTCTCTGTTTCCCCTGCCCTCTTTGATTTGTCTGTTTACCATTCAACATTTCCTTTTTAATTTTCGTACCGTATGTCCTTTGTATAGTAAACAGGGTCTGAGGTTGTTTTTCCCTTCTTAACAGGTACAAATCTCTTCTCACCCTCCCAAATGATTTCCTTAAAATTTGCCCAGAGTGTATCCACATTACTCCCTTCACTTATCCAAGAATTAAATTTTGATTTCAGGTAAGCTCCAAATTCATCGAATTTAGTTTTTCTGTATAATTTCTTGTCCTGTGTGACCCTCCTATTAAGCCTTTTTGGTACCAGACCAACGTCCATTATTGCAGCTTTATGGTCACCTATTCCTTCAATTACGTGGGTTTTTTCAACAAGTTCCCCTGGTTTTATCAGGAATACATCCAGCAAGTTGCTGAGCCTAGTTGGTGCTTGCACTACTTGTGTAAATCCTCTCTCCCAAAGTAATTTATTTGCAAGTTTGTGTTCATGGGATTCTGTTGCAGCTCCATTCCAATCAACTTCTGGCAAGTTTAAATCCCCCCCCAATTATTACCATGTCATTATTGTTTTTATGAGTGTAATCTATTACTTTCTCAAATATTTCCATATATTACTATAATTCCCACTTTTAAGAAAGAAATAATGAAATCCACCATAGAAAGCATTGAAAGAAAGGAAAGAATAGGTAGAGAACCTTGAATCACTCAGGATATACAGTACGGTACCAGAATTAATGGGTGAAATATGGAAGCACAAGAATGCAAGAGATGGAAGTGGGAAAGCAGAATACGAATGACTGAAAAATGAAGTAAACTAGAGGTGCAAGGAAGTGAAAGAATAGTGGTTGAATGCTGCAACAGACTCATGCGGGTAAGATACATTTACATATGGAATCAGCATCTTTCATATTACTCACAAAATAGGCATATCCTATTATTTATGTTATTTATATTTTACAAAACGACTGTGAAAACACTATTATTCTGGTTCGTCCAACAGAATTTGAATTGTAGAATGGATCTCAGGAGAGCTTGTGCTCAAGAGCGCTTGCTGGCTCATATGACGAGAACACCAGGTTGAGAAAGCCTGCTCTAACAGATACAGAAGAAAAGGTTGAGAGATGGAAAGCTTACATAGAGCGTTCGTATAGGTGTAAGGACATTGAGAATCATGTTGTGGAGAGGGAAGAGGAAATTGATGAGGATCAGAAAGGAGATTTAATATTGAGATCAGAATTTGATAGAGGAGACATAGTAGGAAGAAAGCACCAGGCATAAAATGATTTACCAACTGAGTTGTAGCGTTGCATCGGGGGATGAAGGTCTGATCAGGTTATTTCACTTAGTATTCAGGATTTATGAAACATGTGAGGTGCCCTCTGTTTCTAAGAAGAATTTTAGCAACCGTATATACTTCTTTTATTTTTAACATAAAATAATTGGTTTAGAGGAAAACCCCCCTGTCTGCCCACTATATGGCACCCTGCTCTCAATGATTCAAGATTTTTGAAGAAGCCAAAGTGGACCAGAGGTAGGGCATAGTAGGCTCCTTTTCTATGCAGTAGCATTTTCCAACAGTACCATGACTTAATAACCGTTGCACTGTTGTACAGTTTGTTTCTTACCATACGCAATGTTTGATTGAAAACAACAAATCTGTCATTATGAAATATATGTGATGTACATTTCATTAGTTTTGTCTACCTGCTTTTCCTATTCCTTAATTCTGCCACACCCCGGTGGTGCTAAAAGGTTATTGGTGTATGTAACATGTATTCAATATTGACTTTTTTCCATAGCACGTACAGGGTTAGAACGAATGATTTAAGCGATTTCATGCACATGTATTATCGAAAGTGGTATATGGCTTACAGCATTGACGCATATACCAATTAAAAGTGAAACTCGTCAAGTTTCTTGAGTCTGCTTGCTACAAATTCTCGATGTGCCCTCCTCGCGTCACACGGAAATTATCGATACGGTAGTTCAACTCCGACTACACACGCTGGAGCATGTCCTGGTCAATTTTAGCTACAGCCGCATGGATCTGTTTCCTCAGTTCAACATGATTAACTGGCATGGGTGATACATAAACTTCATCTTTGATAAATCCCCATAAGAAGAAATCACACGGGATCAGATGACCGGGAAGGCCAGTTTATAAGACACCAATCTGCATCTGTCGCAAGATGGCAATAATCAACGCTATCAGTTTTGCCTGAAATTGACCAGGGCATGCTCCAGTGTGTGTAGTCGGAGTTGGACTACCGTATCAATACTTGCCGTCTGGAACAAGGAGGGCACATTGAGAATTTGTAGCGAGCAGACTCAAAAAACTTGATGAGTTTCTCTTTAAATTGGTAGAGGCCTATGTGACAATGCTGTAAGCTGTATACTTTCAATAATGAATGTGCTTGACATTACTTAAATATTTTGTGCTAACCCTGTATAATTTAATACAGATCAATTATGAATGTGATTACTCCTGGAGAATAGCACATATAACTTGTATTAGATATACAGACTCTTTTCTCATGTCATCTTCTTGTTCACTCATTGTTCGAGTCATGAAGCACCTGCTTGGTTGACAGGTACAGTCATGCGAGTAGGATATGACTCAGCAACCTCAAACATCGTTTTACTCTCCGTGGTGACATGAGCTCCTGCTGTGCTGTTGAAAAATAATTACAAACCAACCTTTTTTAAATTTTTATTTTCTGAGCTTCTAACTGAAAGGGAGTGGGTTCGATCCCCATCCAGATAGTGGATTTTAGAAACTTAACTACCACTTTCGGAAACGCAAATAGCCCTGGAGTTCACTCAGCCTACGCCAGAAATGAGTACCAGGGTAATTCCTGGGAGCAAAGACGGCCGGGAATGGAGCTGACAACCCCATCCCATCTAGTGCCGATGTCCCAAAGAGTGGAGGCCTCTACCTTCCACTGCTCCCAGGGCCTCCATGGCCTGTACGGAGTTGGCTTTGCTTTTTGTTCACAAATCACATTATAAGTTCTGAGTAACACAAGCAGCACATGTAATGCTAGTTGACTTATGTGGAGACTACTCCATCATCCCTCTTTCACTCTCCTCATCCCGCAAGGCTCCTGCTGCTATGACCAACAAATGCTGGCGCAGCAGCACTCCCATCTTGAAAGGCTAATACTGTGAGTATTTCCATGTTACTGTTTGAGTCTTCAGTCCTTAGACTGGTTTGATGCAGCTAATCGTTTCATCTCCACATAGCTACCATACCACATGTGATGCAATACTATGACTTGTATTGTAACCTAGGTCTACCTCTACAATTCTTGTCCTCTACCCTTCCTTCCATAAAAAAATTGCCAATCCTGGTTGTCTTAGTACTGTACTGTATGTGCCCTATCAACCGATCTCTTATCTTCATTAGCGCTCTTCCGCTCGTCTTCTTACTCCATCTACTCATTTGAGTTTAATCATTTTCCTGCACTACCGCATTTGAAATGCGTCTGTTCTCCTGCATCAACAGTCCACACAGCATCACACTCCAGAAAAAGGCTTTAAAAATGTATTTCAAATATCTAAATCTATATTTGATGACAACACATTGCTTTTCTGCAGAAATTCTTCCCTTACCTGTGCCAGGCTACTTTCTATACACTCGTTGCTTCGTCCATCGCTGATTATTTTGCTCCCTACTTCCTTTAGCTTTTCCATCTGCCTTTATTTGATGTCAATAGGTGTTTCTGATTTCTTACGGCTGCATTCCATTCCTTTTGTTTTACATTTTGTGGCTTTGGTGGCACAGTCGGTAGCATGCTGAACTGCTATGCCCAAGATGGCGGGTTCAAACCCGCCCTACAGTCGTCCGATTATTTAAGGGCATTAAGAACTTTTTTTTTGCGAGAAAACTTTTTTATTCACTGACAGAAAACATGTACATATACAGATGCATCAAAATACAGCGTGTAGCATGCTGAGTTTCTATGCCCAAGATAGCGGGTTCAAACCCGGCCGAAGTCGTCGGATTTTTTAAGAGCGTTAAAAATCCCTCAGTATGCCTTCCTTCGGAGGGGAAGTAAAGCCGGCGGTCCCATGTCATAGATTTATGGCATGTTAAAGATCTTTCCACTAATTACACCTGTGTGAAACTAAATTGGATAGGTTAAGAATGTAAACAACGCTCTTAGGTTGCTACGTTCGTTGCCAAGAGCCGACTGCGGTGGCGTCTAGTAGCTAGTTCTGAACTAGGCCTAGTAGTCGTTGACGGTGGCGTTTGGCGGCAAAAGTAGGAACTATTTGAAAATTCAAAGTTGCAGTCTCTACATGAATTAAAAAACAGATACACACACTAATACAGTCATCACAATTAACACCGGTTATCAGACAGATTCTACACACACCCAAAGTACACGGGGCTACATGACCGCGTTGTCGCAGCCCCTAAACTAAGGAACCAACCAACCAACCAACCAAAATACAGCGTGAATCCCACATAAGATAAACTTGAGCGTAGGCTTCATGAATACAGTTTCTTAATTTATTTGCAACATAGTATTTGACTGATAATAGTAAGAAAAGTTTATTATGAGGACACTAAAAATAAAAGAAGATGATACATTACTTATTTGTGACTGAGTTGGTTTAAATATGTTGGTGAAAATTTAAAAGTTCATTTACTTTATCAAAGTTATTAAGGAGCCATGTAAAAAGCCTTTTCTTCGGTATATACAGGGTGTTTATTTATTCCAGTTCTGTCTTGAAGTCTAGTGCACATTTTAAGTTCCTGTCCATTTGGGAAGAGCTTCATATTTTTAAGTATAGATATGATTGATGACTGAACAAATAACTGTCGTATGTTAAGCACCATGCTTTGTTGATACAGTTCACATGTTGGAAAAGTTGATGGCTTTTTGTACAAAACTTTTAGAATGAGATTCTGAGCCAAATGTGAATCAAGTATTCCATCCCAACCATTTATTCAATATTGTAGTTATGACTGGACTAAGGCAAAATATACAGTTCTCAAGACTTTTGCTGAAAGGATATTTCTGATTCAGTAAAATATGTAAATTAACTTTTGAAGTTTATTGGCCAATTTTGATGCATGCATGTTCCATTTTAAATGACTACGGTATGTATAATAATCCCTAAATATGTAGCATTCATTGACTTCTGTAAGGTATAGCAGTTGCATCTTTCACCATTGTTACAAATTGGTGTGTGGATCTTGAGTGTTAAATTGTCTGTGGGTTGTAATGTTTTGTTGTGTAAGAAGCATAGGTATTGTGTTTTGGTAAGGAGGTGATTTTTGGTCTGTAGCAAGGGTTTCTTGAGTTCTATTAAAAGTGTCCTCCCAAGTTGTTCCTGTGACTGTGACGGCAGTGTCATCAGCATATGAGGTAATCATCACATTACAGTTCAGCTCACACAAATCGTTAACATATAACAGAAAAGGAATAGGACCTAAAACTGTTCCTTGGTGTATTCCAATTTTTACTTCAGCACTTCTACTTAAAGTATCTTTGATTCGCACCTATTGTATTCTGTTAAAAAGGAAGCTTTTTATTAGTTCTTGAGGAGTACCACGAATATCTTCCTTTTCAAGTTTTCTAATGAGTATATTGTGGTCTATGGTGTCAAAAGCCTTTCTTAAATCCAGGAACACACATATTGTTCTTTTAGAACTATGCCTTTCTTCGGAGGGGAAGTAAAGCCGGCGGGCCCATGCCATTTGAAAGAACCTATCACTGCAATTAGTGGTCTGTAGCAAAATTTGTAGGCTATATTTGGCTGGTTAGGAAACGGTCTATCAAGTTCCAACGTTCGCCGCTAGTGTTAATGACAGTAGCATATGGTAGCGAAAGTTGGAACTACTTGAAATTGAACACGAGCGGCTAGGTACTAGTAGTAGGTAATCTGTGGTACAGAGCTGATCCACTGTTTGATTGGCTAGGGGCTGCTAATTTCTTATTGGTTGTTGGTGGAACATATCTATATTCCTTGGATTTTAAGCTGCTTCTTTCTTTTTGTTCCGAAGCGGTGCAGCGCTCGACGGCGCATCATGCAGCCGGTAAACAGTAAGAAAGGCGCCTTGGATTATTGGTCAAAATGGCGTCGCTTCGCTTGCTTTGAATCTGCGGGCGTGCCGTTTTAAATCCTATATTCTTTGCCTAGGAAGGCAGATTTTGAGTTTGTGGGTGTGGTTATATGTGTACATGTGATTTTATATTGATTGATAAAGTGATTACCTTTAGCCAGAACATTACATCTAGGAGATTTGTGTGAGAATGTTTTGGGGAGTTTTGATGAGGTTATGGCATTACGTGGGTAGATTTTTACTTGACATTTTTAACTTCTTTCGGTTGGATATTATATGTTACACGCGGAAGTTGCCTTCATTTACAGAAGTAGTTGCTACCTTGTGTTATTGCATATTAAAATGCATAGTTCGTAATATCATTGGGTATATGGAAATGTGCTACCGTACCTCGAGCGGCCTACGGTACTGCATCCTTTAGATACCGTAATTATCATGTGAAATTCCGCAGTAGAAAACTTCAAAAGCGTTCGTTGGTTTCTGTAGAAAATCATTCTTACTGGTCTAGGGCTCTCTCCTATAATATTAAAACACGTGGTATATCACAATTACTACGTTTACATGAACTCAAATCGATTTGAATACGATCCTGTTTTCAGTACGCTGCCCGTTTACATGAGCAGTTTCAGTTATAATTTATGGTGGCCAACCTGCAGTTATGTTGGCTAACTCGTATTAAACAGCAAAATAAAAGACCCGTACCGTAATTATCATATTACTAGTGCATGAGACAGAACCCTGACTTTCACATTTTCACCGGACGTGTTAGGCTGTAACCATTGATCTGGACGCGTTAGTTTGTAACCATTGGATTGGACAAAACGAAGGTTAGAATTGTCGAGCGTAGGTGCAGCCTGTGGCCGCAGGAAGTTAGCGGGGCGCTCACAGTTTCACTGGACGCGTTAGGCTGTAACCTTTGCCAAAACCATTCATCTGGACATGTTGGGCTGTAACCATTGGATTGGACAAAACGAAGGTCAGAATGGTCGGGTGTAGGTGCGTCCTATGGCCACCGGAAGGTAGCGGGGCACTCACAGTTTCACTGGACGTGTTAGGCTGTAACCATTGTCAATAATCTTTGGATTGGTCAAAACGAAGATTAGAATGGTGGGGAGCTAGCAGGGCATGATTGACAAAAAGAACATTTATCTGGTACTGGACGAAAGACCACATATACAATTAGTACCGTATGCGTGGGGTTGGCAATACTGTACTGTTGTAACGCCGATAATGGCAGACACAGCTATGTCATGTTATAATTTGGGATGGCGGGTGGGTTATAGACAGCTGAGGAGTGAACTACATCATTCCCAGATCAATTTTGAATCATTTGAAAAGATATTTATTGCAAATTTAAGAAGTTTTTTTCCCCCTGGGTTCGTGTCTCCTGCACTGTTACCATTGTCATCCGACGTTTCTTTGACGGGTTGTTTGTAAACATGAAAATGGATACGCCGAAGATTTTGATGTTGTTTGTTCTTACAAAGTTTATGGGTAACAGTCGTCCCTTTTAATTACTGAATCTTTTAGAGACGCCGGGCTGCCAGAATGTTGCTCCGAAGGGGATCTGTAACATGCCAGTAAATCTACTGACACGGCTCCCTCGCATTTAGGCCTAAGCACCCGGACTGCGCCAGGATTCGATCCTGCTACCTTGGTAAAAGCAGGTGAGAAAGTTACCGCTGCGCTACTCGGCCAGTCTGTGTTGAATTTATTCAAATGGAAAAAGGAACAGATTAATCGTCAAAGAAAGACTGTGTATTTTCACTTTTTCTGTTGACCACATTTTACCTACGGATACACCAGACATTCAAAGTAAAACGGACAAAAATACATTAACGCTAAAAACGCGTGCAAACAAACTACGCTTATCAACCACGAAAAGAACACAGGCGGTAACGAAGAATATGGGCAGGAAGTAAAACATTGTGATTCGAGTCAGGCGACAGACGAAAGTAGGCCTAAATTAGTTTATCATTGTAACTCAAGAGCGTGCAGAATCGCTTTCAGTACGATCCGCGTTTACATGTTCCTGAATACGTGTTTGGATACGATCCGATCCCACAATTTTACCGTATCGAGCTTGAAAATCAATACGAACTGAGTCCCGTTTACATGACCGTGTTCAATATGGTAAGTGTACTCAAATCGATTTGAGTTCGCTATGTAAACTCTGTAAATATCGTGGTGTATACAATAATATAAAATATTCTCAGCGTTACAAGTAGCCTACCGGTAAATCTGAACAAAATGTGTTGTAGGTTAGGTAGAGTATTTCGCCGAGGGTGGGGGTTGAGAGAAATGCATTACTCAAAATGTTCGAGCAATACATCATGTTAGCAAGGCATGTTATGCATACCGTAAGCTATAGTGAAATCCAGAAAGTTTGCCTACAAATTTGTTAATGCATGAGGAAAATTGCCATAATCTTCCTGATTAATGCAGTTATCAAAATTATTTTAGGAGGGCTATTGGTACTACCTAGACGTGATGTTCTGCTATATAATTGAGTACTGTAATCAAGTTCCATACTCATAATGCTCCTTGAGAATAAGGTTCATTGTAACCAAAATCTTTCCCCATGTCAAGACACAGAATCAAACTCTGTAGAGGGTTTGGTTGAGTTGAAGTGGTTTGAAATAGGGCAAATACCAATCAAGGTGATTCTTGTTCATATTGTTGGATATTAGAGTTTTGAAATTGAACAGCTCATGGTAAATAAATGGAATCACATGTCACTATTAATACAGTGCTGCAACAATTGTGTGTATATATAGATATTAATAGGCCTATATGATTTACAATGGTTAAAAAAGGATGCCCCAATAAAGAAGAATTATGTTCCTAACATTGTCCAGATATCCTTCTGTTCCCTATTTCCCGTTTTAGGCCGGTAAAAATTACGTTCACTATGGAATATCCATCTCATTTGCGTACAATCGTGTTGACAGACTGAAAAGCATCAAACTATTGCATTAAGAAACTGCTGTACTCGGGGGGGGGATTGGTATTGAAATTCTGACTTTATTCTCTATTACGGTACATCAAATAACTACAGTCGAACCTCCCTTCTGCGGACACCGTCGGTTCCGAGTGAAAATGTCCGTTATGAGAGTTGTCCGCTGAAACAAGTTTGTAAAAATAATCAAACATTTTAACGGCAAAGTACATCCACCTAAACATACACATCTTTATTTTGATTATTTGTTTATTTGAGTTTTCCCGCATTTGAATTTTTCAGCAAGCTTTCTCACTTTCTACAATCACATTTCTTCTTCTTTTGAGGTTTAAACACGTTCGTCCCTTGTTACTCATGTTTACTCGACGACTGAAATGCTACGATATTTCTGTCTCACTAATTAGCTCATGTACTGCAAGTCTTTTCCTTCTCACGTTGACTACCTGAGCTCGACCTTATCGGTGGCAATCTGAGTTATGAATCGAATGATGCAAGCAGGGAAGAAAATCACCAGGTAACTCTTGAGTAAACAGTCACTGGCAGCAATCCTTGACAATTAGAATTCTCGGAATGTACACCAGTAGGTAAGAACACCATAACAAAAGGTTAGGAAAGAGGAATGTATAGAAGAATTAACTTGACCGCTACTACAGCGTTGCCATGTAGCCTGCATTTCACTCTCTCTCTCTCTTCTTTGACTCGAAATAGGTGTAGGACAGATATTCAAGAGGGATTTCTGCAGGGGGGTGAAACAACTATAGATCCTTCGCTTCCAAAGCCCTCATGGCGACTGACGAGTTCGCTGAACCGCCAGTGGTAGCGCTGTTGACCAACTCGGCTGCTATTGGTTGAAATCCGACTAGATTCCTATTGGTTAATATTTCAAATTTTTCTGTACAGGTGTGTTGTGTATTTAGATTTGTGTACAGCTGAGTATTTTGGTGTCTGTTCTTATATTTCTGTGTGGTCGTGTGTTTTTGCATTTATTATCAGTTGTGTGAGCTTTATTTGATACTATCAACAAGATCACCCGTCACAGGATTATGCCCTAATACGGTAGGTGTTTATTTACTTTAATAGTGTAGTGTAGTTACCAGGATATGATTTTAATACATTTTAATGTTATGGCTTTTGAATTGTGTGCTTTATTGTTTAATAATAACTCCGTTTGTAGTATTTTCAATTAATTATATTCTTAGCTACCGTAGCTTATGAAGTAGGCTACTGTGGGTTCTCAACTATATGAAATATCTTTCTCTTGTGCCTTTATATAACCCTACTTTATTGAAACGGGGAGCTATACGTAGAAAGGCAGTAAACTGATTATCTCATTGTAAGTTATTTCTTTTCATTTTTCAGGGCATGAGGCACGCCAAGGAAGGCATCAGATTAGGTCTGTATACTACAGTTGTCCAGTAATGGGACCAGACAGCCTACTAGTTGGAATAACCTGAACTGTTGTCCAAACAGTGGAAGAATAGTCCTATTTCGGCAAAAGTAAGTTATTGATGAGACTTTGATCTATTAATTGCACACCAGTTTTCATGTAGGCCTATGTGGGTTGGTCAAGACGTTGATAGGGCATGCTGTTATAGCAATAAACTAAGTTCATGCTTTCGTGTAATGAATTCACATATTACACTGTCATATGGTGGACATCAGCCCCATATACTGCTTGATCGTAAACTGTCTGATCGTATGTGTAATTATCATGACTGTACTAATGTGTGATGGTGCAGTGGTCAAGCCACTTGCCTCTCAACAAGGTTGATATGGATCCCCGTTAATGCTTGTGATATTTCCAAAGTGAAATGTTATGTCCTATGCTTTGGATTCCACATTAAAAAAAGTGGTGATGGTCATGATAATAACTGTCACATAACGCTATAAGGTTCTTTTCCTTTTGTGTGTTATTGAGGCAAGAATTGACAAAGTGGCAGATGTGATCATAAGTTGGGTTTGGAAGGTAGGATAGTTAATAAGTTAATTACCGTACAGCTGGCTAAGATGTAAGGAGAGAGACTGTTGGGGATGTCGCCATATTTGAAAATCTCAGTCCTCCAGACATAATAATGACAATAGGCATTTAAATGTTTTTTTATTTTTATTACATGCTTTTGTGGGGAGTTTGAGCTATGTGGGGAAGAAGAAATGCCATCCCAAGTGGTCTAGGAAGCTGGAAATTATCTGTTAGGTGCCCAAAGATCTTTTTCTTGCTTCGTCAATTTTTTTGATCTCTGATAAGAAATGCCCGTGTAATCGGTACACACACTTTACAGTAGACTACTAACCTACTGAAAGGCTCAATGAGGAGTATTGAGACATTTGAAGTTTTACAATCCTCACTGTAATTGATTTGTAAACATATAACTTAATATTTTTGCCATTAGGCCTACAACAGTTATTATGACTACATAACACAATAACAAAAATAAATTCAAAACTTGTTGCATCAAGATTAGTTTACAGTACTAATTGGTAGGCTAATTATGTAACAAATGCCAGCGTTAGCTTTCATCTGGTCGCATGAATTATTATGATCATTTGCTGAATTTTTTCCTTCTTCCATGGATGTCTTTAGTTATTATTTTAAGGTGGGCTGTCTAACATCAAATACAGACCTTTCTGCCTTAGTTTACCTGGGGGTAAATTGTTAACTTCTGAGATGATGTATTTGTTCTGATGTAATTTAATGGCTAGAGGCATTCTCCACTTCAAGTAACTTAGTATTCATTAGGGCAGCATTATCCTAACATGAAGGCTACAGTGGCATTCAGCCAGCTATAATGAGGCCTATTACACTCTTCCTGGACAATGAAGAATGTAATTTTATTGTATTATAATTATTAATATTAATAATACTGTAGAATGAAAATTATGGGATATACTAGTTTTCCCACAGAGCACGTCTTGTCCTCTCTTTGCATGAGAAACAAAAATTCTGTTTGTGCATGCTTAACATATAAACCCAAGGAGTAGCCTAGCTGTTTACTGAAGTTACAAGTTTTCACTCAGATATCAATATTTCTTGCCCAGTCATTGTCCAACATCTTTACAATTACAATGTTATAGTTATGTGTGACGATTATTCACTAATGGAATGCCACTTGTTATTAGGACGGACTCCTGTAGTCTCGAGGTACATATTGAGACTTCAGATCTAGAAGGGCTGGCTTCAATTCCTAGCTCTGCCAAGACATTTAAGTTTGGTCTGAGGGTTGAAATGGGGTACACTCACCTGAGATGAGATGGGTTTGATTTGCAACTCAGCCATCACAGAAATGGTTTTCTAATGTTTTCCACCTCTATGCCACGGTGGTTCCTAAATTGAGACCACGACCACCTCCTTCCGAATCCCAGCCTCCATTACAAATACACATACACTTGCAGCCATCACAATGACACATTTTATCATTAGAGATTCCTCACACACATGCCCTGAGTAAACAGGGTTACATGATCATGATGTTGTAAAGCCTCTTAATGACTCAACAACATTGACTGGCATGCTAACGTGAACAATATTTTTCTATTACAGGTTTGCTATTTGTGTGGCCCTGCCGTGTGATAACAGTTCTCTACTGGGACAATGGCTTGGCGAAATTAAATGGTGCTCTTTTTTATGAAAATGTTCTGTTGAATTATTATCTGTAAAAACTAGAAAAGAATATACAGTATATCGCAGCATAATAACTTATTTTAGTCTCATGTTAACCTTCATGGATGTGTGTAATTTGTATTGGTGATGGCCTTGTATTCATATTAGTGTGCTGCATTCCTTTCTTAATAAGCTTGTAGGCCTAATAGGGTGTATTAATTTGTAAATTTGGTCAGCACCTGAGGTGAACTAAACAGTTCTTCACAATGTTATTTATATTATTGTGCCACTGGATAACCCTACCTAAGGAGTGGAGAGAACCCACAACTGTTAACACTGGTGGCAACTAAACCACTCTTCTACCTGTTTGGTATTATATTGTAACATATTACTGTGGAGTGGATGATTGCTACGCAGCTAGTTTCACAAGGCATGGGTGAAAATCCAACCACCATGTTATTAAAAAAAACTAAAAAGCAATGTCATTGATGGAAAAAATAATAAAAACAGCATATAGTACTAGAAAAGTAAAGGGATAGGAGGGGGGGGGGGGGGGAGGAGAGGAGGAGGGCTGCCGCGGTACAGGTTTCAAATCGCCCGCTTTTGAAATTTAGTACGCTGAGCCGCCGACAGGTAGCAGGCTGAGCCGGCGGATGACGTCATCCTGGCAGTTGTAATCGGAATCGAATTTTAAGCCTCAGTTACCGTTCTCCTATATTGTTCTGTGGATTTCTGTATGTCATGTCTGCAGAATGGTCCGGTGTAAAAAATGTCCTGCAGCGTCTGAAGTGTCCGCTTAAGTCAAGTGGTTGGGACAGATGGCGATGTCCGCTGTCCGGACTTCAAGGTGTCCTCTGAAATGAGGCTAATTTAACACTTGTTTTAGGTAAAATAAAATCGGTTCCAAGGAAAAATGTCCGTATAGGCAGGTGTCCGCTGAATAAGGGTGTCCGTTAGGGCAGGTTCAACTGTACTAACATTTGCTGTCCTAAAAGGGAAAAACAAAAAAAATACTTTTGCACTAAACCACTCATATTAAAGCACCACTTTGCTGTGGGAACCAGAGCTCCCTAGGTTTTATCTAAAAACCAAATAAATTGTAAATACAATTTTAAAACATACATACATTTTAATTTGAGACTGTTTCGAAACATGTACCTGTCATCATCATTGATACATCCCTAAAGTACAATACAAACGAGGTCCGAACCTCTGCTACCGTGAATTGTATAACTTTAGGTTGGAAGTGGAAGGACTGAGCCTTTCTCTTTTTGACTTTTAAAGTCGGACATTTTTCCGTATTGACAGAATGTAATAATAAACAAAGTTTATATGGTTCCGCCTAGTCAATACATTGTTTTATTAGAGGTTTTATCGTGACATAATCACTTGTCTTTGCGTATGTTGGGACATGTTTCGGTGTCTAGTGACATTGACACCATCATCAGCCTATGGTTATTGGCAACACTCAATGACATTAAAATAATAATTAAAACAACACACACATGACTAAAATAACACTTTAAAAAGTTTTTAAAACACTGTCATATTGAAAGTTCAATAAAAAGTCTTAAAAAAGGCTTGCTGCACTGTTTTGGTTTCCAATGTCCTGCTTCCGATAAAAACCTCCAATATCCAGCAAGAGGTGACCAAACATAACTGGAAAAGAAAATCCCTGTGTGAACTATGATAAATATTAAAACCGAAAAAGTGGAAAGCTAAACAAAGAAAAAGTGGAAAAATATATAAAAGGAGTGTGGTGAACTTACGGTGTAGCTGTGGCAGCGAGAAATCGGGCCGTGCTGAGGCATACGGAGACTGTGCAGTACTGATATGGAATAGCATTGGGGGAAGCGGGCGAGGCTTCAGTCGAGAGGGGCGGGGGGAGGGTAAGGATACTGGCAATTTTGGAGGACAGGTGCGGGATGGGGATAGAGGGGCGGGATAGGGGTATGGGGTTAAGGGGTGGAAAGAGCGGATTTGTAAGTCCTCGATTAAATGATAAAATTAAGGTGGTTTGTATTTAACTCTGTAATTAGTTAAGGTCTCAAAGAGTACATTATTATTTTCAAAGTTGATCTCATTGATATTGGTTAGGGGGTCTGTTCTTTGGGCAAAATCTATTTCGATTTCTTCCAATATGTTCATTGTGGTACCTTTCTTAGCAAGATGCAGGATGCTCATGTCTTTGTTGATGTCAGTGAATTCATGTTTACTGTCCTTCATGTGGTTGGCCATAGCGGAAAATTTATTGTATTTTAGAGCATTAAAATGTTCACCATATCTTGTAGCAAATGACCTACCGGTTTGTCCATAATAATTAGCTTCGCATTTGGTGCATTTCAATTTGTATATGCCAGATTTACTAAACTTGTTCGTGTGGTTCAGTTTGTTGGTGTTAAATAAAATATCTTTATTTGTATTAGTTGTTTTGTAGGCTATTTTTAGACCGCGTTTCTTAAAGATATTGGAAATGCTGTAAGATTTGTTGTTAAAGTACGTGAAGACTGCGTACTTGGGTTGCTCTTTTTGTTCTGGCGTTAGGTGGGTGACCGGTTTGTTTTTAATTTTATTAATGATGTTGTTAACTATCTGTGGTGCGAATCCGTTTATTATAGCAACTTGCTTAATGATTTTTAGCTCTTCGTTTAGGCTTGCTTGGTCTAGAGGAAGGGAGAAGGCTCTGTTGATCATGCTCAGAAATGCGGCTTTCTTTTGATTACCTGGGTGATTAGAGTCCTGCCTTATAGTTGTGTGTGTTTGGGTTGGCTTTCTGAAAATTTTGTATGTTAATCTATTATTAATCCGACTGACTGTGATGTCAAGAAAGTTTATTTTATTGTTTACCGCTGATTCTGCCGTGAATTGTATATTTTTATCCAGACTATTTAATTTGTGTACCAATCCTTCTATGTTCAGGGTCGTCTCATCTAATATTACAAATACATCGTCCACGTATCTTGCCCAAAAAAATATCCCATCAATTTTGTTTATGATTTCCTCATGCTCTAGGTGATCTAAGTATATATTGGCTACTATGCCAGAGAGCGGGGAGCCCATTGACAGTCCCTCTTTTTGCTTGAAGATTTTATTATTAAAGGTGAAAAAATTATTTATAAGTGTGAACTCAAGTAGTGTCATAAATTCACTGATTTCTACTTTCGATAACGAGCTACTGCTAGACAGGTTTTGTTCAATGACCTTGAGCGAAGGTTTGATGGGAATGTTTGTATACATGTCCTTCACATCTACACTGTGTAAGGAGTGTTTGCTCATTAATTTAAGTTTCATTGTTTCATCGCAGAAATGGAGTGTGTTCTTCAGGGATTTGTTGGCTTTGTAGGTGTAATGTTTTTCAAGAAATTGTTGGCAAAATTTAGCGGTTCTGTAGAGAGGGCTGTTTCTAAAATTGATTACGGGTCTTATGGGTGTACCTTCTTTATGTATCTTGGGGAGGGCTCTCAAGGTGGGTAATCCCGGGTTCATGTTGATTAGATTATTTGTTTGTTTATCGCTAAAGATAAACATAGAGTTTTTCAGAATGCTTTTCAATTTTCTTTGTATGGACTGGGTGGGGTCTTTTTTGACTTCATCAAATTTAGAGTTTTTAAGGAAGTCATAGGTGTTATTAACATATGCCTCCCTATCCATCAGCACGACCGTGTTCCCTTTGTCCGCTTTTGTGACAATTATATCGTTACTATTGATTTTTCTTTTTAATTTTTTAAGATGATTTAGGTTCGGTTTCTGGTTAGTATTGGTGCTGATTATTTTTTGGATTTCTTTATTTGCCGTGAATCTAACCTCCTTCTGCTTGTCAATTGGGAGTCTTCGTATAGCAGTTTCTGTTTCCGCTACTAAATTTGTAAGTGTCTTATCGTTAATTTCAACTTCCCAGTTATGTTTTGGTCCCCTGCCTAGTATTTCGAGTTCTTGACGGTCGAAATTGACGCTTGATAGATTTTTGACGGGTGGAGAAAATTGTCCTTTGGTATGCTGTTGGTTGATAAACTGTTCCTTAGATTCCCTGATTTTTCTGGTTTTATTCTGTACGAATTGTAAATTCCTAAATTTGTTATCCAATGACAACACTTTTTTGTTGGTTTTCTTGAAAAGAATTTGATTAACTGTGAGAGAATATTCATCCCAGTCTTTTTTGCTGGATAGGTTTGCGGCTTCTAGATGCGTACGGTATAACTTATTATTAAGGTTGTTTTTCTTGATGTATAGGAATTTAATTTCTCTTTGGAAAACCCTGCTGTTGATTATTCTTTGCGTTCTAACTTCGTACTTGTTTAATGCGCCCTTTTTCTGGTAAGCCTTGAAGTGTGAAGGGGTTATGTTGTGTTCTCGGCATTTCTTTAGAAAACCAATGTCCTTGATGGTGCTGGCCAATTTGACTTTGAGGTCTTTATATTTGTAACGCGCTCTTTTGGCGCAGTTAGCTTGGCTTGCTTCGTACACTTTTTGACTTTTAAAGTCGGACATTTTTCCGTATTGACAGAATGTAATAATAAACAAAGTTTATATGGTTCCGCCTAGTCAATACATTGTTTTATTAGAGGTTTTATCGTGACATAATCACTTGTCTTTGCGTATGTTGGGACATGTTTCGGTGTCTAGTGACATTGACACCATCATCAGCCTATGGTTATTGGCAACACTCAATGACATTAAAATAATAATTAAAACAACACACACATGACTAAAATAACACTTTAAAAAGTTTTTAAAACACTGTCATATTGAAAGTTCAATAAAAAGTCTTAAAAAAGGCTTGCTGCACTGTTTTGGTTTCCAATGTCCTGCTTCCGATAAAAACCTCCAATATCCAGCAAGAGGTGACCAAACATAACTGGAAAAGAAAATCCCTGTGTGAACTATGATAAATATTAAAACCGAAAAAGTGGAAAGCTAAACAAAGAAAAAGTGGAAAAATATATAAAAGGAGTGTGGTGAACTTACGGTGTAGCTGTGGCAGCGAGAAATCGGGCCGTGCTGAGGCATACGGAGACTGTGCAGTACTGATATGGAATAGCATTGGGGGAAGCGGGCGAGGCTTCAGTCGAGAGGGGCGGGGGGAGGGTAAGGATACTGGCAATTTTGGAGGACAGGTGCGGGATGGGGATAGAGGGGCGGGATAGGGGTATGGGGTTAAGGGGTGGAAAGAGCGGATTTGTAAGTCCTCGATTAAATGATAAAATTAAGGTGGTTTGTATTTAACTCTGTAATTAGTTAAGGTCTCAAAGAGTACATTATTATTTTCAAAGTTGATCTCATTGATATTGGTTAGGGGGTCTGTTCTTTGGGCAAAATCTATTTCGATTTCTTCCAATATGTTCATTGTGGTACCTTTCTTAGCAAGATGCAGGATGCTCATGTCTTTGTTGATGTCAGTGAATTCATGTTTACTGTCCTTCATGTGGTTGGCCATAGCGGAAAATTTATTGTATTTTAGAGCATTAAAATGTTCACCATATCTTGTAGCAAATGACCTACCGGTTTGTCCATAATAATTAGCTTCGCATTTGGTGCATTTCAATTTGTATATGCCAGATTTACTAAACTTGTTCGTGTGGTTCAGTTTGTTGGTGTTAAATAAAATATCTTTATTTGTATTAGTTGTTTTGTAGGCTATTTTTAGACCGCGTTTCTTAAAGATATTGGAAATGCTGTAAGATTTGTTGTTAAAGTACGTGAAGACTGCGTACTTGGGTTGCTCTTTTTGTTCTGGCGTTAGGTGGGTGACCGGTTTGTTTTTAATTTTATTAATGATGTTGTTAACTATCTGTGGTGCGAATCCGTTTATTATAGCAACTTGCTTAATGATTTTTAGCTCTTCGTTTAGGCTTGCTTGGTCTAGAGGAAGGGAGAAGGCTCTGTTGATCATGCTCAGAAATGCGGCTTTCTTTTGATTACCTGGGTGATTAGAGTCCTGCCTTATAGTTGTGTGTGTTTGGGTTGGCTTTCTGAAAATTTTGTATGTTAATCTATTATTAATCCGACTGACTGTGATGTCAAGAAAGTTTATTTTATTGTTTACCGCTGATTCTGCCGTGAATTGTATATTTTTATCCAGACTATTTAATTTGTGTACCAATCCTTCTATGTTCAGGGTCGTCTCATCTAATATTACAAATACATCGTCCACGTATCTTGCCCAAAAAAATATCCCATCAATTTTGTTTATGATTTCCTCATGCTCTAGGTGATCTAAGTATATATTGGCTACTATGCCAGAGAGCGGGGAGCCCATTGACAGTCCCTCTTTTTGCTTGAAGATTTTATTATTAAAGGTGAAAAAATTATTTATAAGTGTGAACTCAAGTAGTGTCATAAATTCACTGATTTCTACTTTCGATAACGAGCTACTGCTAGACAGGTTTTGTTCAATGACCTTGAGCGAAGGTTTGATGGGAATGTTTGTATACATGTCCTTCACATCTACACTGTGTAAGGAGTGTTTGCTCATTAATTTAAGTTTCATTGTTTCATCGCAGAAATGGAGTGTGTTCTTCAGGGATTTGTTGGCTTTGTAGGTGTAATGTTTTTCAAGAAATTGTTGGCAAAATTTAGCGGTTCTGTAGAGAGGGCTGTTTCTAAAATTGATTACGGGTCTTATGGGTGTACCTTCTTTATGTATCTTGGGGAGGGCTCTCAAGGTGGGTAATCCCGGGTTCATGTTGATTAGATTATTTGTTTGTTTATCGCTAAAGATAAACATAGAGTTTTTCAGAATGCTTTTCAATTTTCTTTGTATGGACTGGGTGGGGTCTTTTTTGACTTCATCAAATTTAGAGTTTTTAAGGAAGTCATAGGTGTTATTAACATATGCCTCCCTATCCATCAGCACGACCGTGTTCCCTTTGTCCGCTTTTGTGACAATTATATCGTTACTATTGATTTTTCTTTTTAATTTTTTAAGATGATTTAGGTTCGGTTTCTGGTTAGTATTGGTGCTGATTATTTTTTGGATTTCTTTATTTGCCGTGAATCTAACCTCCTTCTGCTTGTCAATTGGGAGTCTTCGTATAGCAGTTTCTGTTTCCGCTACTAAATTTGTAAGTGTCTTATCGTTAATTTCAACTTCCCAGTTATGTTTTGGTCCCCTGCCTAGTATTTCGAGTTCTTGACGGTCGAAATTGACGCTTGATAGATTTTTGACGGGTGGAGAAAATTGTCCTTTGGTATGCTGTTGGTTGATAAACTGTTCCTTAGATTCCCTGATTTTTCTGGTTTTATTCTGTACGAATTGTAAATTCCTAAATTTGTTATCCAATGACAACACTTTTTTGTTGGTTTTCTTGAAAAGAATTTGATTAACTGTGAGAGAATATTCATCCCAGTCTTTTTTGCTGGATAGGTTTGCGGCTTCTAGATGCGTACGGTATAACTTATTATTAAGGTTGTTTTTCTTGATGTATAGGAATTTAATTTCTCTTTGGAAAACCCTGCTGTTGATTATTCTTTGCGTTCTAACTTCGTACTTGTTTAATGCGCCCTTTTTCTGGTAAGCCTTGAAGTGTGAAGGGGTTATGTTGTGTTCTCGGCATTTCTTTAGAAAACCAATGTCCTTGATGGTGCTGGCCAATTTGACTTTGAGGTCTTTATATTTGTAACGCGCTCTTTTGGCGCAGTTAGCTTGGCTTGCTTCGTACACTTTATTGACTTTTAAAGTCGGACATTTTTCCGTATTGACAGAATGTAATAATAAACAAAGTTTATATGGTTCCGCCTAGTCAATACATTGTTTTATTAGAGGTTTTATCGTGACATAATCACTTGTCTTTGCGTATGTTGGGACATGTTTCGGTGTCTAGTGACATTGACACCATCATCAGCCTATGGTTATTGGCAACACTCAATGACATTAAAATAATAATTAAAACAACACACACATGACTAAAATAACACTTTAAAAAGTTTTTAAAACACTGTCATATTGAAAGTTCAATAAAAAGTTTGGTCACCTCTTGCTGGATATTGGAGGTTTTTATCGGAAGCAGGACATTGGAAACCAAAACAGTGCAGCAAGCCTTTTTTAAGACTTTTTATTGAACTTTCAATATGACAGTGTTTTAAAAACTTTTTAAAGTGTTATTTTAGTCATGTGTGTGTTGTTTTAATTATTATTTTAATGTCATTGAGTGTTGCCAATAACCATAGGCTGATGATGGTGTCAATGTCACTAGACACCGAAACATGTCCCAACATACGCAAAGACAAGTGATTATGTCACGATAAAACCTCTAATAAAACAATGTATTGACTAGGCGGAACCATATAAACTTTGTTTATTATTACTGAGCCTTTCTGCCAACATAACCCAAGGTACACTTATTAGAACCGTGCTGTCGAGTTCAAGCTTAAAAGAAAACACAGTTACTCTGGTATGAAACATTCTATTGGCCAACAGAGTACATTTACAAAGTAAAAAGACAATAAACAATAAAGGTATATCAAAATAAGACATGGAAATCACCCCCAATAGCCTACACCAGTTCCCATCAGAAACTCGTCTGAGTATAGTACAATAGTCAATTAAAACATTCCTGACATGATCTCTTCCTCAAATAAGATAAATATTCAGCTGACACCAGATGACAGAATTACATATCTCGCATGTAAGGTACTTACTTCACGACTAACACGACACGTCAGAAAATCTAGATCAATATTCAACTGAAGATCAATGCCAATAAATAAAACATTTATCATAGTGAGGATAATTACATTAAAATCCAACTCCTATTAATGGCATGAACACAGATCTAGTCATACCAATCACCAAACCAGTGACTTGGCTGCTTTCTTTCAAGTATAGTACTACGTAATCAGCTGTTCGTCGATAATGGCGTTTCATTACGAACTGGAAATCAATGCCGATAAACTAACGTTTATCATAGTGTGGATAATTTGTTTAAAATCCAACTCCTATTAATAGCATGAAAACAGAACTAATCTCTCCAAACACCAAACCAGTTACATGGCTGCCTTCTTTTAACTACAGTACTATATTATCAGCTGTTCGTCATTAATGGTAGTTCGTTACCTACTGAAAATCACATCTTTTTAAAGAACCTAACACCGACGTCATCACCATACCTCATAACTATACTCCGTACTGAATAACATATAAAACAGATCCAAACTAGGATATCCTACAGTGATTAGAGTGAAATGAAAACCTTTACGTTACTTTACTAATTGAAACTACTAACCACATAACAAAATGATAGTCAACCCTAACACGGTATACCAATGCCGGTGACTCAAAAATTATAAATAATTGTACTTCAGGCGCAGACCTCACATATGAATAAACTTCAACACAACATGACGTACCTTTCAGTAGATCACTCGTTCACCCTCACAAACTGTAACAACATTTCGTCGAACACAATATTGCTTATTTCCTCCGTCATGGAACGTGACATTCTACAGTGATCAGTATCACAAATAAGAAGCAGAATATCTTTCATACGGCAGATCATTTCCTCAACAAGATGATCTTTTCCAGGATACCAAATGTTAAATCATCGCTTCTAATACAAGAGAGGTCCAATCCAGTCTTCCTGATTTCTTCAAAGCAATATAATTTTAAATTTAAGGTAGTTAATTCCTTCTTACATTGGTACTTGTCATTACTCCGAACAAAAGGAAATAGGGCAGAAGCTAGTGAATAGCCCCAGGCTATTCCAGCCTCCTCGGGAACTCCAGTTATGTACACTACATCTTATCGGCTTGATGATTTCAACATATCTACCCTTGTAGATCCTCAAAAGTTAACAATTGTCGTTGTGACGACGGATAACAAGGCAGACCTACCATCTTGTCAACAGACGACAGGAACACACTCTATAGAGTATCGCACAATTAGAAGAATTCCTTCTTACCTGTTCGGTGGAGCGCTCTGACGAGAGTCAGCATAAACATCATACTCGCAGAAGCAAATTATACAAATCAGATGGAGGCGAGAGCAGAGACATGTCTAGAGCCGTAATAACGGCTCAATCATCTTGTACAGTTTCCAGCCCCAGGCTGGGTCTGTTTGCAACATAAGCCTCGCCACTTAGTTCTTTCTTTCCACCACCTCTCCGCTGTCACTCTGGTCCAGTCCTTGCCTCTCTTCTTGAAACATTCCTCCACTCCTTTCAGCCATCTATCTCTTGGTCTTCCCCTTGATCGTTTCTTCTGCATCTGCATCTCATGTATTCTCTTGGGAATCTTCTTCTCATCCATTCTCTTTAAGTGTCCATACCACCTCAGTCTTGATGTCTCAATCCTACCTTGCAAGGGCTCCTCTTTCACCATTTCCCTAACCTTTTCATTCCTCACCCTGTCTCTTCTTGTTATTCCGATCCTACTTCGCAGGAACTTCATTTCACCTGCCTGTATTCTTCTTATGTCTCTTTTCTTCATAGTCCACGTTTCTGAAGCATAGGTCAGTATCGGGATATAGTAGCTTCTGTATAACACTTCCTTGCTTTTTTGTGGGTCATCTTTATTCCACACTAAGCTCCTAATGCTTCTGCCTGTCTGCCACGTTCCGTAATCTCTTTGTCATTTCTCCCATTTTCCTCCACTATACGTCCCAAGTACTTGAGACTTTCCACCTTCTTCAGCTGTCCACCTCCAAGTGTTATCCCACTCATTAGTCTGTCCTTTTTCCTGGTCGTTAACAGGATCGCACATTTACTGATGTTGAACTTCCATCCGTACTCTCCCACTGTTTCTTCCCAAGCCTTCAGTTGCTCCTGAATTTCCTCCTCCTTGTTTCCCCAGACCATGAGATCATCTGCAAACACCATTGCTTTCATCTTATCTTCTCCTATCTTTCTTGCTACCCGTGTCATTACCTCGTCCATAACCACAATAAAGAGAAGGGGTGACAGTGCACTACCCTGTTTCAGGCCACTCATTTGTCTGAACCAGTCTGTTCTTTCCCCTTCAACTTTCACACAACTCACACTTCCACAATACATCTCCTTCACTCTGCCTACAGTCTCTTTTTCCATTCCCATGTTTTCCATTGCTTTCCAAACCTTCTCCCTACACACACTATCATAGGCCTTTTCGATGTCCAGGAAGGCCATCAACAGATCCTCTCCAAATTCGTAGTGGTGTTCTTGGAGCTGTCTCACTGAAAATATGAGATCCACTGTTGATCTCCCAGGTCTGAATCCACACTGCTCCTCTCTCAATTTTCTCTCCACTTTGGCTCGTATTCTACTTTCTAATATCTTTTCATATATCTTGGCACAGTGAGGTATGAGTTTGACTCCCCTGTAATTTCTGCACTCCTTTCTGCTTCCTTTCTTAAATATTGGGACAATTAATCCTTTCTTCCAATCTTCTGGGGTCTTTTTCTCCTTCCATATCACCCTCATCACACGGTACAGCCACTGTTTCCCAACCTCCCCTGCTGCCTTCACCATTTCAACACTCACTTCATCCACACCTGGTGCCCCTTCATCTTGTCTATAGCCATTTCCAGTTCTCTCCAAGTCAGGTCCTTTTCCATTCCTGTGTTGTCTTCTCCATCTTCCAATACATTGTCTTCCTCCCTATGACCATTTGGATACAGCAAATCCTCAAAGTACTCTTTCCACACTGTCTTGAGTGTCTCTTTGTTGTGTACCTCATTTCCGTTTTTGTCCATCATTACCACATCCTCTCGCAGACCTCTTCTCTTACTTTTGACCATCCCATAAAGTACTTTCTTATTTCCTCTGCTGTCTTCCTCCATCATCTCTGTCCACTTTACCATCCACTTCTTCCACTCCTCTGCGACAATCTTGTTTGCTTCTGTATCTTATAATCTTCCCTTGCCAGATCAGTTCTTTCCTGGAACCACACTCTGAAAGCCTTGTTCTTCCTTCCCACAGCTTCTTTTACTCTCTCATTCCACCATGGTGTCTCTTTACACCGCTTTCTGTTGCTTGTTCTTCCACATACTGCCACTGCAGCTTCCACCATTGTGTTTTTGAATTGCTTCCATTCCTCTTCCCCTGTTTTAGGATTGTCGGTTGGCATCCTTTCCCTTATTATCTTCTGGAATTCTTCCTTGACTTCCTTTTCCTTGAGTTTCCATACTTTGATTCTCCTTTCCTGGTACTCGGCCCTCTTTCTATCCTTAACAACTCCCAGGTTCAAAACAAGTATTCTGTGGTCGCTATCTAAGGCCTCTGATGGTATTACCTTTATATCTCTGACACTTCTCTTCATTTCCCAGTCGTACAGCATGTAATCTACCAAAGATTTCTTTGTTAAATCACTGCTGTACCACGTTACCTTGTGGCTTTCTTTCTTCCGGAACCAGGAGTTGCCTACCACTAAACCGTTTCTCTTGCAAAAATCCAGCAACTTTCTCCCTTCTTCATTCCTGCTACCCCATCCTTCTGCTCCCAATACATTTTCATATCCTTGCCTTTCACATGTACCTGTAATGTAATACCCGGTCAATGCATGTGAGATTTTCGATGTGAAATGCCATGTCCTGTGGTTCGGATTCCACGTAAAACGGAGGTCCCGTGGCTTATGATCGCGAGATTAACGGTCACGTTAAACTACAAGCTTCCTTCCTTGTAATGTGATAAAAACATGACACAAAAGGTTTTGTCTAGGCAGACTGTTAATTTAAAACCCTCATGTTAAATGAATAAGGACCATGGTGGTCGAGAGCGCTAACACCCTACCTTGTGCCTCGCTGGCATCGGGAGAGCATAGGTTCAAATCCCAACTCAGCCGTCCTGAAAATAGTTTTTGTGGTTTCCCATTTTCACCACCAGGCAAATGCCGGGATGGTTCCTTTCGATAGGTCCACGGCCAATTTCCTTCCAATATCCCTTCCCTGACCCGTCCTGAAAAGAAAAGTTCATGGCCATTGGCTGCGTTAATAAAGAAATAATAAGGAAAGACAATGACTTGTAGACTTAGAAAAGATTTTTGATAGTGTTGATTGGAGTAAATTGTACGACATTTTGAAAAGCATTGGAATAAAGTACAGGGATAGGAGGGTAATCTACAATCCATACAGAAACCAGACGGCAGCTATGCAAGTTGAAGGGCATGATAGAGTCAGTAATGTCAACTCAAGCGAATGAATTATTGTTAACGGTCATCACTGTTGAAAGCTGGCTAAACCTTTTACGGGGGACACACCCCCCATTGCAAATAAATGAATGAATATGAAATAAATTCTGCGACTAGCATTTCAAGGCTGTATTCAGAAAGATGTAAGGTAAGGCCACAACTTATCACCCATACTTTTCAATGAAGGAATTGAGAGAAAATTTTTAAGTAGGAGTAAAGATTCGAGGAGAGAATTTCAACTTTGAGATTTGCTGATGGCATTGTCATATTAGCCGATTCACCAGAGGATTTGAATGAGATTTTAAATGCAATGCACTCCATCTTGAGGAAAGAATTCATGATGAAAATCAACAAATGTGATATATGATACAAGAATAGCAGCCAATGGCCATAAGCTGGGCATGTTTGATTGAACGCCCGAGAGCTCCCAACAAGTTCAATTTCAAGTAGTTCCAACTTTCGCTACCAGATGCTACTGTCACTAACACTAGCGGCGAACTTTGGAACTTGATAGACCGTGTCCTAACCAGCCAAATATAGCCTACAAATTTTGCTACAGACCACTAATTGCAGTGATAGGTTCTTTCAAATGGCATGGGCCCGCCGGCTTTACTTCCCCTCCGAAGAAAGGCATAGTTCTAAAAGAACAATTTGTGTGATCCTGGATTTAAGAAAGGCTTTTGACACTGTAGACCACAATATACTCATTAGAAAACTTGAAAAGGAAGGTATTCGTGGTACTCCTCAAGAACTAATAAAAAGCTTCCTTTTTAACAGAATACAAAAGGTGCGAATCAAAGATACTCTTAAGTAAGTGCTGAAGTAAAAATTGGAATACACCAAGGAACAGTTTTAGGTCCTATTCTTTTTCTGTTATATATTAACGATTCGTGTGAGCTGAACTGTAATGTGATGATTACCTCATATGCTGATGACACTGACGTCACAGTCACAGGAACAACTTGGGAGGACACTTTTAATAGAACTCAAGAAACCCTTGCTACAGACCAAAAATCACCTCCTTACCTTAAATGAAACCAAAACACAATACCTATGCTTCTCACACAACAAAACATTACAACCCACAGACAATTTAACACTCAAGATCCACACACCAATTTGTAACAATGGTGAAAGATGCAACTGCTATACCCTACAGAAGTCAATGAATGCTACATATTTAGGGATTATTATACATACCGTAGTCATTTAAAATGGAACATGCATGCATCAAAATTGGCCAATAAACTTCAAAAGTTAATTTACATATTTTACTGAATCAGAAATATCCTTTCAGCAAAAGTCTTGAGAACTGTATATTTTGCCTTAGTCCAGTCATAACTACAATATTGAATAAATGGTTGGGATGGAATACTTGATTCACATTTGGCTCAGAATCTCATTCTAAAAGTTATGTACAAAAAGCCATCAACTTTTCCAACATGTGAACTGTATCAACAGAGCATGGTGCTTAATATACACACATCAAAAAAAGTTTTGCATCACCTCGGTTCCAAGAGTTCCGGAACCTTTAAATACAAAGGGAATAGAGATCAACACAAACAACATTTCAGCTCGTTTTATTGCTCATGAGACCCACACATTGCATGTTGTACCATCATACAGCTAGACTTTCAGCATTTGTGGTCCAGATTGCAGTACACACCACTACCTCTAATACCCAGTAGCACGTCCTCTTGCATTGATGCATGCCTGTATTCGCCGTGGCATACTATCCACAAGTTCATCAAGACACTGTTGGTCCAAATTGTCCCACTCCTCAACGACAATTCGGCGTAAATCTCTCAGAGTGGTTGGTGGGTCAAGACGTCCATAAACAGCCCTTTTCAACATATCCCAGGCATGTTCGATAGGGTTCATGTCTGGCGAACATGCTGGCCACTGTAGTCGAGCGATGTCGTTATCTTGAAGGAACGCATTCACAAGATGTGCACGATGAGGTCGAGAATTGTCGTCCATGAAGACAAATGCCTCTCCAATATTCTGCCGATATGGGTGCACTATGGGTCGGAGGATGTCATTCAGGTATCGTAAAGCCGTTTCGGAGCCTTCCATGACCACCAGTGGCGTACGTCGGCCCCACATAATGCCACCCCAAAACATCAGGGAACCACCACCTTGCTGCACTCGCTGGACAGTGTGTCTAAGACGTTCAGCCTGACCAGGGTGCCTCCAAACACGTCTCCGACGATTGTCTGGTTGAAGGCATATGCGACACTCATCGGTGAAGAGAACGTGATGCCAATTCTGTGGGGTCCATTCAGCATGTTGTTGGGCCCATCTGTACCGCGCTGCATGGTGTCGGGGTTGCAAAGCTGGACCTCGCCATGGACGTCGGGAGTGAAGTTGCGCATCATGCAGCCTATTGCGCACAGTTTGAGTTGAAACACGACGTCCTGTGGCTGAACGAAACGCATTATTCAACATGGTGGCATTGCTGTCAGGGTTCCTCCGAGCGGCAATCCGTAAGTAGCGGTCATCCACTACAGTAGTAGCCCTTGGGCGGCCTGAGCGAGGCCTGTCATCGACAGTTCCTGTATCTCTGTACCTCCTCCATGTCCGAACAACATCGCTTTGGTTCACTCTGAGACGCCTGGAAACTTCCCTTGTTGAGAGCCCTTCTTGACACAAAGTAACAATGCGGACGCGATCGAACTGCGGTATTGACCTTCTAGGCATGGTAGAACTACAGACAACATGAGCAGCGTACCTTCGTCCTGGTGGAATGACTGGAACTGATCGGCTGTCGTACCCCCTCCGTCTAATAGGCCCTGCTCATGCATGGTTGTTTACATCTTTGAGCAGTTTTAGTGACATCTATGAACAGTCAAAGGGACTGTATCTTTGATACAATATACACAGTCAACGTCTATATGCCGGAGATCTGGGAACCGAGGTGATGCAAAACTTTTTTTGATGTGTGTACAACAGTTATTTGTTTAGTCATCAATCATATCTATACTTAAAAATATGAAGCTCTTCTCAAATGGACAGGAACTTAAAATGTGCACTAGACTTCAGACCGAACTGGAATAAATAACCCTCATCAAAACACACTACCTGTCCAAAGGAATTGAAGTTGTCTTAGCACTAGGATATACAATATATTGTCAGTAAATGTGACAAATAACACCCTTAATATACTGAAGAAAAGGCTTTTTACATGGCTCCTTAATAACTTTGATAAAGTAAATGAACTTATAAATTTTCACCAACATATTTAAACCAACTCAGTCACAAATAAGTAATGTATCATCTTCTTTTATTTTTAGTGTCCTCATAATAAACTTTTCTTACTATTATCAGTCAAATACTATGTTGCAAATAAATTAAGAAACTGTATTCATGAAGCCTACGCTCAAGTTATCTTATGTGGGATTCACGCTGTATTTTGATGCATCTGTATATGTACATGTTTTCTGTCAGTGAATAAAAAAGTTTTCTCGTAAAAAAAAAAATTCTTAATGCCCTTAAATAATCGGACGACTGTAGGCCGGGTTTGAACCCGCCATCTTGGGCATAGCAGTTCAGCATGCTACCGACTGTGCCACCAAAGCCACAAAATGTAAAACAAAAGGAATGGAATGCAGCCGTAAGAAATCAGAAACACCTATTGACATCAAATAAAGGCAGATGGAAAAGCTAAAGGAAGTAGGGAGCAAAATAATCAGCGATGGACGAAGCAACGAGTGTATAGAAAGTAGGCTGGCACAGGTAAGGGAAGAATTTCTGCAGAAAAGCAATGTGTTGTCATCAAATATAGATTTAGATATTTGAAATACATTTTTAAAGCCTTTTTCTGGAGTGTGGTGCTGTGTGGACTGTTAATGCAGGAGAACAGAAGCATTTCAAATGCGGTAGTGCAGAAAAATGATTAAACTCAAATGAGTAGATGGAGTAAGAAGACGAGCGGAAGAGCGCTAATGAAGATAAGAGATCGGTTGATAGGGCACATACAGTACAGTACTAAGACAACCAGGATTGGCAATTTTTTTATGGAAGGAAGGGTAGAGGACAAGAATTGTAGAGGTAGACCAAGGTTACAATACAAGTCATAGTATTGCATCACATGTGGTATGGTAGCTATGTGGAGATGAAACGATTAGCTGCATCAAACCAGTCTAAGGACTGAAGACTCAAACAGTAACATGGAAATACTCACAGTATTAGCCTTTCAAGATGGGAGTGCTGCTGCGCCAGCATTTGTTGGTCATAGCAGCAGGAGCCTTGCGGGATGAGGAGAGTGAAAGAGGGATGATGGAGTACAGTCCCCACATAAGTCAACTAGCATTACATGTGCTGCTTGTGTTACTCAGAACTTATAATGTGATTTGTGAACAAAAAGCAAAGCCAACTCCGTACAGGCCATGGAGGCCCTGGGAGCAGTGGAAGGTAGAGGCCTCCACTCTTTGGGACATCGGCACTAGATGGGATGGGGTTGTCAGCTCCATGCCCGGCCGTCTTTGCTCCCAGGAATTACCCTGGTACTCATTTCTGGTGTAGGCTCGCTTTGACAGCCAACAATAGACTTATTTAAATATTCATACAGTTACACCCCAATTACCAGCTTTTGAGGACCCCTACAGTAGTACAACACTAAAATACTTCCGACATGATTGGTTCTAGGGCCTTAAAAAGTGGTTTTCAGTCCCCTTAGTCTGTTATTTATACAAATTAACACCGTTTCACCAAACTGGACGAAAGTGTGCATCCTGAGTTTTGTTTCTTGATTTATGAGGCTCAAAATGACCCTAGGTTGGTCCTTCTATGACAATTCAATATTTAGGGAATGGAGAGGGCTGTCCAAATTTCAAGTAGTTACGGGTCCAAAAGGTAAGTACATAAAATTTTATTTAAGTCATTGAAACGATGTGGACTTGTTCCAGAGGGGCTAAATCTAGGAAATGGAGGGAGATGTCCAAATTTCATGTTGACAGTGTTACCGGCAGAGTTCCAAAAGGTAAGTATGTAAAATTTGGTTCAGTTCGGTGAAACAGTTTAGACTTGTGCCAAAGAGCCTAAGCACAATGTGTACAGGTAGATATACAGTTTACAATACACACACTCAAGTATATGGGGTTGAAATGACCATGATCTTCAAGCCCCTAATTGAAAGAACCACAATGTAGGATTTTTGCAGCCATGGGAGAACGCGAACTTCAGTATGAACGGATTGCTGCCATGGAAAATCCATCAGAAAATGAAAGGCTGGAGGACAAGAACTGTACAGATCGGTCAAGGTTTGATATGTTTAACGGCCTTTGATGTGGAACGTGGAGATAATGCAAAACAAAAGTTTGGTGTTTATCAGTCGGGCAACACGATTGTACCCAAAAAGAGCTGGGTTATGCCCTAATACTGAAATAAATTTCATGAGATTAATAAATACACTAGGATGACCAGTTTCGATCGTCAAGCGATCATCATCAGATCCAGTTGCATTAGCATACACTGACAGTTGCATTATCAATACTGCAACTAAATAATTGTTCATATTGTAAATATTTTTCACCTGTATTCTCAAACATAGATGTTATAGCCTAAGTGTAATGGCTCTGATGATGATCGCTTGACAATCGAAACTGGTCATCCTCGTGTATTTATTAATCCCATGTAATTTATTTCAGGGTTAGGGCATAACCCAGCTCTTTTTGGGTACATTCGTGTTCACCAACTGAAAAGCACCAAACTTTTGTTTACTTAGGCAACACTGAAAAATGGCTTCAAACCCCACAATGGAGATAATACTATAACATGCTTGTGGTGGAAAAATATTCTCCACAATCAAAAACTCCTTAATAATTTTGCCTATGTCCACCTGCTCCAATAAAATATTTTCCACTCTTTGATTCCCAAAAATTAACAATAAACAAGAAGTTCCGTGACGAACTAAAGAGCCTACTTTTCTTAAAATTAAGTTTCATGCCAATGCATAATCTACAGTATATGAACCTATCCAGAATAATGACGAAATTAAGTTGGTAATATCGAAATGTCTAATTAGTTCGAAATATACCTGGTATAATGTAGACTAATAGAGAACTACAGTTGGCAGCCCTGGTGACTGAATATATTCTTAGTTCCATCTCTTAAGGTACAGAATACAAAATTTGGTTGAAGTCCAATGGATGTGAATTGCAGTTAGACATTGAATCTATCAGCACGCGTAAAAGCATGTTGGCAGCAATGTCATGCGTGTGCTGGTCAGAAATAATCTGAAATATTTTTATATCTTGTTGTGCCAATTTTGGATGAAATCCATTTGTTAGTAAAGAAATTACATGTATTTTAAAATTGGGCCTATCAGCAGGCATAGAATCATGTTGGCAGCACTGACTTATAGTAATTACTCCAAATTAATCTAGAATGTCAGGTGATATGCGTGTGCAAAGTATAGAGCTGTTGGCTTGCATACTTTCTGATATATTGATATTAGGGTAAAAAATATAGACAGCATTTATTAACAGTTGGCAGCCCTGATTGCTCTTAACAATACTTATAGTCATATCTGTTAAGTTATACATAGCACATACGAAATTTGGTTGAAATCCAACTGATAGTATAGAAGTTACATGTATTTAAAAATTGGTACTATCAGCAAACTTATAATCATGTTGGTAGAACTGACATATATAAGTTACTCCAAATTAATCTAAAATGTCAGGTACTATACGTGTGCATAGTTTAAAAGCTGTCGGCTTGCATACTTTCTGATATATTGGTATTTGGATTTTAAAAAAATAGAGGGAGCAATTATTAACAGTTGGCAGCCCTGTTGGCTCTTAAGAATACGCTCAGTCATATTTGTTTATGTGAACATATTACACACAAAATTTGGTTGAAATCCAATTGATAGTATAGAAGTTATATGCATTTAAAAATTGGACTTATCAGAAGGCTTAAAATTATTTTGGCAACACTGTCATGTATGGCATCCTTGAAATTAAACTGAAATAGTATTATCTACATGTGTGCGAATTTTGGAATTGATCCCATGCATACCTTCCAAGATATACAACATGGAGCTCAAATTTCTAGTGCGTTTTTTCAGCAGTTGGTAGCACTGACATCATTTTCAAATATGGACGTGAGATATTTCGGTATACATCTTTTCTCATACTAAATTTGGTTTTGATTGCTCCAGCCGTTTAGGAGTTGATAGGGGGACACACAGACAGACAGACACACATTTTTCCGGATCGATCTCATAAGTCTACTTTTTCCTCATTTTTGCAAAATGTGAAAAGTAGGCTAAAAATTCCATCCCGGAGGTAAACTAGATCACCGGGTGGGGACTACTCGACAGGGTAGTGACAAAGAGGGAATCTAAGATTCTATGGATGGGAATGTGGAAAGTTCTAAGCCTGGGTTATTTATTGATCTCACAAAAGCCTTTGATACAGTAGATCATAAAATACTGTTATCAAAATTAGAAAATGCTGGTGTCCGAGGTATAGCACTAAAATGGTTCCAAAGCTACCTTATTGGAAGAAAGCAGCATGTAGCTTTGAATAAATGCATAAGTTCAGGAAAATATATAACTCATGGAGTTCCACAAGGATCTATACTTGGACCTACATTATTCTTAATTTATATAAATGATATTGTGGAATGTAATTTGAGAGGGCATATCAAATTGTATGCAGATGATACAAATATCTTCTACACTGGGAAAGACATAATTGAAATCATACAAAATGTGCAACAAGATATAAATACTCTCTCACAATGGTTCCAGGCCAATAAATTAACAATGAACCTACAGAAGACCAATTACATGGTAATTTCAAAGCAAAGCATGAAAGAAATCACACATGACAAAATATATATAAATAATATTGAAATAAAAGAGGTTAATCAGGCAAAGTATTTAGGTCTAATCATCGACAAACACCTGACCTGGATTGAACACGTTGAACGAATTGCTAAGAAACTCTCACCTATAGTAGGGATCCTAAGGAAACTTCGGTATCTTATTCCCCTAAACCTTGTAAAACAAATCTACTATTCACTTGTACATAGCAAGCTCCAATATTTAAATGTTATTTGGGCTCACTGCAGGAAATCCACACTGAATGATTTAATGACTATTCAGAATAGGGCTATTAGAAACATATTTAACCTTCCTTACTGCACTCCAGTAAAAGATCTGTACATCAGAAGTAAAATTCTACCCCTCAGCATAAGTGCAGATCTCCGAGCAGCTATGCTAATATACAAAATTAAACACAACACAATACTCTATAGCTCTCCCTACATCTTGAACTCGGACAATCATTCTTATGGAACTAGGCATGCGAAGGACGTAGCCTTATATATCATTCACTCTTCTAAATACGGTAGAAATAGTTTCAAGTTCTCTGCATCACAGTTATATAATAAACTTCCCGATGAAGTAAAAAGTGCACCAACTTTGTCAGTATTTAAGAGGAAAACTACGAAAGTATTGTGGGAAAAATTCGATGCATCGTAATACATCAAATAAGCTCAAAAATCCTGTGCTTATCATTTTAAGAGACCTTGGTCTAAACAATCTTAGATATAGTATCAACTTTACTAATAGGCCTATGCCCTTATTCATCAATTTGTGTTACCTTCAGAATTTTCTTCCTGGTGTGTAAACACACATATTACTGTACAATTCCTCTGTACGAGCCTATGGCTCTTTGGAATTAATTGAATAAATATCATTCATTCATCAAAAGATGGACAATGGAAGGTTTCAAAGGGAAATAGAGAGATTGAGGTTGGAATAGGGAAATGCGCTGGCAAGAAGAACAGGACTTTTGGTCAGGAGACTATAGGATCATTAGCACTAAATCAAACAATGGTTATGCAGGGGTAGGTCTCATACTGACTAGGAAACTTGGTCAGTGGGTGGAATAATATGAGCAATGCAGTGAATTGCTTATTGTAGCTAAATTCGATACATCTACTTGCCGCACAGTAGTGCAAGTCTATATGCCTACCAGTGAAGCAGATGATGAAAAAGTTGAAAAGTTTTATGAAAAATCAGATGGAATTCTGAGGTATGTCGTTGATGAAAATGTAATAATAATAGGAGATTGTAAGCCTCCATGGCTTAGGCGGCAGCACGCCAGCCTCTCATCGTTGGGTCCGTGGTTCAAATCCCGGTTACTCCATGTGAGATTTGTGCTGGACAAAGCAGAAGCAGACAGGTTTTTCTCCGGGTACTCCGGTTTTCCCTGTCACAAATTTCATTCCAGCAACACTCTCCACTATCATTTAATTCATCTGTCATTCATTTAATCATTGCCCTGGGGGAGTGCGACAGGCTTCGGCAGCCGGCACAGTTCATATCCTCACCGCTAGATGGGGGCTTCATTCATTCCATTCCCTGACCCGGTCGACTGGAAGCAGGCTGTGGATTTTCATTTTCAATGGGAGATTGTAATGCTATGGTAAATAAAAATAAAATAAAAAGTTGAGAATGGAAGATAGAAGGAGAATTCGGATTGGGTGAAAAGAATGATTGAGGGAGCAGGCTGATAGAATTCTGCAGTGAGCACAAGTTAGTTATAGCTATCACATTATTCAACAACCACAACTGGAGAATATACACATGGATGAGGGGAAATTAGGAGATATAAGACATTTCCAAATCGACTTTATGAAAAGTAAAAAACCATAAAGGTGGGCAGTAGACAAACAAAAGACTCAGAGGGATTATTCAGGAAGGACTAATATGAAGAACCCTGAACAAACATCTAATGTAGAGGAATGGACACATCAAATCAAAATAACTTCATTTGCAATGAGGTGTCAACCTCGGTGGCAAATGAGGTACATAATTTACAAACACTAGCCTACTCAATATTAAAAGAATACAGTAACTTAATGTACTATTCACACATTGATTGAACTCCCCTCATACAACTGCTGTAGGAATTTCATAGCACGTTTAATGTTTCTGGGAATACAGCACTAAGTTATACCACTTCTTTCTTTTACCTGATTTTGTCTACTCTGCTCTTGAATATCTGGACTGATTTTGGAAAGGGATCAAACACCGCCCTTGGTAAACTGTTCCATTCCTTCACACCCTTCCCAATGAATGAAAATTTACCCCAATCGCTTCTTCTAAAGTGCCATCCAATTTTGAATTTGTGGTCTGCCCTGCCAATATAATTTCTTTCCAATTGTAGCCTCTCACGGATTTCCCCCATGCTTCCTCTCCTGCATACGCTCTATATAACCCTAAAAGTCTGTTTCTCTCCCATCTCTTACTTAATAATGTTTCCCACCCATGCTTCTTTAACATATCTGATTTGCTGCTTCTTCTCCTAAAATCCCCTATCACAAATCTTGCTGCTTTCCTTTGCACACACTCAATTTCTTTTATTAGGTATTCCTGGTGCGGATCCCATACACTGCTTGCATATTCCAATATTGGACAAACCAAACTTAGGTAACTTTTCTCTTCTATTTCTTTGTTGGATCCTTTAAGAAGTCTCATAATGACATGCAACGATCTGTATGCTTTCCCTACAATGTCTCCAACATGACCCTTCCAGTGCAATTTACATTCAAATCTCACACTTAAGTATTTGCACTTGTCATCTTTTGGTACGATTACCCCATCCAATGTATATTGAAATTCAGTTTTTAATCTCTTGTTTGTGAATATTGTGACAGTTGATTTACCTCTGTTAACCTTCATGTGGTTCTCTTCAACCCAATGTTGGATACTATTGAGGTCCCTTTGTAATATTTTACAATCCTCTATGTTATTTATTTCCCTATAGACGATAATGTCATCTGCATACAATCTTATTTTTGATGCTATATTGTTCCCTAAATCACTTGCGTATATTAAGAAAAGCAATGGACCAATTTTACAACCCTGTGGAATTCCCTTCTTAACTTTCTCTTCCTGTGATATGTAATTCCCTACTCTGACTCTCTGAACCCTTGAATTTAGGAATGTTCCTATCCAACGTACAACCCTTGAGTCCAATCCCATTCTCTCCCGTTTCTTTGATAATACTCCATGTTCCACTCTGTCAAAAGCTTTGGAAAGGTCTATAACTATGCAGTCCAACTGTCCCCCTAGATCCAACCGATCTGATATGTCCTGCTGAAGTCCCACCAGTTGTGCCTCACAAGAAAATTTCTTTCTAAATCCATACTGGCTCCTCAGGAACCAATATATATATTTTACTATTAAACTCTCCAAGATTTTACAAACTACACTGGTTAGACTTACTGGTCTGTAGTTCTCAGGTTTACTTCTATCTCCCTTTCCTTTATAAATTGGTATTATTATAGATTCCTTCCATTCCTTTGGTATTCTACTATTGTTCATAATGTAGTCGTAAATAAACTTGAAATAAGGCACTATGTACCACCCCATTGCCTTTATTAATTCCCCAGTAATTTGATCACACTCTGCTGCTTTTCCTTCCTGAAGCAGTTTGATTTCTCTAAAAATATCCTCATTTGTAAAGGTGAAAATACTTGTGTCTTTATGTGTTTCACCCTCTCCAGCCTCATTAACGGTTTCCAACTCCTGACAATCTTCCACTGAATCTATGAATTCCCTACTAAATAGGTTTGCTTTCTCATTACCTGCAAATAAATGCTCACTCCCTTCTCCCTCCATTGTGGGAATGTGGATTCCGTTTCCCTTTTGATTTTTAATATATGAATACAGCTTTTTCCATTTCCCTATGTGGTCTTTACCCTCATGAAGTATGCCATTCATGTAATTTTCCTTTGCTTCCTTTTTCAACCTATTGAACTCCTTTTTAGCTGCTTTCTGGTTTCTCTGTTTCCCCTGCCCTCTTTGATTTGTCTGTTTACCATTCAACATTTCCTTTTTAATTTTCATACCGTATGTCCTTTGTATAGTAAACAGGGTCTGAGGTTGTTTTTCCCTTCTTAACAGGTACAAATCTCTTCTCACCCTCCCAAATGATTTCCTTAAAATTTGCCCAGAGTGTATCCACATTACTCCCTTCACTTATCCAAAAATTAAATTTTGATTTCAGGTAAGCTCCAAATTCATCGAATTTAGTTTTTCTGTATAATTTCTTGTCCTGTGTGACCCTCCTATTAAGCCTTTTTGGTACCAGACCAACGTCCATTATTGCAGCTTTATGGTCACCTATTCCTTCAATTACGTGGTTTTTTTCAACAAGTTCCCGTGGTTTTATCAGGATTACATCCAGCAAGTTGCTGAGCCTAGTTGGCGCTTGCACTACTTGTGTAAATCCTCTCTCCCAAAGTAATTTATTTGCAAGTTTCTGTTCATGGGCTTCTGTTGCAGCTCCATTCCAATCAACTTCTGGCAAGATTAAATCCCCCCCAATTATTACCATGTCATTATTGTTTTTATGAGTGTAATCTATTACTTTCTCAAATATTTCCATATATTCCTATAATTCCCACTTTGAAGAAAGAAATAATGAAATCCACCATAGAAAGCATTGAAAGAAAGTAAAGAATAGGTAGAGAACCTTGAATCACTCAGGATATACAGTACGGTACCAGAATTAATGGATGAAATATGGAATCACAAGAATGCAAGAGATGGAAGTGGGAAAGCAGAATACGGATGTCTGAAAAATGAAGTAAACTAGAGGTGCAAGGAAGTGAAAGAATAGTGGTTGAATGCTGCAACAGACTCATGCGAGTAAGATACATTTACATGTGGAATCAGCATCTTTCATATTACTCACAAAATAGGCATATCCTATTATTTATGTTATTTATATTTTACATAACGACTGTGAAAACACTATTATTCTGGTTCGTCCAACAGAATTTGAATTGTAGAATGGATCTCAGGAGAGCATGTGCTCAAGAGCGCTTGCTGGCTCATATGACGAGAACACCAGGTTGAGAAAGCCTGCTCTAACAGATACAGAAAAAAAGGTTGAGAGATGGAAAGCTTACATAGAGCGTTCGTATAGGTGTAAGGACATTGAGAATCATGTTGTGGAGAGGGAAGAGGAAATTGGTGAGGATCAGAAAGGAGATTTAATATTGAGATCAGAATTTGATAGAGGAGACATAGTAGGAAGAAAGCACCAGGCATAAAATGATTTACCAACTGAGTTGTAGCGTTGCATCGGGGGATGAAGGTCTGATCAGGTTATTTCACTTAGTATTCAGGATTTATGAAACATGTGAGGTGCCCTCTGTTTCTAAGAAGAATTTTAGCAACCGTATATACTTCTTTTATTTTTCACATAAAATAATTGGTTTAGAGGAAAACCCCCCTGTCTGCCCACTATATGGCACCCTGCTCTCAATGATTCAAGATTTTTGAAGAAGCCAAAGTGGACCAGAGGTAGGGCATAGTAGGCTCCTTTTCTATTCAGTAGCATTTTCCAACAGTACCATGACTTAATAACCGTTGCACTGTTGTACAGTTTGTTTCTTACCATACGCAATGTTTGATTGAAAACAACAAATCTGCCATTATGAAATATATGTGATGTACATTTCATTAGTTTTGTCTACCTGCTTTTCCTATTCCTTAATTCTGCCACACCCCAGTGGTGCTAAAAGGTTATTGGTGTATGTAACATGTATTCAATATTGACTTTTTTTCATAGCACGTACAGGGTTAGAACGAATGATTTAAGCGATTTCATGCACATGTATTATCGAAAGTGGTATATGGCTTACAGCATTGACGCATATACCAATTAAAAGTGAAACTCGTCAAGTTTCTTGAGTCTGCTTGCTACAAATTCTCGATGTGCCCTCCTCGCGTCACACGGAAATTATCGATACGGTAGTTCAACTCCGACTACACACGCTGGAGCATGTCCTGGTCAATTTTAGCTACAGCCGCATGGATCTGTTTCCTCAGTTCAACATGATTAACTGGCATGGGTGATACATAAACTTCATCTTTGATAAACCCCCATAAGAAGAAATCACACGCGATCAGATCAGGCGACCGGGAAGGCCAGTTTATAAGACACCAATCTGCATCTGTCACAAGATGACAATAATCAACGCTATCAGTTTTGTCTGAAATTGACCAGGGCATGCTCCAGTGTGTGTAGTCGGAGTTGGACTACCGTATCAATACTTGCCGTCTGGAACAAGGAGGGCACATTGAGAATTTGTAGCGAGCAGACTCAAAAAACTTGATGAGTTCCTCTTTAAATTGGTAGAGGCCTATGTGACAATGCTGTAAGCTATATACTTTCAATAATGAATGTGCTTGACATTACTTAAATATTTTGTGCTAACCCTGTATAATTTAATACAGATCAATTATGAATGTGATTACTCCTGGAGAATAGCACATATAACTTGTATTAGATTACAGACTCTTTTCTCATGTCATCTTAATGTTCACTCACTGTTCGAGTCATGAAGCACCTGCTTGGTTGACAGGTACAGTCATGCGAGTAGGATATGACTTAGCAACCTCAAACATCGTTTTACTCTCCGTGGTGACATGAGCTCCTGTTACACTTAGCTGTGCTGTTGCAAAATAATTACAAACCAAACTTTATTAAATTTTTGTTTTCTGAGCTTCTAACTGAAAGGGAGTGGGTTCGATCCCCATCCAGATAGTGGATTTTAGAAACTTAACTACCACTTTCAGAAACGCAAATAGCCCTGGAGTTCACTCAGCCTACGCCAGAAATGAGTACCAGGGTAATTCCTCGGAGCAAAGACGGCCGGGCATGGAGCTGACAACCCCATCCTATCTAGTGCCGATGTGCCAAAGAGTGGAGGCCTCTACCTTCCACTGCTCCCAGGGCCTCCATGGCCTGTACGGAGTTGGCTTTGCTTTTTGTTCACATTATAAGTTCTGAGTAACACAAGCAGCACATGTAATGCTAGTTGACTTATGTGGGGACTGTACTCCATCATCCCTCTTTCACTCTCCTCATCCCGCAAGGCTCCTGCTGCCATGACCAACAAATGCTGGCGCAGCAGCACTCCCATCTTGAAAGGCTAATACTGTGAGTATTTCCATGTTACTGTTTGAGTCTTCAGTCCTTAGACTGGTTTGATGCAGCTAATCGTTTCATCTCCACATAGCTACCATACCACATGTGATGCAATACTATGACTTGTATTGTAACCTAGGTCTACCTCTACAATTCTTGTCCTCTACCCTTCCTTCCATAAAAAAATTGCCAATCCTGGTTGTCTTAGTACTGTACTGTATGTGCCCTATCAACCGATCTCTTATCTTCATTAGCGCTCTTCCGCTCGTCTTCTTACTCCATCTACTCATTTGAGTTTAATCATTTTCCTGCACTACCGCATTTGAAATGCTTCTGTTCTCCTGCATCAACAGTCCACACAGCACCACACTCCAGAAAAAGGCTTTAAAAATGTATTTCAAATATCTAAATCTATATTTGATGACAACACATTGCTTTTCTGCAGAAATTCTTCCCTTACCTGTGCCAGCCTACTTTCTATACACTCGTTGCTCCGTCCATCGCTGATTATTTTGCTCCCTACTTCCTTTAGCTTTTCCATCTGCCTTTATTTGATGTCAATAGGTGTTTCTGATTTCTTACGGCTGCATTCCATTCCTTTTGTTTTACATTTTGTGGCTTTGGTGGCACAGTCGGTAGCATGCTGAACTGCTATGCCCAAGATGGCGGGTTCAAACCCGGCCTACAGTCGTCCGATTATTTAAGGGCATTAAGAACTTTTTTTTTTTACGAGAAAACTTTTTTATTCACTGACAGAAAACATGTACATATACAGATGCATCAAAATACAGCGTGAATCCCACATAAGATCAACTTGAGCGTAGGCTTCATGAATGAAAAATGAAAATCCACAGCCTGCTTCCAGTCTCCGACCGGGTCAGGAATGGAATGAATGAAGCCCCCATCTAGCGGCGAGGATATGAACTGTGCCGGCTGCCGAGGCCTGACGCACTCCTCTGGGGCAATGATTAAATGAATGACAGATGAAATGAAATGATAGTGGAGAGTGTTGCTGGAATGAAAGTTTGACAGGGAAAACCGGAGTACCCGGATTAAAACCTGTCTGCCTCCGTTTTGTCCAGCACAGATCTCACATGGAGTGACCGGGATTTGAACCACGGACCCAGCGGTGAGAGGCCGGCGTGCTGCCGCCTAAGCCACGGAGGCTTCCGGCTTCATGAATACAGTTTCTTAATTTATTTGCAACATAGTATTTGACTGATAATAGTAAGAAAAGTTTATTATGAGGACACTAAAAATAAAAGATGATGATACATTACTTATTTGTGACTGAGTTGGTTTAAATATGTTGGTGAAAATTTAAAAGTTCATTTACTTTATCAAAGTTATTAAGGAGCCATGTAAAAAGCCTTTTCTTCGGTATATTAAGGGTGTTTATTTATTCCAGTTCTGTCTTGAAGTCTAGTGCACATTTTAAATTCCTGGCCATTTGGGAAGAGCTTCATATTTTTAAGTATAGATATGATTGATGACTAAACAAATAACTGTCGTATGTTAAGCACCATGCTTTGTTGATACAGTTCACATGTTGGAAAAGTTGATGGCTTTTTGTACATAACTTTTAGAATGAGATTCTGAGCCAAATGAGAATCAAGTATTCCATCCCAACCATTTATTCAATATTGTAGTTATGACTGGACTAAGGCAAAATATACAGTTCTCAAGACTTTTGCTGAAAGGATATTTCTGATTCAGTAAAATATGTAAATTAACTTTTGAAGTTTATTGGCCAATTTTGATGCATGCATGTTCCATTTTAAATGACTACGGTATGTATAATAATCCCTAAATATGTAGCATTCATTGACTTCTGTAAGGTATAGCAGTTGCATCTTTCACCATTGTTACAAATTGGTGTGTGGATCTTGAGTGTTAAATTGTCTGTGGGTTGTAATGTTTTGTTGTGTGAGAAGCATAGGTATTGTGTTTTGGTAAGGAGGTGATTTTTGGTCTGTAGCAAGGGTTTCTTGAGTTCTATTAAAAGTGTCCTCCCAAGTTGTTCCTGAGACGGCAGTTTCATCAGCATATGAGGTAATCATCACATTACAGTTCAGCTCACACAAATCGTTAACATATAACAGAAAAAGAATAGGACCTAAAACTGTTCCTTGGTGTATTCCAATTTTTACTTCAGCACTTCTACTTAGAGTATCTTTGATTCGCACCTTTTGTATTCTGTTAAAAAGGAAGCTTTTTATTAGTTCTTGAGGAGTACCACGAATACCTTCCTTTTCAAGTTTTCTAATGAGTATATTGTGGTCTACGGTGTCAAAAGCCTTTCTTAAATCCAGGAACACACAAATTGTTCTTTTAGAACTATGCCTTTCTTCGGAGGGGAAGTAAAGCCGGCGGGCCCATGCCATTTGAAAGAATCTATCACTGCAATTAGTGGTCTGTAGCAAAATTTGTAGGCTATATTTGGCTGGTTAGGAAACGGTCTATCAAGTTCCAACGTTCGCCGCTAGTGTTAGTGACAGTAGCATCATTCAAATCCTCTGGTGAATCGGCTAATATGACAATGTCATCAGCAAATCTCAAAGAAATTTTCTCCTCGAATCTTTACTCCTACTTAAAATTTTCCTCTCAATTCCTTCATTGAAAAGTATGGGTGATAAGTTGCAGCCTTACCTTACATCTTTCTGAATACAGCCATGAAATGCCAATAATTCATTCGCTTGACATTACTGACTCTATCATGCCCTTCAACTTGCATAGCTGCCGTCTGGTTTCTGTATGGATTGTAGATCACCCTCCTATCCCTGTACTTTATTCCAATGCTTTTCAAAATGTCGAACAATTTACTCCAATCAACACTATCAAAAATCTTTTCTAAGTCTACAAGTCATTATCTTTCCTTATTATTTCTTTATTAACGCAGCCAATGGCCATGAACTTTTCTTTTCAGGAAGGGTCAGGGAAGGGATATTGGAAGGAAATTGGCCGTGGACCTATCGAAAGGAACCGTCCCGGCATTTGCCAGGTGGTGAAAATGGGAAACCATGAAAACTATTTTCAGGACGGCTGAGGTGGGATTTGAACCTACGCTCTCCCAATGCCAGCGAGGCACAAGGTAGGGCGTTAGCGCTCTCGACCACCATGGTCCTTATTCATTTATCATGAGGGTTTTAACTTAACAGTCTGCCTAGTCTAAACCTTTCGTTTCATGTTTTTATTACATTACAGGTACATGTTTCGAAACAGTCTCAAATAAAAATGTATGTATGTTTTAAAATAGTATTTACAATATATTTGGTTTTTAGATAAAACCTAGGGAGCTCTAGTTCCCACAGCAAAGTGGTGCTTTAATATGAGTGGTTTAGTGCAAAAGTGGAAAGTCCAAAAATATTTTTTTTGTTTTTCCCTTATAGGATAGCAAGTGTTAGTAGTAATAAGAATAATATCGTATGGCCTCGGGTGCCGAGTGTAAGCTTTGTAATTTCACACCCAGAGGGTAGCTTGCATGTCGCATTTCGTTGTTCCTTGAATCACTATGAAAGTCAAGGAGCTTAGATACCTAAGCTCCTTGAACACTATAGCGCTTTCTAGTAGAGAAATTAGGAACTTCGTGTTGGCGGAAACTCCCGAGAATAATTTTGCCATTACGAACTCGGCATACTGAATTCAAATGGGTTCTTCGACATGCGTGTCGTATTTTTGCCGCCTTTCAAAAATCACTTACCATGGCCAGGAGCGAACCTGCAACCTTGGGGTTAGTAGACCGACACACTATCCACTCACCCACCGTGGCAAGCTGTGTTAGTAGTTATTTGATGTAATAGAGAATAAAGTCAGAATTTCAATAGAATACCAATCCTCCAGAGTGCAGCAGTTTCTTAATGCAATAGTTTGATGCTTTTCAGTCTGTCAACACGATTGTACCCAAATGAGATGGATATTCCATTGTGAACATAATTTATACCGGCCTAAAACGGGAAATAGGGAACAGAAGGATATCTGGACAATGTTAGGAACATAATTCTTTATTGGGGCATCCTTTTTTAATCATTGTAAATCATATATTAATATCTATATATACACAATTGTTGCAGGACTGTATTAATAGTGACATGTGATTCCATTTATTTACCATGAGCTGTTCAATTTCAAAACTCTAATATCCAACAATATGAACAAGAATCACCTTGATTGGTATTTGCCCCATTTCAAACCACTTAAACTCAAACAAACCCTCTACAGAGTTTGATTCTGTGTCTTGACATGGGGAAAGATTTTGGTTACAATGAACCTTATTCTCAAGGAGCATTATGAGTATGGAACTTGATTACGGTACTCAATTATATAGCAGAACATCACGTCTAGGTAGTACCCATAGCCCTCCTAAAAGAATTTTGATAACTGCATTAATCAGGAAGGTTATGGCAATTTTCCTCATACATTAACAAATTTTTAGGTAAACTTTCTGGATTTCACTATAGCTTACGGTACGCGTAATATGCCTTGCTAACATGATGTATTGCTCGAACGTTTTGAGTAATGCATTTCCCTAACCCCCACCCTCGGCGAAATACTCTACCTAACCTACAACACATTTTTTTCAGATTTACCGGTAGGCTACATGTAATGCTGAGAATATTTTATATTATTGTATACACCACGATATTTACCGAGTTTACATAGCGAACTCAAATCAATATTGAATACGGTCATGTAAACGGGACACAGATCGTATTGATTTTCAAGCTCCATACTGTAAAATTGTGGGATGGGATCGGATCGTATCCAAACAGTTATTCAGGAACATGTAAACGTGGATCGTACTGAAAGAAAGCGATTCTGCACGCTCTTGAGTTACAATGATAAACTAATTTAGGCCTACTTTCGTCTGTCGCCTCACTAATCGCTCGTTTTACTTCCTGCCCATATTCTTCGTTACTGTCTGTGTTCTTTTCGTGGTTGATAAGCGTAGTTTGTTTGCACGCGTTTTTAGCGTTAATGTATTTTTGTCTGTTTTACTTTTAATGTCTGGTGTATCCGTAGGTAAAATGTGCTCAACAGAAACAGTGAAAATACACCGTCTTTCTTTGCCGATTAATCCGTTCCTTTTTCCATTTGAATAAATTCAACACAGACTGGCCGAGTGGCACAGCGGTAACTTTCTCACCTGCTTTTACCAAGGTAGCAGGATCGAATCCTGGCGCAGTCAGGGTGCTTAGGCCTAAATGCGAGGGAGCCGTGTCAGTAGATTTACTGGCACGTTACAGATCCCATTCGGGGCAACATTCTGGCAGCCCGGAGTCTCTAAAAGCTTCAGTAATTAAAAGGGACGACTGTTTCCCATAAACTTCGTAAGAACAAACAACATCAAAATCTTCGGCGCATCCATTATTCATGTTTACAAACAACCCGTCAAAGAAACATCGGATGATAATGGTAACAGTGCAGGAGACACGAACCCAGGGGGAAAAAAACTTCTTAAATTTGCAATAAATATCTTTTCAAATGATTCAAAATTGATCTGGGAATGATGTAGTTCACTCCTCAGCGTCTATAACCCACCCGCCATCCCAAATTATAACATGACTTAGCTATGTCTGCCATTATTGGCGTTACAACAGTACAGTATTGCCAATATTTAGACAATTTTCCACAAGACAGTGCCTTACGGAACTCGTGTAGTATACGTTGCCCGGCGCCATTAAAATCCGAAAAATTTTCTATAGAAATGGCCAATGTTACTAATATACAGCAGTTGAATATTTCATCGCTAGAGAGTGTTACTGTATTTTTTCAGAGTGCCAACATTATTGTTTCCAGACCAATATTTTCACCCAGCCCAATGGTTTTAGTCTAGGCCAATAAAGGTTAGGTAGCGCGGCCCCTAACAGATAACACCCCTAGTTTTTGTCACGCACAGTGGGGATGTCCCGCATCAATAATCTTTAACCAGGCCAATGATTTTGCCTAGTAGTACAATCAGTAAGTTGGCAGCATTACGTAATCAAACATGGCGATGTGCTTCTTGATAAGTTTATTACTTGAAGGTTAATGTTGACAATTTCCTTTTTTGGAAGTGTTTACGCGGTGTTTGTTAGTGGCAAATGGCTTTAATAACGTGGCAGTGTAAATACAAACAATTTTCCGAGCGCTACTAAGTAAAATAACCCACTTTCGAAACGGGCAACGTATACTACAGGAGAGCCGTGCCGAACTTTGTAGCGAAGGTGTGTGGTGAATTTCTTTATTCAAGTTGGTAACGTAGTCACATGATCGACTTTCGGGTGTCACATGACTGTCAAAGATGGCGTCCGTAAGGGAAGAAAGTGATGAAAAATTGCATTCTTTCCGTGAAATAACAATTATTGCGGTGCAGCAGTGGCTATTGAGTATGAAGAGATTGTGAAACGACTCCCCGAAAGGTATGCATATCATAAATTATATATTTTCAATAAGAAAAAGGTGTTAAAAGTGATGAAAAGGGAGAATAGTCTAAAGTGAACAATAAATTCGTCCAGTACTAAATCAATGTTCTTTTTGGCAATCAAGCCCTGCTAGCTCCCCACACCTACCCCCACCATTCTAACCTTCGTTTTGACCAATCCAATGATTTTTGACAATGGTTACAGCCGAACAGCGTCCAGTGAAACTGTGAGTGCCCCGCTAGCTTCCGGCGGCCATACGACGCACCTACACCCGACCATTCTGACCTTCGTTTTGTCCAATCCAATGGTTTTTGACAATGGTTACAGCCCAACGTGCCCAGATGAATGGTTTTGACAATGGTTACAGCCTAACGCGTCCAGTGAAACTGTGAGCGCCCCGCTAGCTTCCTGCGGCCACAGGCTGCACCTACACTCGACAATTCTAACCTTCATTTTGTCCAATCCAATGGTTACAGCCTAACGCATCCAGATCAATGGTTACAGCCTAACACGTCCTGTGAAAGTCAGGGTCCTGTCTCATGTACTAGTAATATGATAATTACGGTACGGGTCTTCTATTTTGCTGTTTAATACGAGTTAGCCAACATAACTGCAGGTTGGCCACCATAAATTATATACCGTATTGAAATAGATTTCAATACGAACTGAAACTGCTCATGTAAACGGGCAGCGTACTGAAAACAGGATCGTATTCAAATCGATTTGAGTTCGTCATGTAAACGTAGTAATTGTGATATACCACGTGTTTTAATATTAGAGGAGAGAGCCCTAGACCAGTAAGAATGATTTTCTACAGAAACCAACGGACGTTTTTGAAGTTTTCTACTGCGGAATTTCACATGATAATTACGGTATCTAAAGCATGCAGTACCGTAGGCCGCTATAGGTACGTAGCACATTTCCATATACCCAATGATATTACGAACTATGCATTTTGATACACGATAACACAAGATAGCAACTACTTCTGTAAATGAAGGCAACTTCCGCGTGTTACATATTATATCCAACCGAAAAAAGTTAAAAATGTCAAGTAAAAATCTACCCACGTAATGCCATAACCTCATCAAAACTCCCCAAAACATTCTCACACACAAATCTCCTAGATGTAATGTTCTGGCTAAAGGTAATCACTTTATCAATCAATATAAAATCACATGTACACATATAACTACAACCACAAACTCAAAATCTGCCTTCCTAGGATTTTAAACGGCACGCCCGCAGCTTCAAAGCAAGCGAATGCGACGCCATTTTGACCAATAATCCAAGGCGCCTTTCTTTCAGGTTGTTGGCTGCATAAAGCGCCGTCGAGCGCTGCACCGCTTCGGAACAAAAAAGCAAGGAGCAGCTTAAAATCCAAGGAATATGGATATGTTCCACCAACAACCAATAAGAACCCAGCAGCCCCTAGCCAATCAAACAGTGGAACAGCTCTGTACCTAGCCGCTCGTGATAACATGGCTGTGGTACCGCCTGCTCCGCTACGATCGCATAAAGTCGATGATGAAGATTACGGAAACAAAAATCCATCGCTACAGAAAGATTGTGCAGATTCCAAGCTTTAATTTGATATATATCAATACAGCACAAAAAGGAAATATTGAAAAGTTGCGAAAACAAAATGGGTTCGTTCGCAAAATCAAAAGTTGGACGTTCGGGCCTACTGTACAACTCTTAACGGCTTTCGGTCGGCGCGGTGCACGGAAAAACGATGTCGGAGCATAATTTAATCGCTCGGCGTTCGTTTTTGCGCAGACTTTGACAAGTTCAATGATATTCTATGTACATTAAGGATTGTAAAGGTGTTCGTCGCACCTTGGCACTCGTAGGTGCAAGGTTTATATCTCGCCTTAAACTTGCGGATTTTCAACGTTTTTTTGTCTATTTTACGTACAGTTAAAACAATTATATTGAGTGCTACATCTATGTGTAATAGAACCATCTTTTAGGAAAAATTATGAACTTTCCAAATATGTATATGGTTATAGGGGTTTAGTAACGTTAACCCACGAAAAATTGAAAATATGCGAACCCTAGCTGTTAGCAGAGGCTTTTTTGTAGAAAAAATAGTCGACTTTGAACGCTCATTCTGTCATCAAATAATGATTTTGATTCAAAATGTTCGTTATCACATGAAGCTTTGGACCTTTATAAAAAAAAAGATCGATATTTATTTAAAATTAACATTTTCGCAAACGCCCATTTTTCCCCCTTTCCAGACCACTGTGCACCGTCCTGGCAGGCGATGCGACTACTCAGGCGGGTGTTTCCGGAAAATTAGCTTTTGCATTTTTTTTTGGAGTAGTGATTGTTCTGTCTTAATAAAACAGAACAGGGAACAAAAGAGCCACTTGGAGCGGCTAGGGGACATCCTTTTTTTTTTAAAATTAAATTGAGACGTTGGCCGTCTCCTCAGAAGCATTTAAACGCTGGCGTCTCAATGTAACAGAATGCGTTTCAATATGAGGGGGCTTGGGCCTTAGTTTGAGACAACAGAAAGGGGCCCCGAGCTAAAAGGGGCCCTTAGCTGAAAGGGGCCCCTAGAAAGCCAAAAAGTTGTTTTAAAAATGAGAGGACCAAAATAAATTAAAACAACACTAATTCGATTGAAGACCTCGATCGATTCGTTCTATTTCAATAGGGAGGTGGTGTATTTTTTAGCTTCAACCAGTGGCCCAAGAACTCCAAGTTGCGGCTATCGTTACGACCCACACAAAATCCCGAAAGGTAGTGCTGCGGCTCAATACAAATTTTCGGTAGGCCGGGGGCCCAAGGGCCCACTCGGGGATCGCCGAGTGCCCGCCCGGGCCAGTCCGCCACTGTTCAGGGCTAATTGCAATATAATGCAGAGGATCTTGTTGAAGAAACTGAATAAACATAGAAATGAGTATTGAATAACTCATCAATCAACATGATACATCGCGAGAGACATGCCCACTTATGCTGAGACCTCTGTAAATGTTTTCTCTTGTTGAGAGATACGCAGTCTTCATGTTGGTAGCACATATATACGGTAGCCTATTTGAGTTTATTTTGTTCCTGTCAGGAATGTTCTAGATTTCTCATTGAAATGAGACATTTTAGTAAAAAATTAACTTAATTTTTTAAAGAACTGATTGCTTTTCTATTGTGCATATTGTATTAGGTAGGTACGGTAGGCTACTCGAAAACTTCGGGATCAAAATACATGAAACTTTTCTTGTGTAATAATATCTCATTGAGAAATGGATATACTTGTAGAGTTGTTATTAATTCAATTGAGTGGCTTGAGACATCTTGGTCATCAGCCCCGTGTAGTTGGGAGTGTGTTGAAACAGTCCGACAACCTGTATTGCTGTGATAATTGTAGTTGTGTGTGTAAATGTATTTGGGACAGGGATGGGGTAGACGCTTCGGGACCTGAAGTAAGGTACTATCCCGGCAATTTCCTGTAGGGAGTGTGGCAAAACCCGGGGGGGGGGGGGGGAAATACACTCAGGATAACTGGTGTCAGCACCAAGATTTGTACTTACCGCAGCTGCCCTCGCGACCATGGTGCACGTTTGACGAGCGCGGCTATGCCGCGGAACGAAATGCTCCTACAATTTGGCTTGAGCACTGCTGGCTGGATCGCACCCCTCCAGGTTGCTTTAAAGCAGCCAGGAGGGGTCAAGCGCAGGGTAATCTGTGGGTCAAGCCGGCAGTGGGCTTGAGTAACTATAATAACCCCCCATTGGTCGTGTGCGCTTTCGGTTTTCATCACCGGATTTTCACAAGAGACATCTACCATCAACCAGATGAACTATGAGTGGTGCCAACTTTGTGGAGACACATGTAGCAAATACCATGTAACACGGATAAATATCTCTGTAACAACTCTGTACTGTATTTAAGCACATTGTACGCAAATTAATTTAATCTTCCCGCAGATGTGTACAATTCCAATGTTTTGATCGGGCTCAAATTGGAAATGAACGTAGTTCCTTAACTGTTGTTTATTCGAGCACTGAACATTTTCTGCTCGTAAAAATGTAGAAAATGTTAGAATTACCATGGCAAGTGTAATTTTACTGTTCTATATTGTAGCCCTGATTTCATTTTCGCTGTTGTTTTGTCGCATGTGATCGATCCTCCCCCCCCCTACATTTCTTCGATTACTTTTTTGTCATGTGACTTCTGTCTGTCATATTCTTTGATACTCATATTGTAGAAAAAGTTTGTAGTATACCGTTGAGAGCCTATTGTAGGTGTCTTGTAATAACTGTCCATTACGTCCAAACAAACAAGATAAAAATGAAAGTTTGCGGCCCAAAGTTATCCCTATGCGGATTAGTAATCAGTGTGTGGGGTATTTTCCAGTTGGTTTTGATGGGAATATTCTACTTCCAGAGGAGTGTTGCTCTATCCGAGGATCTTCCTGGTTTGGAAGCAGATGTGAAATTTAACACCACAAAAGCTTTTTATAATGCTGCCGATATTGGATATACCCAGAACGCATATAATTGCTGGATTGCTGCCTGTTTGTACATCGTAACATTACTCGTTTCTGGACATCAGTTTTATGTTAACAGTCGTTCTAGTTTGAGTGTATAACTATGTTCGGATTATCATTTTGTGTAAATCATGTAATGGAGAGGTTGTGCGATAATACATGTCGAGTAGGTTATTATTTCATTGAACTGAATCTCTTTGGGCAACTAGTGTGTTGTCTCTTGAATACCGGTACCTTCTAGCTGAACTTATGTTCTATGTCCTTGCACGGGTGAATTTTGTGCTGCTTTCTTGATAAAATCCTTACTCCGTGTGAAGACCTTCCTGGAAGTGAAAATTTCCATTTAGTTACTCTTTTGTGTTGCTGCATCATGCAACAGCAGTCCTTGGTAGGCTTCCTGTATTTGGTGATGTGCTTTGGTGTCGAAAGCTACTCTTCTAGGTGTGGTTGATGTAATCCATCATTACCAACATTCTGTTATGATTCTTTCCTAAGGATGTTGGTGACTGGTTTTATAAATTTTATGTCAGACCTGATGGTTAATTCAGGTGTTACACTTAATGTTAGTTGAAATTTAGTGGTTTGATCTGTCAGTGGTATAATATGTATAAAAAGAAGTATGGGATAGGCTAATTGATTTGATTTGTTGAGTTTTACTGACCAAAGAGTAATTTGTTCCAGAATGAAGTACGGTACCATATATTTATTTGTTAAAAAAAAATATCCAAAATTGTGCTTAAAATTTGCTGCAGCCTAATTGTTTTCTTACCAAAAGGAACTGACGTTCCAATTGTAAAATACCCTTCAGAATAGTTCTTATTTAATTTTGACTAATGTCATAGCGGTGAAGGAGTCCTGCAGAAGCTATAACACACAATATATAGGATTTTGCAAATTGAAAATATTACCTTGTGGGGGAGATACAGGTGTTCATAGTGAGTGCTGTGGACCAACCATCCCTACTGAAATAATAAGTTTTATTAACTTAAATAGTGAAATAGGCTACCATGAAAGTATGGACATTTTCAAAATCAGGCATTTAATTATTATTATTGTTTTTTGTCGTGTGGCCTCCGGAGAGGCCGAGTGCAGGTCTTTCTAGTCGACGCCCGTGGGCGACCTGCGCGTCAGGATGAGAGATGAAATGGATGAAGGTGAATGAAACTGGGCAAGGATGTGGAAGGAAGCGGCCGTGTCCTGTCAGAAGGTACCGTCCCAGCATTTTCCTGGTGTTGAAAATGGGAAACCACGGAAAACCATTTCAAGGACGGCCGACGGTGGGGCTCGAACCCAAGTGTCGACCAGAGTCAGCAGAGAGCTTGGCCCCATGGCCTAACGCTGCGCTTTAGCCAGCGTAGCCACTACTGTCGGTAGGCATTTAATGAATTACCGTCATTGGTTGCAAGTCGAAAACAGTGTATGTCACACCCGTACAATTTGTTACAAATCTACATATATCATACCTAGAAAGCTAGATGGTCGTGAGCGACTGTGTGACAAAACACTACATTCTGTTATAAAGTTAATGATGTGGCTATACCTGATTATGTTTGTAGTAGAATTTAGGTGTAAAAATGTGTCACAACAGGCTATTTTACCTGCAAGTAGACTTTAGAACTCGTGTAGTATACGTTGCCCGGCACCATTAAAATCCGAAAAATTTTCTATAGAAATGGCCAATGTTACTAATATACAGGAATTGAATATTTTATCTCTAGAGAGTGTTACTGTATTTTTTCAGAGTGCCAACATTATTGTTTCCAGACCAATGGTTTTCGTCCAGGCCAATAAAGGCCGCGTTAGTCTAATATAAACACCCCTGGTTTTTGTCACGCACAGTGGGGGTAGTCACGCATCAATAATCTTTATCCAGGCCAATGGTTTTGCCTAGTAGTACAATCAATAAGTTGGCAGCATTACGTAATCAAACATGGCGACATGCTTTTTGATAAGTTTATTACTTGAAAGTTAATGTTGACAATTTCCTTATTTTGGAAGTGTTTACGCGGTGTTTGTTAGTGGCAAATGGCTTAAATAACGTGGCAGAGTAATTACAAACCATTTTCAGAGCGCTACTAAGTAAAATAACGCACTTTCGAAACGGGCAACGTATACTACAAGAGAGCCTAGGCTTTAACTTAAATGGCCTATTTCAATGTATTAGGAATAGTAGGGTGACAAATTCCACCAATAAAATTGTTGCTTATGGCATTCAGGCTTTCTAGGAGAGATATGATGTTAGTAAGAGGTAATTTGTAGAAGTATGTTCAAATTGTTGAACTTGACTTGCCATCATATACAATTCTTTCATCTTAGTAAATGTTAATGGGTGTAAGTTAAGAATACAGTGGCAGGTGTATGGTTGGCTGAGGGAATAATGGCATCATTGCTGATATCACACCGTAATTGCAGGTTACAGAAACTTTTTGCTCTCTCCGTAGCTTCACTGGGCCATGAATTATCTCATTTTGTTAACATTATTTTCTACCCTTGCTGCTGTAGCCTTCTCTTTAACCTGTTCTATAGATTGTTAAAAACTTCCTTTGGGCAAATACAAGGTGTGGGAATGAAATGAGCACTGCACAGTATACGTGATAGCGTTCTGGTTTATGGACTGACTGTATACCTTTGTTTGTACCCTGGTTGCCAAGGCTACTACTGCCAAAGAAGATCTAAGTTAAAACATAAAACTTCAAGTAATAGCAATACATAGTTGCCAACAGGGTTAATATTGAAATGAACTACTTATCTGGTTACTGGATACACCTTCCGCCAGGTCTGTTACCACAGTTCAGAGGGGACTGGCCTACTTATTCTGGTCAAAACAAGTGGCAATCCTGGTGCTATATGTTGTTGCTTCTTTGCATGTAACCTATATGTGTTGAACACCTAAGTGAGGTATAGATTGTAAAGGGTGAGGAAGCCTCAAATTTTGCCAATAAGGCAATTGCACAATACATATCCACCCCTTGACATGCAGCTGTATGCTCGGTCATGATTTCGCGGAATGCGGTCTAGATGGCTGCAAATCACTCGTTGCTTCCGCAATGAAGCTATGCATTTAAGAAGTGATATGCATTCTACAGAGCATACCCAAATGGCTGTGAGGCGCAGTGTTCATGTTCTTGCCTGCTATGCGCAAGGTTGTAGGATCAAATCCTGGCACAGTCAGTTGGCATTTGACGGTGCACAAATGTGAGGGAGCCAAGTTGGTAGATTTATTGGCACATTAACCCTTTAACGAGTACATATCTTTGTGATTAAATTGCGTTGACGTTCCAGAAAGTCTTTTGCTGTTCATGTGAAAAGGAGTAGCGCCGTTCTGGTACGCCATTTACCAAGATCTGTATAGCTCCCGTTTTTGGATATCTAGCATGATTCCATTATGTTATTATGTCCTCAATAAATTAGTGAAGACACATGGTAAGCGCCGTGTGCGTATTGGTCTGTTCAGTAGGTTGTGGGAAGGGGTATTAGCTATCGGGCGGGGTTGGTACCGTATCAGTTGGTGGGACGCACACATGGCGGGAGGGGAGTAGCGCGCCAAATTGGCGGGCAATGAGTGAGGTGCATGGCGAGAATATCTGTATTGTCAACAGTTGTTTGGCGTGTGAACGTATTGGCGCTACCTGTTATTCACTGAGCTGTATTAGTTTGCTCAATATCATTCTAAGGTTCTCATTGTTACTTTCAATATATTTTATGTAGTTACAGTTTTGTTAGGATATTATAAAGTCTTTTTTGTAGTAATTCAGAATGGAATGGAATTTAACACACTGTATGAATTTATTGAAGGGGACCAACTAACGGATAATGCTGATGAGGTTTGTAGTTTGGACGACGAAGATGTGTTTGGTAACAAAAAAAAAGTTCTGACAAATATTTTAGGGTATTTTTAGCCTAAAACATACTTTTGGTATGTAAACACTATGTTTAAGTACGTAGAACTGTCATAAAAAAAAAAAAACTAATTTTGGTCCTCCTTTTACTCAAAAGTTGTGACGTTTCAGAACTCCAATACTCCTTAAAGGGTTAAAGATCCCCTTCGGGGCAAAATTCCAGCACCCTGGTATCCCTAAAAGCCTCTGTATATAAAAGGGCCATAAAACCAATAACTTTTTTTTTTTAAATGTCTATGGCCAGATGGAAGGATAATAAATTCTCATCATAGCTACTTTGTATATTGCAGTCACCCTAACATTTTTTTTTTCTCTCCGGTGAAGTATGGGCTAATATTGATTCCTGCTATAGATTCCAATGCTAGCAAGTAGCCTACGTAACTTCAAGGAACATCGGGTTAGTGCAATTTACTTCACTATTAGCTATTTAGAGGGCAAGGCTGTCCTCCAGTTTTCTGTCATAGGATTTCTTTTTCTTTTCTTCAGTGACTGGGCTATGACCTAGAAGTTGTTACTTCCTTTACTTTATGCACCCGTCAACGACGGATAATGAAAGCTAGTATTACCTTAAATGTAATTGTTAGAGAATACCATATTTTTATCCACTTATGTTCTATTGTAGCTATCAATATGTAATATATGTATAGAAGGACCTAGATGGTCCAAACGTGTACGGATAATTGTATTTTAGTTAGTTATTGTTGCTTTAAGGGGTGAAACAGCGAGATCATCTGCTTCATTGTATTCTCTTACAATTACATTTAGCATTGATAAGGTGAAACACTAGTATTTTCCAATTGTTACTTATAGGCTATATCAACTTCTGGAAGAATTCATATCCAGTTATAGAATTTGATAAACCAGTACGAATGGTTTCCAGGTTTCGGCCTTTGTTAGACACCTACTCCCTGAAGGGGTTTACACTACAAAAGGCAAACTACTTATATCCCCCTAAATTATTTTCAGGGTATGCCCCTGAGTAGTGTTGAAGTGTGATCATTGAGACAGAACCTGAAATAGCTGATGCACTTCATAAATTTTTTCCGATACTACAAACACATGATTTATGAGAATCTGTTAAATACATAAAGTTTTCAAGTACATTAAATTTGTAGCCTAATTTCTGCAAATATTGTGCATCTTATTGGCTAAGATTTTCTGTCCACAGGATGTTTTTTTCTAATTATAGGTGTATGTATTAATGTAGCCTATTGTATATTCTTCAATTGTGTGAATATGTAATGTGTGTATAGATAAATTAATATATTCCAGTAAAAGCATGATAGAGAGAATATAGCCATTAAAGTCTTATTATTCTGAACTTTTCCTTACATCCCAGTTAGGGCCTGTTTTTTAATTGTTCGGTAAAGTCTGGAGTAGCATACTCCCAGCCAAAAACTCCATATTGTGTTTTGCAATCGCTAGACAGCACTGCCTTTGGAATAAATGTGGAGGGCAAGTGTGCCATTTTTACTCGGTGCTATTTATTGGATAGTGGATAAACCTTTGGAGTAGTGATGCTCCATAGTTGTTGTTGTTTTTCTTCTACCAGCTGTGAACATTTTATTATTTCAATCATGGATTTGTATTCTGATTGTATTAAATCTTTATTTCATGGCTTGTTTTCATTTATAGAAAATTGCTGTGATGACTGCCCTAGAATTATCAGCTTCGGTGTGCATGCAAGTGATGATACTGTATGGGTATATATTATATGGTAATAGAATGTCATAATTTTCAAAGATTTCGTATACTAAACAGCTTGGACATTCTTCTAATTGTGACGAACTTGAATTTACGATCCATTTTCATCTCATTAAATTCTATGAATGTATTGAAATAATCAGAGATAGGCTACTCTCACACTTGTTTTGGTTGGTTGGTTGGTTAGTTTAGGGGCTGCAACAACGTGGTCATGTAGCCCCGTGCACTTTGGGTGTGTGTAGAATCTGTCTGATAACCGGTGTTATTTGTGATTGCTCTATTAGAGTGTGTTATATGTTTTTAATTCAAGTAAGGACTGCAGACATTCGATTTCAAGTAGTTCCAACTTTTGCTACCAAACGCCACCATCAACGACCAACTAGTCCTGAACTTTGTTACTAGATGCCACCACAGTCGGCTCTGGGCGACGAACGTTGGAACCTAAGAGCGTAAGTCAAATATAACCAATAATTTAGCTTCACAAAAGTGTAATTAGTGGAAAGTTCTATATGATGCCATAAATCTATTACATGGTACCGCCGGCTTTACTTCCCCTCCGAAGGAAGGCATACTTAGGGATTTTTAACGCTCTTAAAAAATCCGACGACCGGCCGGGTTTGAACCCGCGACCTTGGGCATAGAAGCTCAGCATGCCACCAACTACGCCACCGAAGCCGCCTCACACTTGTTTTAATAAACATATTATTTTGTACTGGTCGCCAGCGTAGCATAACGGTCAGCATGATTAGCTGCCACCCCAGAGGTCCTGGGTTCGATTCCCAGCTCTGCCACGAAATTTGAAAGGTGGTATGAGAACTGGAATGGGGTCTACTCAGCCCGGGGTGGTCCAATGAGTAGAGGGGGTTCGATTCCCACCTCAGCCATCCTCGAAGTGGTTTTCCGTGGTTTCCCACTTCGTCTTCAGGTAAATGCCTGGCTGGTACCTACTGTAAGGCCATGGCTGCCTCCTTCCCTCTTCCTTGCCTATCCCTCTCAATCTTACCTTCCCATCCCTCATTAGGCCCCTGTTCGCTTTGGCGGTGTGGCCACCTGGGCGAAGTGCTGATCACACCTCCCCAGTTGTATCCAATCCTACCAAGTGTTCTCAGCTCTAGGACACTGCCTGGAAAGGCGGTAGTGGTGAGTTCCCTCGCTGAGTCCGTGGAAACCATCAACCTGGAGGGTAAAATAGATTAAAAATAAATAAATTTTATACTGTAAAGAGAGGTGAAACAATGTTAAGCTCCATAAATATTTCTCTCGTTTTGATAGTGTTCCTGTGTGGAATTAAGTTCTAAATTCCATGTGAATACTTGGAGGTAAAAGTCAAGTGTGCAGTAGTTTATGAAGGGCTAGTTCAGTTCCTGTATCAACACATTGATATATCGTCCCTTAACAAGCAACACCGCCTACTTGACAATGCCATGGTTTTCCAACATTTTCCATATGATTGACCACATCTCCCAGGTGTACGCGGATGTGCCGACCAACAGAACAATTCACGTTAGGTTCCCTTTACTGTGTATGAGTGTAAAGAAAAATGAACCTTTAATATACTGTACTGTAAGAGTGCATCTCTCCCTAATTATCAGCTGTGTGAATGGTTCGCAGCAACTCTCCATTTATATTGCTTCCCTGCTTTCCTTTTTAGTTTGTAGTAGGAATCACATCTCATGTCTTCTAATATTTGTGTCATATACTCGTCTTGGTCGTCATCTATAAAAATAACTACATTGATATATAAGTTTTTACAATACAATGAAATGAAAGCTCCTTTTTCTTTACGCTTATACATCGGAAAGTGAATTGTTGGATGGCATACCACCTACGGCTGGGAGACTTGACCAATCATTAGGAAAATATTGGAAAAGTTGAGCATTGTCAGATACGTGGTATTGCTTGTTAAGGGACGATATATTATGTTCATAACTTCTTTTTTTTTGTAGTCAGTTTACCCTCCAGGGAGGCTTTTCCCACGGACTCAGCGAGGGATCCCACCTTTATCCACCCCTACGGGCAGTGTCCTGGAGCTTGACATCGAGGTAGGGGGGGATACAACTGGGGAGGTGGGACTAGCGTTTCGCCCAGGCAATCTCACCTACAAAGCGAAAAGGGGGGTCTCATGACAGATGGGAAGAATGGGAGGGATAGGCAACGAAGAGGGAAGCCCGGCATTTGCCCGAAGACTAAGTGGGAAACCACAAAAAATCAATTCGAGGATGCTGAGGTGGGAATCAAATTCCCTCTACTCATTTGGACTACCCAAGGCTGAGTAGATCCCATTCCAGTCCTCATACCACTTTTCAAATTTCGTGGCAGAGCCGATAATCGAACCTCGGACCTCTCGGGTAGCAGCTAACCACACTGACCACTACACCACGGAGGCGACTAATGTTGATAACTACATTACCGTAATGTGGGTTCATATCAGAATGGCCATTGTGCAGAAATATAAAACCGATATTGCAGACTAGTTAATTTCATATTAAAGCATTATCTTATATATTAAAATAGTTTTCAAAAAATTTCACCCTTTACTAAAACTGAAATATCTCGGAAAGTATTTGCGCTACGACGACGTTTCTTGTCTTAAAATGTAATGCCCGTCATGCATTATCGATTGATACCCACCTTACTTGATTATATCATCTGTGTATTAAAATAATTGTGAATATTACTTCCTTCAAGGTCACACGAAAATAGAATCGAATGACAACGGACATATTGTCGCTAGGCGACAACGACTAACACCGTATCGTGATATTCAACGCCACCCCAAAAATAAATCTAACTTGATGGACTGTCACTAGGCGACGACGACTTACTCTGTATCATGATAGCCGGTAAAGTAGAGTGCACATCTTCATCGTGGTTTCCATGGTAGTAATGTGAATCCACGTAAACATTTTCATATTAACAGAAATCAAATCTCCTTGGGGACAGAACGCATTCACTAAAAGTCTTCTATGCGGTTTGAATCACGCCAAAAAAGAATATTTCTTCATGCATTTTTTTGTTTTATTTCGTTCGTTTGGTGTTTCAATACATCCAATATAATTATAACATTCACTGGTATAGGGCCATCAGTTCCCTAATTACGTCATGATATCGTTAACTTCTACCTGCTCCACTCGGGCGCTAATGTCGCATGTATCTATACATGATATCGTTAACTTCTACCTGCTCCACTTGGGCGCTAATGTCGCATGTATCCATACAATAAGCAGAACGGGATTCGCAAGCCAGAATATATCCTGAAACACCAGTACATTACGTCAGGAATAAAAGCAACTGCCTGTGGCAAAAAAGAAAAAAATGTTTCAAAAACTATAGGCAGAATGTATAGTGTTTCGCCTACAGAAACAGAGAGGTATTATTTATGCCTGTTATTGCTTCAAGTCTTAGGTGCTACCAGCTTCCAGGATCTACGAACATATAAAGCCGTTGTCTATTCTACTTTTAAAGAAACAGCTAAGGAGCGAGGTTTGCTGATTGACGATTCTGAATGGCAGCGTTGTTTGGCAGAAGCGTCACAATTTCAGATGCCTTCTCAGTTACGACAAATGTTTTCTTACATATGTATCTTTCAGATCCCTTCAAATGTAAGACAGTTATGGGACATTTTCAAGAATTCTTTATCAGAAGATTATCTGCAGTTTCACGAACCTAACATTGCATATCAGTTAACTCTTATACATATTTCTAATACATTAAAGCTCCATGGTTTTCCCATTACTTCTCTCGAATTGCCAGCTATTATTGATAATTTCCCTCAGACAAATTTACCAATGAATTATCCAAACCTTAATGAGGATCAATTAAGTCGGATGATAAACCAAGCAAATGAAAACCAAACGGCTATAATAACAGAAATTTTGGGTTTAGTACAAAACAGCAATGAAAGGATGAGTAATGCATATTTCATTGACGGTCCAGGGGGCACCGGGAAAACATTTCTTTACCAATGCTTGATTTACAGTTGCACAAATTTGGGGTTAAATGTAGTTTCTGTTGCATGGACTGGTATTGCAGCAATGTTACTACCTCAGGGGCGCACTGTACACAGCCAGTTCAAGTTACCTTTACATTTATATGAAAGTTCTGTATCAGGAATAAAAGTTAACAGCAAGGAAGCTTTTTATATTCGTTCAGCGAAACTTATCATCTGGGATGAAGCCCCTATGACTAATATGCACGCGTTGATGTGTGTAAATCGGCTGCTCAAGGACATCATGAATAACGACATGCCTTTCGAAGGAAAAATTATCATCTTAGGTGAAGATTTTAGGCAGGTGTTGCATGTTGTGCCTCACGCATCTAGAGCAGCTTCAGTCCAAATGTCAGTAAGTTTCTCTCCTTTGTGGGTATTATTCAAAATTTTTAAACTCTACAAAAATATGCGAGCGGATACAGATCAACGTGACTTTGCAAACTTCTTGATACAAATTGGTAACGGTGAATACCCTCAAATGTTGGAAACAATGTCCTACTTCCTCGCCATGACCTTACGCCATCAGATACTTCTATGCCAATTTCCTTCAAAAGGAGGCAGTTTCCAATACGTTTGGCTTTTTGTAGAACTATCAATAAATCTCAAGGTCAAACACTAGATCAAGTAGGCAGTTATTTACCTCAACCGGTGTTTAGCCACGGACAACTGTATGTCGCACTATTGCGATCAAATCCTTTCATGACGTCAAAGTTCAAATAGAACCAAAAGGCAAGCGAACAGCAAATGTCGCATGGAAGGAAGTACTATTACAATGTTGAAACTAATGTTGCGGAGAAGCACAGACCTCGGCAAACGGGGCACAGATTAAATAACAATTATACAAGGACGTCCGCATCCCTAATACGATAACTGTCCTGTGGTAATGGTACAAAAAACATGCTATTGTCCTACATCGGTGATTGCTATCCTACATCCTGTTCTTTCATTGCCTCAGTTCTATAACTAAGATATACTCAATCAAATTTACAGCTTTATAAATATTAATTCCTTCTGTGTGAGTTATCTTTTCATTTCTCATCTATCGCCTTTACTTACTATTCTATCTGTAGTGGTGGAGGTGATAGCTGTCTTTACATAGGTGTGCAAATTATTAGATTCGATGTCAGTTTTCCAAAATTGCATTTTTACTTTTCACGGTTTAATGCACTAAGTATATTTACAAGGCGATGAAATTACAGTACAGCCCCTGTAATCCGTCACCTTTGGGACTGAGGGTGTGGTCGGAACGCAAGAAAGGTCGGATTATCAGAAAGCACAGAAAAATGAGGATTTACATTAAAATAAACAATCTCTGAACTCAAGATATCGGGGTTCCTTTCCTTTTTTCTTGGTAGAGCCACTTCCACAATGCATTGTCAAGCAGTTCAAGTTTAGGCTTTTGCAATGTATTGTGATTCATAAGAGCGTTTTCACCATCTATCGTCACTGTAGGCTACATGGTTCAATGTCTTTCCGATTTCTTCTCCAATCTTTTATTGTCGTAACGCATACATTGAGTTCCTTGGCATTTTTTTTTTTAGTAATTCCCTTTTGTCCAGTCTTCGTAGCACTGCTAATTATTCATTTAATGAAAGAGTAAAGTGTTAACGTTTCACTCCTGACATGTTGATAGAAACACACAGAACTGTACAGTACACACAATGTACTGTAACGAACACAAAAGAACAATGTCGTAAAACCAACGAACAGTAAGCACTAAAAACTTCACGGGTACTGAGTCATCGCTATGAGTAGGGGCAAGTTCGGCTCGACCCTGGTCGGATCAACCGGAGCAACGGACCAACCGAGGGCGGACGAGAGGGGTTCTACTGTACTTCAAATGTTGAACCAAGACTCTTAATTATATTTCAATTTAAGAAACTCAAATTAAAATGATTTTTTAGAATTTCCACTAACAGAGGAGCCTTGCAAATGCAAAATGCCCCACGTTACGTTTTTATTACTTCACTCTACTTTACGTGTGAATTTAGAGCAGAGATTTGGGGTCTTTTAACTGATGAATGCTATTGAACTATTCAAAGATTCATGAACTATGTATTGAAATCACCTGACTTAAATTCTGAAGTCAATGAAAAATTAAAAACGGACCCATCTCAGAACGCCCTCAGACTCCAATAATCTGAAAGTTTCCAGACGCAATTCCTTATCGGAAAAGGTGTAATTCCACGGGAGAGGAAACACTACTATGTAGGACAACAAAAGAAGTTCAAAAAAAATGATTTTGAATAAAAGAAATTATGACTAAAATTATTTTATTTAATTCTATTAATTTGCACACGTCTATATGTTCTAAGAGTTACATCTCTACATTCAAATATAAGCGACCCATCTTTTATTTTAAATTTATACCATTTGAAGAAGATCTGCCCTAATCTTTCCCATAACGGGAGAACGCGAATCAGGCGTAAGCCTGACCAAAATAGCTACTGTGAAACAGAAAATAGATTGAAGCGGTGCGGAGATTGGGCATAAAGGTGCATCACCAGAAAACCAAAATTTAAATAACAAGGTATAAATATGTTTATTACAATAACAAGATTTTAAATATTAACATCAAAAATGCACATAATGCACACAAAGGTAAAGCAGAAATAACTAATTATAAGCTTGAAAACTTGGAAGGGTCTTTTTACAGAACCCGAGAAAGTGAAACCAATGATGAGGCTTGCCTTAATTTAAGAAGAATAAGATTGAAGTATAAAATACCATGATAAAAGAATTATAAAATAATTTTGCTTCTTAATACAACTTGAACTTATCTATAAAATCTCAGCTGACAAAATGTTGGTTAAGAAGTCCTTTTCAAATTCTTCCGCAGGAGGCGTTCATGGCCTCGAGATACACGAGCGTTCATTTCTTCTTGTCTTGAAGGAGATGACGCCTGTAGTGTTTAGGCAATGACTCTGTGAAATAATGGACTTGTTGGCAGCCACGAAACTGCTGTGGCCGTGAATACCGTCTGAGGTGTGAATGGTAGAGTACTGCGGGTTGCAAACATTTCAGCCGTCTAGAGCAATGTGTTCAGCGTGCGAAGTGATCCGAAGCAAATGCAGCGTGGTTCAGAATGATGATCTGATCCGAATGAGTGATCAGAATGCCAATCTGATCTGAATGAGTGCAGGACACCACCAAGCAGCGTCTTTTATACGGGAGCGGTAGAATACTCTCGAACCAGTAGCCCACGTGACCACAGAGTCTTGCCATTGGCTGAATGAAGGCCGAGCTGACGTCATTCCAACACTGACATGCGGAAAGCCCAAAGCACACTAGTAGACACTCCGAGTGCCAAGGGTGTGGATGGCTGAGAATATGCGCGCTGGAACACTTGAGGTAAGATCTTAGAAAACGAAGCTACATATATATAAATTAATAATACAATAAAGTGTTTAACATATTAATTTGTTTTGAAGTTTTCGGGAAGAAAAAAGGCGAACAGTCAAACAGGGCTGTCGCGAAGAACAAATACAAACATTATACTGTCATGAAAGTGACCATGCTCCGAAAACCACCAAAATAGATAAACAAGAAGCAAACAACAACAAAGAGGCAAAACATTAAGAGTCGAGTGGTAGGGGAGCAATCATAGAAATAGGTCTGGTATAATGACCCTTACTGGTAAGAATATCTACCACTCGAACATGATTATCCCGACCAGAGTGGCATTGGGCACTCTGCCGAGATTCCATACGAGGGGGGAGTGGGGTCCCGAAGGAGCACCATGTCACCCACACGTACATTAGGATCAGAGAGGCGCCACTTCTCCCTACGCTGAAGTAAACTGAGATACTCCAGCTTCCAACGGCGCCAAAAAGCATTGCGGAAAGATTCTATCTTTCTCCAATAAATAGGCAGATTGATATCAAAGCATCGAATCAACAAGGGAGGAGTGGAAGCTAACGCGCAACCAATTAAAATATGACTGGGCGTTAAAGAAATAAGATCATTAGGATCATTGGATAAGGGAGTAAGTGGTCTAGAATTGACAATTCCTTCAATTTGAATTATGAGGGAATTAAATTCTTCATAGGAAAGTACAGAAGGACCAAGAGTTTTCCGTAATTGCCTCTTAGTAAGCTTCACGCACGATTCCCAGCGACCACCATGGTTAGGGGCGTAAGGAGGGGTGAAATGCCACTTAAAACCCTTATTGTAGGAAAAATTCGAGAGTTGTTCCTTAGAGGAAGGAGAGGTTAGTGCCTTTCTTAAAAGATCAGAAGCACTAATAAAAGTTTTCGCATTATCGGAGAATACTTCAGGAGGTACACCTCGTGTAGCGGTGAACCTTGAGAAGGCGGCCAAAAAATATGATGTGGATGCATTGGTTACTAACTCCAGATGAATGGCTCCTGTAACCATGCAAACGAATAAAGCTATGTATAGCTTTCCCAACACCTTGCGCTTAGAAGTAGGAGAATTCACTCGATAAGTGTAAAGACCAAAATAATCAACACCGGTAAGTGCAAAAGGCTCGTTAGGCTCAGATCGAAAGGAAGGAAGCTGACCCATAATCTGAGTGATAAGACGCGGTTTAGCCTTGAAACAAGGTATACACTTGCGAACAACAAATGACACTTCATGAGCTCCATTAATACGCCAGCAGTGTTCTCTAATCAAACACAATAAAGTACCAGTTCCTGCATGTAAATGCTGGTAATGAAACTTCCGTATTATGAGAGTGGTCACATGATGTTTTGATGGAGGAATTATAGGATGCCTTTTTTCATCTGAATACAGTAGTTTGAAAATAACAATCTACCTCCTACTCTTATCAAACCATCCTGATCAAGGAAGGGAGTTAGAGCTGAAAGTCGACTAGACTTCGGTAATTCCTGACCATTCGAAAGCATTAGCCTTTCGGAAGAAAACACTTCTTGTTGGGTTAACAGTAGAATTCTTCACGTTGCGAATTCCAGTTCTACTGCAGTGAGAAAACCTTGCGGTTTGAGAGGTTGATTGATTACAAAATATTTCCATCGAAAGAGGTATGCCATCAGTCGAATTAATTTAGAGAATGAGGAATAGCGCTGAAAAATACTAATCGTAACTGAAACAACATAAGAGGAAGCGAAAACAGTGCGAGTTTCTGGTACTTCTGTCAACACTACATGAAAGACGAGGCCTGAATGCGGAATTTTGCAAAAGCCATGGCGGCCCATGCCAGTATAAATTAAAAGAAGCCAATTTTGCAGGTGAACAGCCACGTGATATAATATCCGCGGGATTTTCTTTACTAGAAATATGACACCACTGCTCTGAGTGGGAGATTTCCTGAATTTTGGAAACATGATTCAAAGCAAAAGTATTTCAATGAGAGGAGGGTTTCGAGAGCCAAGCCAAAACAACCGTGGAGTCACACCAAAAATATGTGCGGGAAAATTGAACATTCAGATTTTTGTTTAGTTTAACAGATAATTCGGCGGCACCCAATTCCAATCTAGGAATGGAAAATGACTTAAGTGGAGCTACTTTGGACTTAGCACAAATCAAATTTGAAAATCCATCAGAAGAGGCGGTGGGACGTCCTACTATATAAGCACAACAACCAAAGGCTTTTTCGGAACTGTCCGCAAAAATGTGCAATTCAAAGGATTGACACATGGGATCTGAGATTAAAAGGCGGGGAATTCAAATTTTAGAAAGATCAGATAAGCTGCTTCGATATTCCAACCATTCCTTCAGAAAGGGAATGAGTACTAATTCATCCCATCCTGATTTCAATAACCAAAGTCATTGCATAAAGATTTTTGCAGTGATTACAACAGGGGCTAGGTACTGAAGTGGATCAAAGATCTTGGCTATCTCTGATAAGACTTCCCTTTTAGTTTGAGGATTCAAATTTGACAACTGAACCTTATATGAAAAATTATCAGAAGAAGGGGACCAGAAAATACCTAGGGCTTTCACGGTAGCTTCTTCAGTAGGCAGCTCAATTAACTTAGTGGTGGGCGAGTCAGATGAAATCTTTAACAAAAACTCAGTTGAATTTGAGCTCCATTATGGAGCGGAAAACCACCTCCAAGCAATCAAGATTTAAGATCTTCAGAAATAATACAAGCATCAGTTAAATTCAAAAAGGAATAGAGGAAATCATCCACGTAAAAATAATTTTTAAGTATTTCAGAGGCTAAAGGATGGTACTGATGACCATCTAGTTCAGCCAGCATATGCAGAGAGCGAATTGCAAGGAAAGAAGAGGGTTTTAAACCATAAGTTAATGTTCTTAGGCAAAATATTTTTATGGGTTTTGAATGTTCGTCCCGCCACAAAATCCTTTGCAAATCCTGCTGCTGGGGGTTTACCAAGATTTGTCGATACATCTGTTTGATGTCAGCTAAGACTGCAATGGGGTGAAGACGAAAATTCAATAAGACGGAAGTCAGATCATTCTGAATTGCGGGTCCTGAATGCAAAGTGTCATTGAGCGAAATGCCATTGATGTCAGGAGAAGAACCATTAAATACTACTCTTATCTGTTCCCGCGTGGAAGGGTTTTTCCAGACAGCGTGATGGTTTAAGTAAACTATATTTTTAGAAGGATTATTTTCATCTTCAATTTTGGAAATTACCTCCATATGATTAGCAGACTCATATTCCTCCATAAAAGAAGTGTACTGAGTTTTCATAGCCTTGTCTTGCTTGAAGCGACCTTCTACAGCAAATAAAGCCTTAAGCGCCCTGGGGTAAGAATCAAGAATGACAGGGGGTTCAGAAATTCTAGGAAGAGTTACGATAAATCTACCTTGAGGGGTACGAACTGTACTTTCACGAAAAAGCTTTTCGCAAATCTCGTTGTTCGAGGAAGAAGAAGTTGCGGCTTGGACATTTTCTACATCCCAAAATTTTGTCACGTCATGGCCTAAATCGGTGTGAACACGATAACAAGTTGAGACAGACTGAACATGACTGCGATGTATTTGTCTAGTAGCAATCCATCCAAAGCCGGTTGGACACCACTGCAATACACTAATGAACGAGGATAGAGGAGTGAAATGTTCTCCTGCAACCATCAGGATGAGGCGTCACAACACTGCTTGTCTATCAGTGTGTCGCTGGCTGCATGTCTCCATCAATAGTAGTTGGCACATGTTAAGGTTCTTGCCTGCTGTGCCCAAGGGTATGGGATTGAATCCCGGTGCAATTGGGATGAGGGTGCTTAAATGTGAGACACCAGTGTCAGTAGATTTACAGGCAAGTTGAAGATTCCCTTTCAGTGCAAAGTTCTGTCATCCTGGTGTCTACAAAGCCACAGCAAGAAAAAACCCATAGCATTATTATTCTCTGCAGACAGCTTAAAATGCCTAATGTGCGAGACTGAATATACCATTGGATGCTAGTGACAGTTTGGCTGTGGGAAAGACTACCTTTTTGGAACACTGAAAAGATGGAATAATGTTTGGTTGAATAGGAAACACAGCATATAATTAATTCCAACTAGTATTTCTCGCTGTACATAAGAGATTCTCAAAGCAGTAAGGCTTTAGTTACTAAACAATAAACAATTGAATTTCATATAAATTACTTTAAGAGCAGGCATTCTTAACCTGGTGCTCCCAGTGCTCTTTAAATGCGTAGCACAGAAACATGAAGTCGGAAGTAATGATGGCTTTACTATAGTAGGCTCACTTACTACCTTTTAAGAAAAAGAATCCTAAACCATCTTAACTGAATTTTCAGCCTTTAATGCTCTATATATTGATCATACTGTTACGTACCGCCGCATACCGGCAGGAGACTTTCGGGTGAGCGACAGTGTGCCAGACCAAAGCAGCTGTCTTGTTGGCCTTGGGCCGAACCATCAGCCGGAGAGAGAAAGTTACCACATCCTCCCGGCCCCTCCCACCGGCACACACAATAGCGGGACATCTGTGAGTCATCGCGGGCGGGCCAGAATATACGCGAAAAGTCTGGACTTAGAACCATCGAGAACAGACTAAATGCGGCAATAGGTTGTCACATTTCGAACTTTCCAAGCCAGGGACTGATCCCATATAAACCAGCGAGCCGCGGCGAGGAGGCAGTTGTGTATGGGAGTGTATTGCAGTGTATTGGGCAGTATTGGTCAGTGCTAGTGTATACTGAAGTGTTGTCGAGTGAGTGCGTACGGAGCAGTACAGCGATTATTACTGGACGTCTAGGTAACAGAGTGAAAGCCTGTCTGCCAGGGTGGCACGTAACAACTGGTGTCAGAAGCCGGATTACGAACCCAAGCAAGCACAACACCTGAAGGTCCTAGGTTCAAAATCGTGCAGGTCTTTGTATCACAGTTCATTATTCTCCTGCGAGTGCATGCCCGTCACAAGTCAGACAAATAAAATGGATGCGCAAATACAACTCCTGCTAGAAAAGTTAACTTCCAAGATAGAGGATGTGGAAAAGAAAATGACAGAACATTTCGAAAAAGTGGGTAAGGAAATGACGGAACATTTTGAAAACCTGGGAAAGAAAATGGTGATATATTCGGAAAATTTGGGAAAGTTCCGAAAATTCTGAAAAGAAAATGGAGCAGGGAACTAGTCAGGACGAGCTGAAATATGACCTGAAATCAAGACCGGAGTATAACAAGCTTGGAGGTGATATGGAGAGTGGGGCGGCCGAGGACGCTGATGGCCAAGACAAACAGTTCGTGAAGTCCAGAGTTTGGAATGCACAGCGAGTCAGCGACGAGCAACTGGGAAGCGACAAGGGCATGGAAATCGGGCCAAGGCTTAGCAGCTCTGATGGCAGGAACAGTGTTACGAGTGTGAGGACGCCGCACGTCGATGAGACTACATCATGGCAGATCTGCGGGACCGGGTTCGACACTGTGGTGGACCATGCCAGGTGTACGTTGGAGGACGTAGCCGTTCAGCTCACCACAGGACTTCGCATGGTGGAGGTGCTACACAACGTCCGGACGGGGACTGGGTACAACGGGATCGTCGCGACGCTGGAGGAGCATCGTGGGGACCACCAGCTACCTGCCATGTAACACCTACGGCTAGAAGGGAGGAACGGGCGCGCGAGTAAGTCAATTGAAGAGCTCGCGCTGGCTGGCTCGCCTCCCGAGCACGTGCACCGAGAGGCGGCGTACATCTTCGTGGATGGGCATCGTGACGCCATGGTACGTGAGTATTCGATGCTCAGTAGAAGGCGCTACCCGCGGCAGGTAAAGACCATCGCGTTGGGAATGGCGGTGACGAGGACAACATGGGTAACGCCACCGAGGAGGAGTGACGCCGCCGGAGACGAAGAGGCAGTGGAGGTTGGCTACCCTCCACCAAAGCGGCGTAAACCATCACCGGGACGCCGTTGCAGTAGGAAAGCCACCTGTTGGCTACGGTGTGAAAGGGGCCATCTAATGAGCAGCTGTCGGCAAGGAACAGCCTCACGGTTAGAAAAGCGAGTGAGGGCCAGGGCCAGCCAAAACAGGGGCTTGTCAATGCCACCCCTTCGGACCTCGGACGGCCTTTACGACGAACAACTCGAGGCGAGTTGCTTTAAAGAGGGGAGCAGTGTTACGTACCGCCGCGTACCAGCAGGAGACTTTCGGGTGAGCGACAGTGTGACAGACCAAAGCAGCTGTCTCGTTGGCCTTGGGCCGAACCATCAGCCGGAGAGAGAAAGTTACCACATCCTCCCGGCCCCTCCCACCGGCAGACACAATAGCGGGACATCTGTGAGTCATCGCGGGCGGGCCAGAATATACGTGAAAAGTCTGGACTTAGAACCATCGAGAACAGACTAAATGCGGCAATAGGTTGTCACATTTCGAACTTTCCAGGCCAGGAACTGATCCCATATAAACCAGCGAGCCGCGGCGAGGAGGCAGTTGTGTATGGGAGTGTATTGGGCAGTATTGGTCAGTGCTAGTGTATACTGAAGTGTTGTCGAGTGAGTGCGTACGGAGCAGTACAGCGATTATTACTGGACGTCTACGATAACAGAGTGAAAGCCTGTCTGCCAGGGTGGCACGTAACAACTGCGGCGTCACTCCTCGTCGCGAACGCGTGCACGTCCTCCAGTTGGTCGACCAGTTCTTGACAATACTGGCTTACTGGGATCGGATCATTCCCAGGTCGGCCGAAGGCAAGATCGACAGGTAGACGGAGCTCCCTCCCAAACATGGCCCGGGCTGGTGTGCACCCGGTGGCTTCATGCACGGCGGCGCGGTAGGCCAGGAGAAATAGTGGAAGATGCTTGTCCCAATCCCTCTGGTGCTCGCTGACAACTATTCGGAGATGGTTCTCGATGGTGCGATTGAATCGCTCTACCATCCCGTCGGACTGAGGGAGTAGCGGCGTTGTCCTTGTCTTCCGGATTCCCAGCAGCTGGCATAGGTTCTGGAACACCTGCGACTCGAAGTTCCTCCCTTGGTCGGAGTGCAGCTCCAGGGGTACTCCGTACCGGCTGACGAATTCCTTCACCAGGGTCTCTGCGATCGTTGCGGCTTCTTGGTTAGGGAGCGCATACGCCTCCGGCCATTTGGTAAAGTAGTCGCTGACGACTAATATGTAGCGGTTCCCTGCCTGTTGTTGCGTGCCACCCCCTAGTGGCACCTTTGTTAACTGGATTACGGTGGGTATAAAGCACAACACCAATTACTGCTTAAAGAAATAATTAATTTTATTGCAGTCGGAAAAATACACTACTCAACAGCAATTATTACCTTACTCCAGTTTCCTCACGTCGAGAATGCTTTCCTTTTCACTTGTCAACAGACCACAGTTAATCCTCTTCGCTAATGAGTCCGGTCCCATACGCTAGCTGGAAATAGCTGCACTAGGTCTGTCACTGTACTATACACTGTTTCACAAGCACCACAATCACTTCCTCGCTGTCATGAGTCACAACTGCCCCAGGGCTGGGCTGTGGCCTGCCTCCTGTATTGCGTGCGCCTTATGCAACAGGGCTACTAGGACAAAGGGATAGTCCAGAATATTCGTGACTGGACCAGCGATGGAAACCTCGAGAAGCCGTGAACCCTGGATGGATCTAGAAGCATTTATTGAGTCACCGGCCTGCTATATAAGTGCGACCTGTCAAGCAGTGGTTGTTGTTGTGTTTTACGAGCTAGTGTGAGCGATTATCCTGAGCGACAGAAGTGTGGTGACTTGCGAAACCCCTAGTGCAGCTGTTTCTCTGGCTTTACTATAGTAGGCTCACTTACTACCTTTTAAGAAAAAGAATCCTAAACCATCTTAACTGAATTTTCAGCCTTTAATGTTCTATATATTGATCATACAGTAAAAATAATCTCACAGTGTGCTACTTATTTTTCCCTTTTATATGGGGTCTCAGGTGAGGTGAGACGAGTCTAAGAGTCAGTAGTTTTTACAGCCGCATACCCATCCTAACACCACACTTACGAGAAGTTATTGAAGACTGAGATAGGGCAAAGAGTCGGAAGAAAGTGGACGTGGCATAAATAGACTATCCTGCCGTGGAGTTTGAAGTGGGGAAACCATGGACAATCAATTTGAAGACGGCCAACAATGACGTTCGATCCCACTTATCTTCGGAGTCCAGAGATAACCTGACTCCAAGGCAGAACTACCCAGGTCAGTAGCAAATAATCATACAGTATTTAAACCCAAAAGGGAGTCATAACATAATTCACAGAATAACTTAGTTTGAAGTTTTTCAAAACTTACCCATAACAAATTGTGTTAAACATGAATGGTGAATACTTTCAATGGTTGCTGTAAAGTACAGGTAAGGCAAAAACCACACATTCATGTAGCTTTGCCATCCCCCTCCCCCCAAAAACCCTTTTGGGCCCAATTTTTGCCCTCGTCTAATATACCGTCCCTGATGGTTTGTAGAATACCCTCAATTGTATCTTCGTTGTTCTCTAGTATTCGAGTGTCTATCAACCCCCCTAGTCTCTGGGGGTTCTCTCGTCCTTAAGTTATTTCCGTGTTCAAAGTTGTTGGAACTGGTATATGTTTTCTTAGTACCGTTCTCTCATTTTTGAGAAGTAGCATATGTTCTAATATTTGGTATCCCCTAACGAAAGTGAGGTCTATTGCACTGCCCCCATTGTAACAGATATAAGTAAGTGATCATTCGCTAATGTCATATCCTCTTCATTTATATATTCCAACACCGAATCTGTTTTTGTACTTCTTTTATCAATTGGACAGTTGAAATCTCCGGTCAAAACTATCCTGTCATTGTCCGTCACCATGCTCAATGTTCGTTGTATTCCATCTATGACATCCACCGCACTACAGTCTAGTCGGAAGTAGACGCCAATGACTACACCTACGCGTGTTCTCACTACTATTTGATCATCTTCTCTGAGTAAAATTTTGAATGGAGTTAGCTCCAGCATAATAAGACACGTTACTCCTCCAGACGGCCTTCCTCTGACATCCTTCTTTGCTAACACATGAATGTTGTAGAAACCTTCTACATAAACACTCGTATCGTTCGTTACAAAAGTCTCTGTTAGAACACAAACATCGATATCTATCAATGCATCCTTCATCATGCTGCACAATACACCCTTTAAACCTTCAAAATTCCAGTTTAACACTCTAATGTGTTTGTGGCCGTCCTCGGTATCTCCATGGTCACGACAAGGCCGACAAATCACATCAGTCGGCCAGAAAGATCTTTCATATAATTTATCAGCTTCCATCAATGGTATGCCAATCTTGTATGTGCTGCTTGTGTCTGTATTGCTTACCATATCGCAGCTTATTTTCCCCATGATCCCATTTTCTTGTAGATACGCTACTATATCATCTATGGTGGTATTTGGGCTTAGTTTCCCAACGTATAACCAGGCTTTCTCTGCTGCTTGCAGTCTGTTTTCCCCTTGTTTAGTTCCTCTTACCACCACTGGAACTTTTTCTTTAGTTGGACCATTTTGCACCTCAATGCTGCTATACTTGGGCTCTCGAAATATGCTAAGTCCCGATACACCTACGTTCTAGTCAGAGAAACGTTTCTAATAAATGATTTGAGATTACAAATGCAGCTGCCATCTACAGCAGCCTACAATGAATTGACACTGGAACTACAAGCAAAGAGGGATAGCATAGAAGAGGATTTCTATGCCACGACGGCTATGCAAACCAAAGATTTGATGCAGGTAGAATATGAGCTGAGACATACATATAGTGACGCGCCTGGCAACACATGGATTCCACCACCGCATTTGTAGACTGAAGATCTTTCATGAAGCAACAGAAGAGTGCATTTGTGAGCTATGTGGAAAAGTGTTTGATAAGTACCATGTTCTAACGTGCTCTAACAGAACTGTATCACTGACTCAGGTTTGTTTAGATATCTGAACTATATAGTGTAATGTATCTATCTATGTATATCCATCCACATTGTGCACATTATTATCAATTATTATTTTCTAATTAATCCTAATTTTCTAAAATTTTTGTGGTTGTATGAATGAATTGTTTGGTGTGGTTATTGTAATTTGCCACCATGGACAGTGTCCACATTTGCAAATAAATTATGTATGTATGATCTTATTGAGACTAAGTTACTGTAGATTATGCAAGCTTATGAAACAATATCATGTTACTAAATAACAATGTCACCGCCAAGACAAAAGCTCGCATTGTTCTCATTATCAATTTAATGGGAATAGGGGATCTCCGCCCTATCAATACTTTTTGTTAAAAAGACTAGAAGTTTATTATTTATGGGACATGTTTCAGGTAATGGTTACCCTTCTTCAGCCATATGTGTTAGAACATTATACATCTATCAAAAACATTTTCTTCAAAAATTGCATGCACATTACAAGAAAAAACACTTAGAATACATATCTAAAAGAGTATTAAAACATCAGTTGAATAAACACATTAAGACGAGTTTGGATCTCGTTATATATTGTGTGCCAGTCTGATTGGCTTGGCTTTGAATGCTTATTAAACACATCTAAAAAACATGTTAAAAATTTAGTTTGATACATCAATAAGACAGAAAAAAAATTATGTCACAACAACAAAAACAAATAATCTCAAACAATACGCCAACCAATCACCCTCCCGACCCAACGCTTGTCCCCAACCCCCCTGAAACCAGCACTTTCAAAACACCATGCGCCACACCCACGCACTCACTCCAGTCGTGTTAAGCCCGGCTCCCTACCTCCCCCTTCCCCTGCTTAGCCTGTCACATGCTCTTGCCCAGATCACGGTCACTCACGGCTCACCTAGCGTCAACACAGTTCACGTCAAGCTCTCAACAGGTCCAGTAAGGGTAAGCCATAATGTTATTACTTCCGTCAGCGTTCACGTCCTTCATTCGGCCAGTGATTTAAGTATTTTCGTTTCACTCATTACAGCTTCCAGGCAGGAGTGTTTCCCACGGCACATATTCAAGATCTTTCCACCTCGGCATTCAGTAAGTCGCCTTTAAAATAAAATAATTTTTACTTTAACACTTCTTCTCAGACGCATCCACCGGTCTCTTACAAAGTTTTTGACCTTTCTTTACAGTTTTTACGTACAACATGCAACCTTTGGCTGGGTCGTTTTACCACAACAACTGTCCGTATGACGTAATAGTCAAATGAATGTCATCAACAAATCATCTCCGTTCCGTCATCAAACAACGTACATAAGATCGGACCAGGCTAGACCCTGGTACTCCCTCCAGCCTGCCGTCCCAATTAAGCCATCAAGGCCTGGCCAAATATAATGGCATCAACATTTTATGGACATGCTACTCTGTCATATTGATGTATCAAACTAAAATTTTAACATGTTTTTTAGATGTGTTTAATAAGCATTCAAAGCCAAGCCAATCAGACTGGCACACAATATATAACGAGATCCAAACTCGTCTTAATGTGTTTATTCAACTGATGTTTTAATACTCTTTTAGATATGTATTCTAAGTGTTTTTTCTTGTAATGTGCATGCAATTTTTGATAGATGTATAATGTTCTAACACATATGGCTGAAGAAGGGTAAACATTACCCGAAACATGTCCCATAAATAATAAACTTCTAGTCTTTTTAACAAAAAGTATTGATTGGGCAGAGATCCCCTATTCCCATTAAATTGATTTGTACACGTCAATACGGACCTTAAAGTATGGAAAACCATCCAGATAATCTTGTTGTCATAAACCCGGCAGTAGTCACGGGGCGAGTGGTTATCTCACTTTGGAAATATCTTGCATGTAACTTCGCAGCCTGCACGCGGATTCACCTACCCTCCTAAGTATTCCTAGTAGGGGGCATAACGAGACACCTCCCGCAGCAATAGCAAGTTAACACTAGAAGCATTCAAACGGTTACTATTATTGTACGCGCTTGCAGAAAAGTGAGACTTTCCCTCACCCGCGACCATAAACATAACTATTTTTGTGTTACTTTTCGTTGTATAGTTTGTTCTTTAGTGAATTTAAAAATGGCTAATCAACTAGAGGAATAGGTTATGGTCTAGTAGAATGAGGTGGAGCAAGAATTAAGAAGAAATTGTGAGGCAGATGATGATTTGTTGCAAGTTGGCAGTGCTAGTGAAGACGAAGAGGATAATAGAGAATTTAGTGATTCAGTGCTTCAGATATTTCTGGCGATGAACTGGATAATGCTGGTACACAGTACTTGGGGGGAAGACGGACGCACAGCCTGGTACATCCATTGCCCACAATACGTTGCTAAAAAACAGACAAAAGAATCTTGTTCGACGCCTTCCTGGATTAAAAGATGAGGCAAAAATTGTGACCTCCCGCAGTGAGGCGTGGAGATTGATTTTTCCTCCGGAAACTATTCAAGAAATTGAGGACTGCACTAACATACAAATGTCAAAATTGCTTGGAAAAGGGGATGCTCGAAACACTGTGAAGTAACTTCATTATTTGGCCTATTCTATTTCTCTGACGTTTTGAACGGTTCTCATGTGAATGTTGAAGACTATTGGGCAATCTCAGCCTTATTTTTCAAACAGTTTCCGCTACTGTCAATCCTTTCTTCAACAAGTCTAAAAGCCGGGGAAACCGATGAAAAATAATTATCCACAGTGAAGTTCCTTCCAGTATTCTCAATAGGATGTGCTAGTCGTTTGACAACCTCTGCAGGCTTGTTCACAACAGAATAAGGTCCAAAGGGTTGCTTTCCGATATAAACTTCCATTTTGTATTAATGCTTAATAAATACGAGCGTCCCCCAGAGAATATATTTAGATACCATATATAGGGTGCTCTGATTTAGAATGTTAATTATTCATATTGGTCTGGCAAAATTAAAGATCTTTTTATGTAAATATCTATTAGATACTTCACGAAAGCAAATAAACATATTACCGTTCCTTTCAAAACAATCATTTGTGTATAAAGCTTCAAATTACAAAGGTGAGTGAAAAGCTCACCCGCGACCACTTACGTTAAAATTTCTCCGCGACCACTGCCGGGTTAAATGCTGCTAGTTTCTCTTACAGACTGTATTGTTGCTTTGGTTAGTTCCTTAGTTTAGGGGCTGCGACAACGTGGTCATGTAGCCCCGTGTACTTTGGGTGTGTGTAGAATCTGTCTGATAACTGGTGTTAATTGTGACGGCTGTATTAGTGTGTTATCTGTTTTAACTCAAGTAAGGACTGCAGACGATAATTTCAAGTAGTTCCTACTTTTGCAACCAAATGCTACGGTCCACGACACTTAGCTTGAGTAATGTTGCTTCATTGCTGTGTTCTTGCTAATGAGCATTCCCTTTTAAACAGTACATGACATATAAAAGTGTAGGTAGCGAATATAAGCCGCACCCAGATTTTTTACCCAAATAATTTTAATTATTATATAATATGCTGGACAGACAGAAGGATCATCAGGACAATCATCAATAAAAAACATCAAGTAAATGGACAATGGAGACTGCTGCCTAGTGAAATAGACTATCGGGAAAATGAATCAATTGTGGATACAATGCGAAAAAGGAGAATTGCCTTTTTCAGCCACATAGTAAGACTACCAGACACCAGACTACTGAAACAATTATTCAATTTCTTTTGGAAAAGTAAAACCAAGAACAACTGGTTCTTTGAGGTCCAGAATGATTTAGACGAGCTAAATATTACAATGAAACAAATTGCAGAGAGAAAAGAGAAGAGGATTCTGAGAAGTAGGGATACAAGATTGAAATTAAAAACAGTCAAACGAAAACAGTACACCGTTACAAATGAAGAGAGGGCGGCCAGGTCGGAGAGATTAAAGAAGCTCTGGAAGAAGAGAAAGTTGAGAAGCCATTACAACTAATATTGTAAAGACTGTAGTGTATATGGATTGATTTAAGTGCTCCAATGTGGGCGTAAACTATGTAAATAAATAAATAATATGCTAAGATGTATGTTTCACTAAACTCAAGCTCCTAAACTAGAGGGAGTTAGAAGGTGTGATTTGTACCAAAATCTTCCAAATTGTCTCAATAGTACAGCAAAAATCTTGCATTTCTTGAAAAGTAAACGGAAATATATTTATTTGTTTATAAAGTGCTTTTAAACAAATAAACAAGATGATAGCCCCTGCTAGAACTGTATCGCATACAGTCCGCATAGCACTAGAACCAGCGGGTAGTCTGTACACGTGGGGCGCACACAATCCATTATGCGAGAGTTCTCGCACGGGGCCGCTAGTTTTAATGAAAAGTGTGGCTTATTTTCAGGCCACTTATCTCATCCAGGATTGAAAAACTGAGAAGTTGGTTATTGTATTCCTTAGGTTGATCACTTTTGAAAAACAATGAAATAACAACAGAAACACACAAAATATCACTTAATGTTTCACTTGAAATCAGTTATCTTCAATTGTCGAAGTGACGAAAACCTTCCCGTGGAGGCAAATGTGCGCCAGCATCGCATGAACATGACATCGTTTGGCGTGGCTGCTGCGTGTTCTACGAAGCGCAATGCGATGTCTAGAGCAGATGCAGCTTCAGTATGTCACATTGTCTGTCACTAGCTACATTGCCGTCATGTTGACTTTGGACCAGAGTCACTATTTCATTGACAACTGTTGCCCACTCCTCTAGACAACCTTGCTCGTCGCACGCCAAACCAGCCTGCCTCGCTCAATGTACAGTCCTATACCATAACGAGGTCTGGTTATTATATTATGGATATTTTTCGACTAATCCGTACAAATTGAAATACAAACAGGCTACAGCCCCAATTAGTTCGAATTTGAGGGGTTTCACTGTATTATTATTTTCCATTGCATAGTTGGTTCGGTTTTGAGGCTGGCCACTGGATTTGGTGTGCATCGTCTTTTATGGTAGGTTTAGCACAGCATATTTCATATGCATATTAAAACTATGAAGTTCTGCAAAGACATGGATAATAATAATAAAAATAAATAATTTTCCAGTGCATTATTGAACATGGTAGTCCGTTAACTAAATATGAAGAAAAATCACTCACATAACAGTTTAATCAAAGTTCAGAAGAATTATATAATGTTAATTCGTATTAGGGGCTTGGAAACATCTTTGGTCATCTGGCCCGTGTACTTGGGTATGTGTTGAATTTGTCTGATAACCTGTTTTTCTGTGGTGACTGTAGTAGAGACAGTGATGAGGTAGGCTAGGTGCTCCGAGACTTGAAACAAAGTACTATCCCAGCATTTACCTGGAGGGAGTGTGGAAAAAACAAGGGGAAAACCACACTCAGGATAGCCGCTGTCGACCTCTGATCTTCGGATTTGCTGCAGCTCCTTGTTACGGTCATGGTGAGCGATTCAACGTGCATGGCTATGCCCTGGGGTAAAAGAATTATAAATTTAACACTAATGTTCACGAGACAATTGAAGAAGGAATAAAATATAGACCAAAATGAGTCGGTAAGCTTATATACCTCTATAAAGCTTAACAAAAGTAAATTGACAGAGTTTCTTTGATGGCTTCTTCATGGCAAATTGAGTTCCTTTTGTGGTGTGATTTTCTTACTAGGTGCAGCAGAAGACTTCGGTGTGTTGGATACTGGTGGGATAGCTTCTCTGTTGTTCCGAACTGCCATCACTGTAGGCTTCATCGGTACGATTAATATGTCAAGTGCCTCAAGTGAAGAGAAGTTATTTCTCAGTATGTCTTATTTCTCCTTCAGTATTATTATTTCGTGCTTGGTTCAAGGTGAAATCCGCTCCCTTTTGTCTGACTTTGTTGTCACAGCTAATGTAATTTTCTATTCCTGTGAAAAATTCAAATTCACTGCATTCATTCGATACTTGGAGCTGCAAGACAAGTAAAGCCCCAATTATCCGCGGAATTGTGTGGCAAGGGCACCGCGGATAGCGAAAATCGCGTAGAAACATTTGTTTCGATACGCGGAAGGAGTTTTCTCCACGATTAACAAGTGTTAAGGGTTTGATGTAATCCCCATGCAGATGCAATATCGTAAATGCTATCCAAAATTGTCTAAGATCGCAGCCTTCTTCGATTTTTGACAGCAATAACTTTGTTCTGTATGATTTCTTCGTGGTTGCAATGACTCCCTGGTCCATCAGCGCAGTAACATTTGGGGGCTAAAACTTTGCAAACAAATATTACAATCTGGACAGATCAACCTATAGGTGCAGTTCTTTTTCTTTTCGGTCACAGGATATACCTCCATTGTTGAATAACTACATACTTCCCACATGTTGGGCTCATGTAGGTGAGGTGTAATACAGTCAGTTTGTAGTGAAAGAGATGATTTGTGATGGCAACGAATGTCTCTTATTTTGGAGCTTGGAACAATGATTTGGTCTAAAAGCTTGTCTTTAACAAACTGCAACATTTCTAAAATCTTGTCAAGATATTTCACTCGTTTTTGCTTGGGGATAAATATACTTTACGGTTCCGTGCATTCTTTCAACGTGCATATTTGTGTTTCTTCCAGTATACAGTATATCCTGTGGTAGTAAGCCCAGCTTTAAGTATTGTGTCCATATTGTTGAATGAGTATTTTCCGAACGCCTTGTCTTTACAAGCAGTCATTAAATCTATCACTTTGGGATATAGAACATCAAAGTTACTCTTACCTCATTCAATCATTAGTGTCCTAAGGATTTTATATATCTCGACTTGCCTTTCCTGGTGACGTCTTTTTGGAAGATTCTTTTTCCACGCTCAATCTACGTACCACAAGAAAAAGAGTCTGCTGGAGATCATAAAAGAACACGGAAAACCTTGTCCGAGATCATCAATGACTAGCAGAGTATTCGCTTCAAATTCATGCTTTCCATCCATACAAATATTGTCTGATCCATAGATGTTCAAAAATTCTCTTTGCATCATACTGATAACATTAGCCAACTAATGGCTTCACTGCGTTCTGCTGCACGGCTCAAAGCAACGGGAAACTACAGCCATAATGCTATTCCCGAGGATATGCACCTCTCTATGCATAATTGCATGTGATGATAGCCTCCCCTCTTGTAAAATTCCAATCCGGAGGTAAACTAGTCACCCGTTTGGATCTCCGGGTGGGGACGCCTCAAGAGGAGGTTAACATCACAGAAGTGACAAAGAGGAAATCTGACATTCTACGTATCAGAAACGAATAGCTCAGGACAGGGAGGCATGGAGACCTGCATCAAACCAGTCAAAAGACGGAAGACGCACACACATACTGATACGGTACTTCAGTTCAGGATGATCTTCACCTGAGGTATTTTGTGGCTTGTAAAATAAAATGAAATCCTTTGAGGATAATCACACTTCTTCTACCCCTGCATCAACACTTCGGCATCACTGCTGTTCCTGTTGTCATCAATATTGAAAGATGTCTTTATATTATGAAGGCCTTTCTGCTTAAGAAGATGTTGTCGTTGTAGAGTGGTTCAACTCCATAAAGCAAGTTACTAAAAACGTAGCATCGAACGAGTCGGGTGTGTAATGCGAGACATAAATCACGGCTAGTTAAAACTTTTTTCATATTCATGAAAGAACTTCTGGCCTGCTCAATTCTGCAGCAAATCATTGATTTGATATCCTAAATATTTATATGATAAAACCTTTCAATCCTTTCATTACAAAGTGCAATAATGCCCTGAATTTTATCTTAGTTTCTAATAACAACAACCATCCACTTTGTTTTCTTGACATTTAAATGTAATCCCATGGGATTACTATTTGTCCATGGAACTATCAATTAGTTGAGTTTGATTTCAAATACGGCTGTATGTTGTTCTTACATCCAGTATTTTCTCCTTAAAATATTTAATACAGGTAAGTTAATTGGGCACCCGTCCAAGTGTTGACCATCTGAAGAACAATATTTACACAGACGCGCTCAGAGCGGACTTTCCTATTTGCCTAACAATGATTAAGAATCATAAGAAGACATACGGGTGTTTGTTCCAAAACAGTATACAGAATCTTTGGATATACTTTAAACCTTGGTAGTCTCCATCATTCGAGAAAACCTTCCGACAGTTGAATTTAGCAACGGAGGGGTACCAAAAGATCAAAAGCAGTCCTGTCAGATTTCTACTTTCACATATTTTGCTTATGCATTGAACACAGTTCCTTCTGCCGATACCATCACCTTAAAGAAGTCAATCAGGTATTGCCGGGTGTTTGGAGGCTTGCGACCTCAAATGATCCTCGGGGCTATGCCAGCGGGAGTTTCTGCTCCTGGTAGAGGCACCCAAGCTGGACAGGCCTAAGGTGATGAGACAGACTAAGAGCATTACCCTGGTCTTCCAGGTTGGGGGTTGGGCATGGAGCTAACAACCCTACACCGTAAAAGGATTCCCATTACGAAACCCTCAAGATTGCCTCGGAACACTGGGGGATTTATTGTTGACGAACCTGGCAAATACATAAGAACTGAGAAACGGAAAGTGGTATGGTCATTGGCGACATGGAACATAAGAACAATGCTTGCAAGCTGGAAAAATGACAGAGGTGGTGGAGGAGGTGTTTAAAAGTTTGGAATTGATGTTGTGGCATTGCAGGAGATGGAAAGAAAGTGGGAGAATTGATAAAAGGAACTATAACGTGTTTTATAGTGGACCCGAAACTAGAACTGGAAGGTGTGGGACAGGATTAATTATAAGTTCTAAAATGAAGAAAAGCTATCTTGGTTTTGAGCCCTTAGGAAACAGAATATGCAAATTAAGGCTCAAAGGACTTTTAGAAACATATCCCTAATTAAAGCTTATGCACCTACAGAGGATGCATGTGAAGAAAAGAATGCATTTTATGATAAATTGGAGAGAGAATGTGGTAAAATACCTAAATATGATGTACTGATACTCCTTGGAGATTTTAATGCAAAAATAGGAAGAGAAGGCTTCCTACAGCAAGTATCTGGAAAGCAGTCTTTACATGCAGAGACAAGTGAAAATGGAAGGATGTTAAGCCAGTTTGCAGAAGGAATGAGATTGATAACAGCACTTGTTTTGAACATAAAGATATACAAAAAGGAAAATGCCAGGAACTGAAGTAGTGAATCAAATTGATCATGTTCTGGTATCAAGGAGACATGCATCATCAATCATTGATGTAAGATCTGCAAGAGGTCCCAACTGTGACTCACATCATTACTTTCTTAAAGTCCGATTCCAGGAGAGACTTGCAAATGAAGGTTGTGGAAACGAACACAGGAGAGTGAAGTGGGATGTTGAAAAGTTGCGTCAACCAGAAACTATCGAAAAAGTACCAAGAGATATTGGCAAGCAAATTGGAGCAGAGACTACAAAGTTTAAATAGAAATGAATCAGTCAGGAAGAAATGAAGTGAAATACATAAGTCTATAGAGGAGACTGCAAAGGAGACAATAGGGGGGAAAAGAAGAGAGTGAGAAATGAGGAATGGCGATGAAGAATGTCGAATAGCAGTGGAACAGAAAAATGCTGACAGAATGACTATGATTCAGAGAGAGACAAGACAAAATTATGGTAAATATCAACAAAGCAGAAGGCATGCAAACAAAACTTTGCGAAAGAAAAAGACAAAGTATATGAAGGAATGTATGGCAAAAATTGAAGGACTGAATAACCAGAATGGAAGTAGAAAATTAAACCAGGCTACAAAAAGGATGACAAAGGAGTTCCAACCACGGACGATTGCATGCAAAGACAGAAAATAAAATTTGATTGGAGAAGAGGAGAAAGTATTGGGAAGATGGACGGAGCATTTTAGAGAGTTGCTGAATGTAGCAGAAGAAAATGAGGAGTATGAGGAAGTGCTGTATATGTATGTGCAACCAGAGGTTAAGAATCAGTCCCTGGAAGAGATAGTAGATGCAGTGAAATGGCAGCAAAACGCTAGAGCAGAGCTACTGAAAAATGGAGGACAGAATTTAATTAAGAGCCTACACAAATTGATTTGCAAAATTTGGGAAAAGAAAGAATTGCCAGAGGAATGGAAGGTTGGTCTTATCTGCCCTATTTTTAAGAAGGGTGATAAGTTGCAATGCACGAACTATAGGGGCATTACATTGCTCAATATAGACTACAAAATTTTATCTTGTTTACTACAGAAGAGGATAAGTAGCTATGCTTAAGAAATCCTAGGGGAATACCAGTGTTGATTCAGAACTGGGAGAGGACCAACTGATAACATCTTTGTAATGAGACAGTCTATGGAAAAGGGCTACGAATACAATGTTGACCTACACATGTTGTTTATTGACATCCAGCAAAGCTTTCAATTGCATTAATAGAAGAAAGATGCTTAATGCCATGGAGGAATTCGGAATACCACACAAGCTGATCTAACTGATTGAAATGACCATGCAAGGATCCTATTCCAAGGCCCTCATAGGAGGTAATACTGGTGGAGCATTTGAGGTGATAACTAGTATGAGGCAGGGAGATTGGCTCTGTGTGGTACTCTTTAATCTAGTTTTGCATGAGGCAATGAAGGAGCTGATATTGGAGGGGAAAATAGTATTCAAGTCCAAACAGGCCTACGCATATGCTGATAATATAGCATTAGTGGCAAGAAACCTAGACTACCTTAAAGAAATGTTCAAGATCTTGGAAGAGAAGAGTTAATAAATGGGTCTTCGAATCAATAAAGGTAAGACAAAATCACGAAGATGTCAGCCATAGAGTGTAGAAGATGCTTCCAAAACATAATCTTTGAACATTATGAATTTGAAAGTGTGAAGCGTTTCAATTATCTTGGTATTGAATTGAATTGTGGAAATTCAGTGACACAAGAGATCAGTAAGAGGATCATGGCTGGAACTGAGCATTCTTCGCTAATATTAAGCTCTTAAAATCAGCACTATCTAGGCAACTGAAAGTCAAAATTCACAACACTCTCATTAGACCGGTTGTGAAATACAGACCAGAAGCATGGACTATGTCAGATGCTGATGAGAATGCTCTAAGAGCCTTTGAACAGAAAATAATGAGGAAGATTTATGGCCTGTGAGAGAGGGAAAAGTTTGGAGAATAAGATCAAATAGAGAAATAGAAGAGATTCTCAGAGGCGAAGACATAGCAAGGTTTTGTGAAGTCCCAGCAGTTAGCTTGGTTAGGTCATTTGGAACGAATGAGTGATGACAGGTTACCAAAGAAGTTGCGAACTGGAGCCATGGAAGGAAGGAGAAGAAGTGGGAGGCCAAGAAAGAGATGGATGCAGGACCTGGAGGAAGATTTGAAGATTATGCGGGTTGGAAGATGGTGGGAAATGACACAGGATCGAGGCGAGTGGACGAGAATCGTGAGGGAGGCCAAAGCCCATCCTGGGCTGTAGCACCGAGGAAGTAAGTAATGAGCAATGTTTTCTTACTAAAGAAATGTGTCGAGAGCATGGTGAAACATGTGTTTAAGCATGGAGTCAATTTTCCAAATGAAATAAGATTTCCAACACAGCTTATCCCGATGGAAAGATACTTATAAACCACACAATACATGACATAGAAAAAGCCCAACAGTACTTCCCAGAGGACTAGCCTGACTTTATGATGATATTACTGTTTTTTTTTTTTTTTTTTTTAGCGTATGGCTTTAAGTGCCGGGAGTGTCCGAGGACATGTTCGGCTCGCCAGTTTTGTAGCTGCTTCGAGACGGACACCCAATGGGTGAGCTACAAGTACCGTTGGGGAGGGAAGGAGGGAAGTTGGATTGTAAGGACGAGGAGTTGGAAGGTAGCGGCTGTGGCCTATAGTTAGGGACCAACCCCGGCATTTGCCTGGAAGGAAGATGGGAAACCACAGAAGACCATCTTCAAGGTTGCCGGCGGGGGGATTCGAACCTCCTCGCCTCCCGGATGTGAGCGACTGCCATCAGTCATGCCGTAACCACCACGGCTAACTCACCCGGTATTACTGTATTAAGGCTGTGCTACCGAAAAATAAAATATTTTTTAATTTAATTTTTTCTTCTTAATCTAGTATATAGGTCTTCGGGACTTGTTATATGCCACTTTTGTAAAATATAGACTGCTCGTTTGTTCGGGGCATGGCTTCAAAGTGTCTACTTTGAGGGTTAAAGGTACATACGCCACGACAAATTTAATAACCGGAGAATTTAGAAATTTCTGTGCAATAACCCTTGTAATAGTAGCTTCATTATGAACAATTTTTTATTTCAAAATTCAACATATTTTATAAAAGGATCATATTTCAATAACCATTTTTATTGTGAAAAAAATTGCTATAATAACTTTAAACTTATTCAATTTGTAGAGGCTGTAATTCTGAGCAGTTCGAATGTTTGATGAAAGAAACTGTTTTAGTGATAAACCCGTGCCGTATGTACCTTTGACTAGTCTTCAACTCGGCAAAACGGTGACTACACAGGCTACCGGCACTACCACTTGCACCAAGCTTCATTCCCCCACCCTACTACCTAGCACTGCACCACACCTCAAGTTGCGTGTCATTCCTTTCCTTACGCAGCATTCCATTCTACTTACAGTGGAGTGCAAGGAAAACAAAATAACTCTCCTTCTTCCAAAACCTTTTCCGGCGCGCTGAGTCTTCAGTCTAACTAGACCGAGTCTTGAGGAAGGAATAGAAGAATATATCTCGGCCCTTTCTCGTTTCATTTCCTAATTCTGCGTTTGTGTTTCATGATAGGGCAGTAGCGTATTCCTATAACATTCACACTTTATTCTACAATACCACGAAATACAAGATTGTATAGTAGCTTTATATTGCGGTGTTAAAACTCGTTTAAAAAATATAGTTTGTTTTTTTCGCTATCGTTTTACCCTCCAGGGTTGGCTTTTCCCACGGACTAAGCGAGGGATGCCATCTCTACCGCCACTGAGGGCATTGTCCTGGAGCTTGAAAGATTGGGTCGGGGATACAACTGGTGCAGCCTCACCTGCAAAGCGAACAGGGGCCTGATGAAGGGATGGGAAGAGTGAGAGGGATAGACAATGAAGTGAGAAGGAGGAGGCCGTGGCCTTACGGTAGGTAGCATCCCAGCATTTGCCCGAAGACGAAGTGGGAAACCACGGAAAACCACTTCGAGGATGGCTGAGGTGGGAATCGAACCCCCTCTACTCATTTGGACCACCCGAGGCTAAGTAGACCGCGTTCGAGTCCTCATACCACTTTTCAAATTTCGTCACTGAATCAGATTTGAGAGACGATGTGACTAAGAAAAAAAAAAAAAAAAGGTTTGTGTTTGGAACTGTCAGACAGAAAATGCAATTGAAACGAAGCCACAGCTACTTCTGCCAGCTCCAAGGTCAATTGAATATCACCAGCAGAAAATGGTGCGATATTGTAGTTTATACGAAGAAAGAAGAAGAAAGGATAGAAAAGGATGAGATATTATGGCAAACAAAAATGCTTCCAAACCTGGTACAATTTTATAAGGGGTGTATTTTGCCAGAAATTGTAGATAGTCGAGTTGTTCGAGGCATGGAAATCAGAGATCCCTCATTTGTGCTAGAGGCACAACAAAAGCAGGCGACAAATAATACCAACAAACGAAAGAAGAGGAAACCATAAGATACATTCACAGACAAGTAAAACACAAACCACCTCGTGGTGTAGCGGCTAGCGTTCTTGGCTGTTGCCCTGGAGGTCCGGGTTCAATTCCCGGCTCTGCCAGGATATTTTCATTCTGGTGTGAGGACTGGAACGGGGTACACTCAGCCCCGTGAGATAACTCAGAAGAGGAGGGTTCAATTCCTACTTCAGCCATCCTGGAAGTGGTTTTCCGTGGTCGGGGTGGTTCCTAACTTAAGTCCATGACCGCCTCTTTATGTTCTATCCCCAATTTACAACTACACACAGTGGTACAGCCATCACAATAACACAGGTTACACACACCACGATGTCTCAGCTCCTAAAATAAGCAACAACAAGAAGCTAATACGGTACTGTTGAATGATATTTGAACGTACTGTAAATTGTTCAGAATACGTAGCCTAAATATATATATTTTTTATCAGTTGCCTTGTAAGTTTCTTTGATTTGAGACGTGAATAATATATTATTATATATTATTTGAAATGAAATAATAAATAACATAAAAACTTTAACATACTTAAACAAGATGTTCAATAAGAACATATAGCCTACTTTCTCCTAAATGCATGGGTATTCTTATAACTCTTTGTCCTTTTCAAGGAGTATAATTGAATGTTGGTTGTAGTAACTTGTTGAAATACAACGTGCTATACGGATATTAAACATGAATATGAGGTGCCCTTTGCTAGTGCTACCTCTGTACAAAATTTCATTCAATTAGGTTTCACCGTGTTTGAATTGATATGGTGAATCGATTTGCACACATACATGGCCGCTATCTGCAAACTATTGGGCTGTTGACCTTGTAGTTCAGTCAAAAGATGCTTCCCACAAAAAGGTATATTGTTGCAAAATTTGGTAGAGATCAAATGATTAGGTTGGTCGTAATTTGAATTTAGCTTTTAATATTTGGGTGGCCGCCATTCCTTTTCCGTCAAGATGGCGGCGATATAAAACATGACCCTAATGTGCCCTTTGCTAGAAACCAAATTTCGTTCAATTCGGTTTCACCGTGTTCGAATTGATAGGGGGGGGGCAGACATTCAGAGTACACACAATCACACTCACACACACACAGACAGACACACAATTTTTCGCCCTGTGTTGATCTCATAAGTCTACTTTCATTTTTTGCAAAAATCGAAAGTAGGCTAATATTATCATTAGCTGCGTGTGATTGTGTTTTTCATGTTCTTGCTAGTGTATCTATGCAGCCGATTGTCATTGAACTTATTGCTTTTTAAAAATAATTTTTGTTGGTTAATAGTGCATAATTTAAGGGTATTTTCTGTAAAAATTCCCGAGATGGTTTCTTATTTCGAAATGATGTTATAATTTTGTAGATTAACTTTCATTTACATATGTAGAAAAAATTATGTGTTTTCAGTGTTTTGGCTCTTAATTGTGAAAGTACGTGTTTTGTTCACAGAATCTTAAATACTTCATAAAATTCTGCATACATGAACTTGGAATTTCATTACTGAATGAGCAGTCATTTTGTTTATACAAGGTGTCCGGGTTAAAGGTATAATAGTCTAATATAAAAATTTTATAACTTGAGAAGTAGTGGAAATATTTATCGGCGGTTTGTTTCTACGAATAGGGAAACTTAAAATGTTTCTTTACATACCGAATACATCTCGATATGCGCCCCATTAATGGCGCTACAGACATGTAATCTGTATTCCACTTCCCTCCAAGTGTTCTGCAGCATTGTAGGCGTAACATTTGCAATAGCTGCACGAATGCGAAGACGCAGATCTGGTAGATCACGAACTGGTGTCTGGTACACTTGATTTTTGACAAACCCCCACAGGAAAAAATCAAATGGCGTAATTTCGGGGCTTCTAGGGGGCAAAACAATTGATGGACTACCTCTACCAATCCGGCAATCTGGGAACTCACGATTCAAGAAATTCCATTTCTTGATTGTTTAAGTGGGAACATCATCAGTTGGTAACAGTCCATACTCACGGATATACGTTGTACGAGTGTAATGGATTTTAGCTCCGCGAGCGAAAGAACACTGAACACTTTCTGCTGTGGAGTCCACATGGCTACTGGCGCGCTTCTCGTGAACAATGAAGTTACGCGCATGCACATGTGGTACCACCGCAAGCAAACACAGAAAACATTTTGAGTTACCCAAGTTGTAGAAACAAACCGCCAATAAATATCTCCATTATTTCTCAAGTTATTAAATTTTATATTATTATATCTTTACACCGGACACCTTGCATAAATCACCTTTTGTGGTTTACTGCATTTTTTTAATAATGTTTTGCATTCCATTGCAGTTTTGTCAGTGCACAATAAAAAGGTTTATGATCCATCCAAACACTTCTTTTGTGTCTTAATTTTATAGTTATATCACTGATATGCAACCACTTTGCTACAGAGAAACTCTTCCCCCCTATGGTTAGTTACAAAGCCCATATGTAGTTTCGTTTCAACGCGCACAATTTTTTAAAGAAAGAACTCTTTTGGAAATTATGAAAATGCCAAACTACTGAAACTGATATATATATATATATATCTTTACATCAATATTACTTCCCGTAGAACTGCACAATTCAAACGACAAATTGAACATCTGAATGGCTGGAAGTACTGTACTAATATAATTCAAGATTTTATAGTAGCTTTATATTGCGGTGTTAAAACACTTTTTAAAAAGCTATCATTTTACCCTCCAGGATCGGCTTTTCCCACGACTAATCAAGGGATCCCACCTCTACCGCCACTGAGGGCATTGTCCTGGAGCTTGAAAGATTGGGTCGGGGATGCAACTGGGGTGTGTGACCAGCACTACGCCCAGGCGGACTCACCTGCAAAGCGAACGGGGGCCTAATGAAGGGATGGGAAGAGTGGGAGGGTTAGGCAAGGAAGTGGGAAGGAGGCGGCCGTGGTCTTACGGTAGGTAACATTCCGGCATTTGACCGAAGACGAAGTGAGAAACCACGGAAAACCACTTCGAGGATGGCTGAGCTGGGAATCGAACCCCCTCTACTCATTTGGACCACCCGAGGTTGAGTAGACTCCGTTCCAGTCCTCATACCACTTTCCAAATTTTGTGGCAGAGCCGGGAATCGAACCACGGACCTCCGGGGTGGCAGCTAATCACGCTGACCACTACGCAACGGACGTGACTTTAAAAAATAATATGGTACTTTATTGAAATTCTTGATCAAATCTTGAAGTTTTTCGTTCTTATTTCTAAACATTACAAAAAAACGGGACACGATAGAGAAACTCTGAATAGGACAGATTTGGATTCTACATTCCTCAATACCTAAGCAGTCATTTCAGGTATATTGTGTTATTAATATTATATGTATTTTTTTAATGATGAACTTTGCGAATTTTGATGTTTTTTCGATTTTTTTTTTCCTTCAAAATTACAAGAAAGGAAACCTGACGTGATGCAGAAAATCTGAACACATGGCACTTCACTTAACAATCAGTAAGTTAATATTTTCCCTTGTAGCAGAAATAAATTGAAATGCATAGGCCTATCAATCAAACGCCCCGACCACATTTTACCCAGCTGGACGACAGAGATCAAGGTTGCAATAAGCTTACTCCTCGGAAACAGATCGCTTTGTGAGGCTTATTACAAGCGAGAGAGGGGAAGATTGTGTGCCAATGAGGAGTTGTGGAAGGGAGGAGGGGAAGTCGCAGTTCAACTGCGGTGGCAGGTAAGGGACGACAGTGCTGCCATCTCTTGTCCAGCGTTTGTCAGCAGATGCAGTCGCTCAGCCTTAACTAAGCGGCTTCAGTGGCGTAGTCGGTAGCATGCTGAGCTTCTATGCCCAAGATAGCGGGTTCAAACCCGGCCGAAGCCGTCGGATTTTTTAAGAGCGTTAAAAATCCCTCAGTATGCCTTCCTTCGGAGGGGAAGTAAAGCCGGCGGTCCCATGTCATAGATTTATGGCATGTTAAAGAACCTTCCACTAATTGCACCTGTGTGAAGCTAAATTGGATAGGTTAAGAATGTAAACAAAGCTCTTAGGTTTCTACGTTCGTTGTCAAGAGCCGACTGCGGTGTCGTCTAGTAGCTAAGTGCTTAACTTGGCCTAGTAGTCGTTGACGGTGGCGCTTGGCGGCAAAAGTAGGAACTATTTGAAAATTCTAAGTTCCAGTCTGTACTTAAATTAAAAAAACAGATAACACACACTGTATTACAGTCATCACAATTAACACCGGTTATCAGACAGCTTCTACACACACCCAAAAGTACACGGGGCTACATGACCGCGTTGTTGCAGCCCCTATACTTAAGAACCAACCAACTGTATTAACTGGCATGTTACAAAAGAGGATGTAGATATTCAAAATGATATTATGTAGGACACTTGAAATGAAAATCCACAGCCTGCTTCCAGTCGACCGACCGGGTCAGGGAACTTAACAAAATAAAATGTCAACATTTATATTTTTATATAATTATTTTTATACCTTTTTTAAAATAAAATAACGGTACATGTCAGCAAACCATATCTACTCTTTCAGTTTTATTCTAGAATATACATTTCCTATGTACCTACAACATATTTCAGTTTTATTTAATTTTAAATAATCTTTTAATAAGATTTTCCTGTTCATCTCAAAACCTTCTTTCACTGATGTGATGTTTTAGAAAAATCTAATCGCAAATAAAATTAGTAGCACAACAGATTTTCTTGTTAGGCCAAACATTACATATATACATTTACTGTATAATTAAACAGCAATCATCATCATCATCATCATCATCATCAATCCGTTTTAAACTGCAGTATGTCAAGTAAATCTTAACACCGACGTTACACATGTCAATAACAGTGTTTCAAATGTCCCGTAGTTATTTCACATACATGACAGATATAAATCACTTTCTCTGGATGTCAGGCTGAAAAAAAAACAACAGCTGGAAAGATTCCAGTAATCAAATCTATATACAGTAAGACCTCAATAATTCAAAACCTTTTTGACATTTGTCCAATTCAAAGAAATTTTTATTCCCCAAAACTCAAGGTATTTAATCTGTTTAATTCTAAATTCGGATAAAATGTAATTTGAAGGGTGATGCCGATCCTGCATATAAAATGTAATTCGAAGGGCGATGCCGATCCTACATATAAAATTTGAACTTTTAATTCGAAATATTAAAACATTTTCTTCAAAAAATTAAAAAAAAACTAGATTCTTATTACAAAATTCGTCGCGATGAGCTTTGAGTTGCCCATCCTCAAATGAAAATATTGACTTACTAACAATCAATATTTGTGAATTATTGAACGTTCACTTGTCCGTTGAACAATCGATTAGTCGAATTCGATTTCAAAAATGGCTTGTTCTTACATTAACTATTATGGCCGATAAAACAATGTTTTTGGAGAAATTATTTCGCAGTTTCAATTGGTTGTACTAATAAAAGGAACGTTCTAAACGTTTTTATTTATTCTTTTTATAGTGAGAGCAATAAGGTTATGTTTATATTGTCGGCCGTAAGCCTCCGTGGCTCAGGCGGCAGCACGCCGGCCTCTCACCGCTGGGTCCGTGGTTCAAATCCCGGTCACTCCATGTGAGATCTGTGCTGGACAAAACGGAGGCAGACAGGTTTTTCTCCGGGTTCTCCGGTTTTCCCTGTCAAAATTTCATTCCAGCAACACTCTCCACTATCATTTCATTTGTCATTCATTTAATCATTGCCCCAGAGGAGTGCGTCAGGCCTCGGCAGCCGGCACAGTTCATATCCTCGCCGCTAGATAGGGGCTTCATTCATTCCATTCCTGACCCGGTTGGAGACTGGAAGCAGGCTGTGGATTTTCATTCATTTATATTGTCGGCCACATATTTCTTCTCATACTAGACCATGATGATTATGATTACAAACACGTTTTGAAAAGTAGTTTCTTATTACTCGTATATGAATAACACAATGTACTGTACCGTATATTTGAGTTCTCCACCGATTCCTCTTGTAATATTCTTAATACGATAGAGGTTATTTCAACGATTGTTTCATGTCGTCCAACGATTTCTCCTTGTGTATCACTGCATTTGAATAAAATTCAGATGCTGTTGGATAGATTATTATTAATCAAGAGTTGCAAAAAAGCATATCAATAATTGCATGTTTCCATTGGTCACAAGGTTTGTTTGGGCTTTTGGGTGTTCTTGGCAGGGGTGGTCAGTTTGGTTAATTCAAAAATCTGTAATTCGAAGTTCACTTTTACTGTCCCATTCACTTCAAATTATCGAGGTTTTACTGTACTTGCCGAGATTTTTAAAGTACTTGGAATAAAAGAAAAAGGTCTGAGCATTTTGAACTAGTGAGGAATTTTTAAAATTTCAAGTTTTTAAAAAATTGCTCTCAAATATAATTCCTCATCAAAAGCTCGAAGAACGAACTACAGTAGTGAAACGAACACAAGAATCCAGGAAGAAGACAGAAAAAACAATATAAGACCTACTCATACAATCAGTAATGACTAGCGCACAGTGAGATGTAAGCAATGCAGGTTCATTTTAAAGTCTTTCCCCAGTCTTCCCAAATGTCTGACTCTGCCGCGATGACACCGTGGTAACTGAAGAACAACAAGACACCTTTTTCTACGTCGGCCTCACCTGCAAAACAGACACAATGTTTTAGCAACTCTAAAAGGCCTCCTAAACAGTAGAACTACAACTACAGCTCACCTCTTGCACACAAATTTCCTGCCTTCTGTCACTACACCAAAAGAGCACTCACAAGATTTTTCCTTGTGTACCACTGCAATTGAATATGCTGTTGGATAGATTATTAATCAAGAGTTGCAAAAAGGCATATCAGTAATTGCATGTTTACATTGGTCACATGGGCTTTTGGATGTTTATGGCAGGGTGGGGAATCAGTTTGGTTAATTTGAAGTCGGACCTCTTTTTCTGTCCCTATCACTTCAAATTATCAGCTTGGATGAAGTACAATGGTCATAGTAGGTCGCATTGGTGTAGTAGTAATATTTGATCAACAACATACTGTAATACCTTAACATAGCATTACAGGGAGAACCAATCAGTCCCCTGCTTTGTAACGTAGCCACATGCGATATCATCCGAGCCATTAGAGAAGTTTCAAAGGAAAGACATGACTTGGTCCCAGGATGTCATGACATTAAAGAGCTACAAAAGGCAATACTTGCACAAGAGATATAGGCAGATGACAACGAATTACAAATCAACACAGACAAGACTGATTGCATGATCTTTAGGAAAAGTGGGCGGATAGCTCAAGATCACAGTGTTTTTACAAACAAAAACCCCTGCGATTTGTAAATAACTTTAAATACCTAGGCTTGGCCTTGCAAACGACAATGAACTCATTCTGAATTCATACAAGACAGCAAGTGGCAGCAGCTACAAAAGCTATATTTGACATCAGAGCCATAACTAAATTATCCCCGAGGCCCACCATGACACTCTTTGATGCCAAATTCGTACCAATACTCACTTATGGGACTGACGTAGGATGGGACAAACGAAGCGTTGGAGATCTCCTAACACTTGATAATGTCAAAGAAAGATATCTGAAGGCAGTGCTTGGAGTATCTAAATACACCCACTCAAGGTTGATATACGAACTTGCTAGCGGACACCTGGAAGAGGTCAATAGAAGATAGAACCCTAAAAAGAGAAGATATTTGGATGGAGTTCTACTCAACAGAGGCCATGACGAATAGAGCTTGGACAAGAGTGAACCAAGACTTGTGACATTTTGTAAACTTTTAGCTGGGTATAGTGTAAGATAAAATGCTTCCATGAACCCAACCCAATGTGTATCTGCAAATTCTGTGACCAAAATTGTGAATGCTACCTTGTGAATAAATGAACAAAAACATGAAAAATCCATCATACATATTTGCCTAGACTGAAGAATAAACACAATATTGTACATTTTATAATATGTAAAATTTGTGCATATTCATTATTAATAATAACATAAACAAACTACTACACATTATTATTATTATGTAGTTCTATGAACAAATTTAAAAATAACTATTTAATACAAAAAAATAAAATATTATGTTAAACTTGATGTTTCCAGACAATCAAATTTTCATTTTTGTTTAGTTTTAAAACTAGAAACAAAACAATAAAACAGTTTTATAATACTTATTTCCATATCTCATAATCACAAGCCACTGAACTGGCCAATAACACAGTACATAGTTAGGGTTGGAGAGACCTTAACAGTTCTTTGCTCTTTTCTTCATGGCGCTCTGTTAAATACAGAAGCTGTACGGCAAGAGTCATTAGGAATGTAATTATTAACAATTTCAGCTATAATAATAATATCGTATGGCCTCGGGTGCCGGGTGCAAGATTTGTAATTTGACACCCAGAGGGAAGCTTGCATGTTGAATTTCGTTGTTCCTTGAATCACTATGAAAGTCAACGAGGTTAGATATCTAAGCTCCTTGAACACTATAGCGCTTTCTAGTAGAGAAATGAGGAACTTTGTGTTGGCGGAAACTCCCGAGATTAATTTTGCCATTATGAACACGGCCTACTGAATTCAAATGGGTTCTTTGACATGCCAACATCGTATGACATGCGTGTTGTATATTTGCCGCCTTTCAAAAATCACTTACCACGACCAGGAGCGAACTTGCAATCTTGGGGTTAGTAGACCGACACGCTATCCACTCACCCACCGTGGCAAGCTAACAATTTCAGCTAATACAGTACTATTTAAGACTGATGAACCCTTATTGAGAGAACTCTGAAAATCTAACACAGAATAAGACATAACTTTGTTTCCTCACAGATATACTGTACTGGCTTTGATGGCACATAGGCTCGCCACCCTTCAACACACGAGACAGATGTGATACGAGAAAATAACATACTGAAATTGATTTTGTAGCAATTTCATTTTCATACGTGACATTTTGTAGCATTAAAAAATTTAGTATTTTGTAGCATTCCAAGTTAGGTCACTAGGTATGATAACAAGAAGTTCCGTAACTATCTAAAGAGCCTACTTTTCTTAAAATTTAAGATTCATGCCAATGATTAATAGAGCAATACAGTTGGCAGCCCGGTGACTGAATATATTCTTAGTTCCATCTCTTAAGGTACAAAATACAAAATTTGGTTGAAGTCCAATGGATAGCATGGACGTTACATGCAGTTAGAAATCAGATCCATCAGCGCGCGTAAAATCATGTTGGCAACAATGACATGTATGTGTTGATCAGAAATAATCTGAGATATTATGATCTCTTGTTATGCCAATTTTGGATGCAATCCATTTGTTAGTATAGAAGTTACATGTATTTCAAACTTGGACCTATCAGCAGGCTTACAATCATGTTGGCAGCACTGACATATATTAGTTACTCCAAATAAATCTAGAATAGCAGGTACTATACGTGTGCATAGTTTAAAGCTGTCGGCTTGCATACTTTCTGATATATTGGTATTTGGAAAAAAATAAAATAGAGAGAGCATTTATTAACAGTTGGCAGTCCTGGTGGCTCTTAAGAATATGCTTAGTCATATCTGTTTATGTACACATATTACATATGAAATTTGGTTTAAATCCAATTGATAGCGTAGAAGTTATATGCATTTAAAAATTGGACCTATCAGCAGGCTTAGAATCATGTTGGTAGTACTGACGTATATTAGTTACTCCAAATTAATCTAGAATGTCAGGTAATATACGTGTGCAAGTTTAAAGCCGTCGGCTTGCATATTTTATGACATTGGTATTGGGATAAAAAAAATAGAGAGAGCATTTATTAACAGTTGGCAGCCCTGGTGGCTCTTCAGAATATGCTCAATCATATTTGTTTATGTACACATATTACATATGAAATTTGGTTGAAATCCAATTGATAGTGTAGAAGTGATATGCATTTAAAAATTTGACTTATCAGCAAGCTTAGAATTATTTTGGCAACACTGGCATGTAAGGCCTCATGGAAATTAAACTGAAATATTATTATCTATATGTGTGCCAATTTTGGAATAGCTCCCATGCATACCTTCCAAGAAATCCAACATGGAGCTCAGATTCCAATTGCTGTTTATCAGCAGTTGGTAGCACTGACAACATTTTCAAATATGTGCTTCAGATATTCAAGTATAGATCTTTACTCATACCAAATTTGGTTTCGATTGCTACAGCCATTTAGGAGTTGATAGGGGAGGGGGGACAGACAGAAGGATAGACAAGACACACATTTGCCCGGATAGATCTCATAAGTCTAATTTTCCTCATTTTTGCAAAATGTAAAGAGTAGACTAAAAATTGAACAAGTTCGTGATAAGCATGGCAAAAACTACTAACATGTTCAGGATTGAATGCCACGAAGACTAAATGAATCAGATGACCTCCAATGATCCAAAACACTAGCTTTTAACTCAAATTTTCAGACACACGTAAATTTCCAATCTAACAGCATCAGGAGAAAAATTAGATTTTGTACTACTTTGTCTAGTAGACCTATTAGTTTATCACATATTTTTACAACTTAAGGTCTGAAGTAGGAGTACAAAAAGTCTTTTAAAAGTTATAATTAGAGATATGGGAAAATCGCAATTGCGATAAATATGAATTTTACTTTTTTCTCTCGTCTTTTCAACTATTTATTAACTACTTTGTATACCTACAATTTGCGAAACTGAATATGTGAAAAAAAAATGTGATAACTATGGGTTCTTGCGAATTTACCCCATAAATGCGAAAAATTGCCAATTTACCAAAAAATATCTTCTCACAAAATTTTCGTGCCGCACTTTGAAATTTGCTAGTTTCTAGCAATGAAAATACTGACATAATAATCGATATTTACAAATATCAATTGTTTTGAAAACAATCGATTACATTAGTTGAAGGGGCAGATGACCTCGTAGTTCCGCCCTTAAAACAACAATAACTAACTACATTAGTTGAAATCAATTTGAAAATGGCTGTTGTTATCTCTGCATGGTATCCACTGCTTACAGCCGATAAAACTGTTTTTGGAGAAATTATTTCGTAGTTTCAGTTGGTTGGGCTAATAAAAGGAATGTTTATTGTTTGTATCGATTATCTTTTTTACAATTAGAAAAATAAGGTTATGTTTATATTGGTCTATATCGCGACGGCCACTCATTTCTAGTATTTGAACATGATAAATAAAACTGAAAAGTATATTTTGTGATATGAATAGATAATGTTTCTTTTGTATTCTCCTAAGATTTCTCCTCATTTTGGGGAATGTTGTTTAATGTGATGACTCTACAATGTGTAAGTTATAGGTTATGATTCATACCGTCCAGCGATTTCTCCTTGAATTCGAATACGGTTTTACAGATCGTCAGTCATGAGACACAAAAAGGTATATCAGTAATTTCATGTTTGCAAGCTTTGCGGATTTGAGCGGTTTTTTGTGTGTGTGTGAGTGTTGGGGGGGGAATGAGGGAGGGAAGTCTGCAGATAATTCAAAATTCTCTCTCTTTTTCCATACCATTATGGAGGTTTTACTGTATGCCTTCCTTAAAAGCAACTATAAAATAGATTGATTTGAAGTTAAAGTTAATTTATAATAATAAACAGAGAATTGCGCATGAATGATCACAAGAATAATGTTCTTGATGTTCACTCGCAGCAAAAATGAGTTAGCGATTTCTTCCTTTGTTCGCATGTGAGTATATGGTATCTGTCACACAAAAAACTCACAGAGAACACATATGAATCGGTCAGAGCTGAAAAGCATTAAGTCTAAAATGGTATTCTGAAGTAATGACCCAAGGGCTTTGGAACACCATAGGAAATAATTAAGTCAGCCTTCTGTTTAAGCCAGAAACTACTGCTATATGTAATGTAATCAGAGGAGAAAAGCATTAAGTCTATGACTTGCTGCCTTTCAACACCGTATTCCTTACTTAATGTTGGCAGCACTGCAAGATTCCCGCGTGTTACAGTACTATTGTAAATTACATTTGTACAGGGTTTAGGTGGTTTTTATGTTACACATCTATTTTAAAATAAAATAGCATGTGAAATATTCATTCTGGATGGCTTCATGCTGCACTTAGCTGACCACGGAGCTGAAACGCATTGAAAAAATATGTTTATTAAATTAAAATTGATATTCTGCTAATACAAATATAACCTGAATAGTTGCTTCACAACATAGATGACCAATATGGTGCGTTTGTTAAGTTCTTTTCTGTAAATGATGTTTTATGTCTCCTGAAAAGTAGTGAAAACTGACTTAATACTTTTCAGCTCCGGCCGATTCATATGTACATAGAATTTCTTAATTCATTGCCATCCCTAGTATCCTTTTATTTACATTATTGTACTGAGATTTTATTTCATTATTTGATTTTGGTTTATTGAATAATTTCTTAATTTGGGGGTCCTCCAAACTAATATTTTATTTTATTTGTGTTTTCAAGGCATAAGCCTCGACACATACAGGGTCTTTATTTTTGCTTGGCAACACGATTACGCTCGACATTCTGGACCCCAGCCAGTAGCCAGCTTTTACAGGTTGGCACGCGCAGTCTCCAGCCGTATTTCCACGTTCTACCTGCGGTAGACGTGTGATAGATGTGAACGCGGAAAAATATTGTGATGTGGTAGATGTGAACGAAATTCACACATTGGTTTCACAATCAGTGCTGCCTTATGTGAAATATTCGTTAGATGAACGTGTATATCTCCACAATACGTACATAAAGTGCAGGAAATCGTGCGCTAGAACAAGACAAAAGTTTCGAGTGAAATTTCCAGGGAGACCCATTCCTATAAATCAGACAATAAAACAACTGGCTAAGAGATTCAAACGTACAGGTTCAGTAAACAATAAAAATAGACGTCAAGGTCGTTATTTCCTTACTAAAGCTAAATTAACCAGAGTAACCGGAAACTTCGTATTCTATTTGAATGTCATGTAAGTTTAATAATTGAATTATAATTTTACCCTAAATTTATTTTCAGTGTTTCTTGACTTAAGTATTCCATACTGGAAGTCCCTATTATATAAATTTCTTCTCCTGGATATGGTAGCCTCTTGTGATGTTGGTTCTATTCTTCTTGCTCGATAGTTGTGAATGATTACCTGTAATTGTAAGTGAATATCTTGGTTGATCGGGTGAGGGGGTGGAGCACTTATGGTTTATAGTTAGGGAACGGAAAAATATTGCGATGTGATAGATGTGAACGCGGAAAAATATTGTGATGTGGTAGATGTGAACGAAATTCACACATTGGTTTCACAATCAGTGCTGCTCTACACCCCTAGGGCAAGTGTTGCAGAGACATCGAACGGATTGCCAATTGCTTTTACGATGCCATTTCGGTGGGTAGACACTAGTAGTAGGCATTTAATGTATCATATTATAGGGGAAGAATTGACTATTATCAAGAAAAGGCACATTATTTTTCCCTTTCGAATCATACGTGTTTTCAAAATAACAACACATGGATCCAATGGGACCAAAATAAAATTTGAAATACCGTAATTACTCGGCTATAGGACCCCCCTCTTTTTCTAAAGTTTTAGTTCCGAAATTGAGGGGGGGGTTACTATAGACGCAAACTTCTCAAAAATCCAAATAAGCTATTTTATTTTGATGCTACATAGTACGATATATTTAATCAAAATAAACAAAGTTTACATCTTTTATCAGCTCATTATGAGACTACCATAACCTCACTTATCCACTATTCCCAACTATCCCCCAATGACTGTCACTACTATCCCTTGCTAAGCAAAAATCTTAGTATCAAAGAAATAGAACGGACAAAGTGTCAGACATGGAAATGCAAACTTTATTTTTATTTGACATAGGGAGAGAGAATGCATCAATTAGGGAATGAGTGATGATGTTGAACGATCACATCTCACGGCTTTGGTGGCGTAGTTGGTAGCATAATTGGTAGCATAATCAAATGTTCACGAAAGAGAATCAAAATGAATATTGTCTGTTGAGCCATTATAACACATAGTGATAAAATGTCCTGCATAACTCAACAAATTGCTAGCGTTTCGCCCCAGTGTGACAATTGGGCTCTTCAGTTGGTAAAGGCACACCTACCAAGACGCGTAGCAGGCACACATTGAGAAGGCCATGCAAGACACTTTGCTACATATGTAGCCACGTCACGAGCATGCCAGTGTACCACGGGAGTCAAAAACAATAAACCTTGCTTTGGCATTGACTATAATCAAATGTTCTCGAAATAGAACTGCTGTGCCCAAGATAGGGGGTTCAAACCCGGCAGAAGTCGTCGGATTTTTTAAGAGCGTTAAAAATCCTTCAGTATGCCTTCCTTCGAAGGGGAAGTAAAGCTGCCGGTCCCATGTCATAGATTTATGGCATGTAAAAGATCCTTCCACAGACTAAACTTGTATGCAGCTAAATTGTTAGGTTAGATTTTGTCGGAACACTCTATCCAAGTTCCAATGTTCACCACTAGGTATGATTGATATCTGATATCAAGTTGGAACTACTTGAAATTGAACGGAACTTGTAGCTCACCCTAAGGGGAGCGGAATATGTCCTCGGACACTCCCGGCACTAAAAGCCATACGATAAATAAATAATCTCGCTAACATTTGTAAACACAACCAAGTACGTATTATTCACATGTTTCACATTAATATATCAATAATGTGTCACACAAACGCTGACAGTTCTTGCTACAAATGAAATGTGTTTATAATAAAACTGAGAAGAAGGCTGCTGCGAACGCCATTTCCTAGGGCACTACATCTTTGTATACAAAACAAAAGAATGCAGGCAAGATATGAAACCATAACTTTCATTGGCCGGATTTTAAACTTGGCCCTTCTACTCGGCCAATAATTTCTATTGGATATTGGGTGAAGCCTATTGGCTACACAATTCAATACCCTGCCCAATCGCGTACGCGGTAGGCTATATGTATGCAAAAATGGCGGTCATATCGTCTGAATAACTAAATAATGTAACAAGAAAAATATTTTTGTCATAAAAGAGGACGAATTTCAGTTATAATTTTAAAAATTTTGAAGAATTCGTCAATTTCCAAGAATGTTGTATTTTGACTCTCAATAATTAACTATAAGCAATTTCCAAGTTTTTTGTATTTTGGCTCTCTAAAATTACGGGGGGGGGGGGGGTTCCTATAGCCGAGTAAATACGGTAGTACAAATTTCTTAATTATTCAGTTTTGGGTTAACCAGGTTTTATTATAATAAAACTTTACCTTGAGGGAGCGAAAATTTACATCTACGCGGATGATATGGTTGTGGCATCGACATCAAAGGAAACCTTGCAATCGTCCATTGATAAACTTACCACATGGGCTCAAAAAAATGTTATGACGATAAACTGCACCAAGACAGTAATGCTGGCATTCCGTAAAGGCGGGAAACTATCCGCAGATGAGCATATACTACTAAATGGAGAACCCCTAGTCAATGTAAATCATTTCAAATACCTAGGAGTAATAATGCAAATGCAAGGGAACGTATTCACGCGACATGTCAGGGATAGAACAACATCGGCCATAAAAGCAATGCAAGACATAATGCAACTGGGAAATCTATCTTTACAAACCGCAATGAATTTATTCAGAACGAAAATAACTCCAATAGTGACATACGGCATTCAAATAACTTGGGATCATTTGACACAAAGTAACCTTCGAGAGATAGAAAGAGTTAAGTCTACTTTCCTAAAGAAAATTCTGCACTTATCAAAATACACGCCATCTCGTCTAACGTACGTACTAGCAAGGGAGACTTTCTTCATAGAAGACCTGCGTTTGGAGAACTCCCTACCATCAACAGTGCAATACCAGAGACTGATCGAAGAACTAAACCTCAAGCGTAATGACATATGGCCTGATTTCTACTCCACAGAAGCTCTTATGTCGACGGACTGGATGAATGCCAACTTTGAACTGCGGCATACGATCACCCGTTTTGCAGTCCACGGTTTTCATTTTAAGATATGCACAGCAAGAGGATTTCATGACCCAGGCCCCCAATGCACCTGCTCTCTGTGTGGTAGTGCTTGTGATAGATATCACGCCATTTCCTGCGCCCAGAGGAAAGTATCGCTAACACGCTTCTGCTGCGAATAACTATATATATAGCAAACAGAACCTGTCAGACACTTTGTATATAGACACTTTGATGAGTAAGATTTAAGTTATTAGTATTAGTTTTGTATCTCGGCATGGCTATTTGCTGCAATAAATGATTATTATTATTATAATAAAACCACCTCGCACAGCACCATCATCACTGAGGGGTGTGAAGATGCTGCTTGCCTCTCATCCAGTTAATGTATGTGACATTTTTGAAGTCAAATGTCATGTCCTGTGGTTGGTATTCTATGCAAAAGGTCCCGTGGCTCGTGATCGTGAGATTAATCAGCAATAAAACTACAAGCTTCCTTCCTTCAAAGTTGGCCATTTTCCAAAAGTTCCATAAAATTTAAACAATACAAATAAAATAAATTAGGAAGAATGTGCTGAAACATATTATATACAGTGCAATCTTGGTAATTTGCGGTAATTAATGTACGAAATTCCGCGAATTATTGAAAACCGCGAATTATCCGCAGTTATTTTTGTTAAGCCTAGTAAAAACAAAACTATTGATTAAAATATTGAAATATGCTTGAAACACAAAAAATAATAATTAAAACACTTGATTGTAGTGTCTTATAAGACATGCTAGGCTAGAGGTAGGCCTATGTGGATTATGCCTACATTAATATTTAACAAAAAACAGTCATCACGTTATGTTTCTTAGATCGTTAATTCTAATTTTCGAGTGCACATTTCCGAAGAAAACATTATAAGAGAACGAAAATTAATTTCGTTTTTCTATATAAGAGATAAGTGTGACTAGAGACTGTGGGAAACTTTCGGGATTTCCGTCGCATCACTCCCGCCCTCGATATCAACTGCATATCAGTTTTCCTCACCAACAGTCAAATTCCGTGCTATTTCATCTTTGCTTTCATGTCTTAAATCATAATCGTCTTTATCGGCGTCTAACTTGCCCGTTCGAAATATCGTCGTTACAGATGTCGGCAACAGCTTGCTTTTGTAGCGGTATTTTTCTCTCATGACTGGTTGACTGCATGAAGAGCATCCAACAAACACGCTCTCGGTCTCGCGAAAGTTTACGTCATTACGCAATAATCCCTGTTTACAATACGCTGTCCGCGCATCCACCCTTCAAAACTCAGAGGTCAGCAACCTTCGAGTGTGGCTGTTGGGAAAGGGAGGGTAGGTTCCCAGTGAAAGCGCATTCCTCTTGTATTGTTTGGGCTTCGAAGATAAAGGAAATCTATGCTATACCACTCGCGGCAACCTGCTCGTATGTTTCGAACATTGCGCAAGTAGGACTACTGTTCCATCACAGAGAAACGCAGTTCAGTCTTCTCGAATGTCAATGATTTCGTCTTTACGCATTGCGTCGCACGAAAATTCTTTTAAATGACGGAGAGATTGCTTCACTTAGCATGATAATTAGTTGCCGTGAGAATTTCTATTTAAAAATATATTTGGAGACCCGCAAATTAACCGCAAAGCGAATTATCGGGAGTACACTGTAATGGAAATGGATAAAAATACAATAAATTTGTAATTTTGCATTAAATACTTTTTCTTGAGGAATATTTTATTTTTATTATCTCAGAACAATGAAAACGAGAGATTGATGTTCTATTTAAAGAAACTGTATTGAACCCTTATTGATCTTCGATAAATAAGTATTCATATTTATTATTACTACGGCCCAGGCAGCACATAAGGAAGTCGACTTGGATATTAGGGAGGCCAGTATTTCGTAATGGTTGCAACAGAAGCTGAGTTGGTAGCTATTCCTGGGGGACGGCCAGAATTAGTCGAGTTCAAGGCCAAATTGTGCAACTACTGTACCAAAATTGGAGACATAAAGGAAGAATCACGAGGTCCTCTCAACGAACATACGATTGAATCAGCCAATCGCAAGAGACCAAGCCGTGACCACGAGGTGGACGGCGTCAGTAGTAAAAAGCCCGCGGAAGTGTGTATCTAAGGAACCGCCGAACGGATTAATCTCCGCTCGAGTAATTTGAGACGTTGGATTTATTTGGAGAAGAATGACACTAGCCCCATCTCTGTGAGACAAAAACTCTGGAAGTTTTTATCCGACTCCGCCCCACTCCACCGCCCTTGTCAGTTTCTCATAAATAGTTTGGCCTGACGCCAATCTGAGTACTCAGTTGTGGAGCCTTCAGAGGCATACTCCACGCCAGTTTGAAGTGTGATTTTGACGCTCGAATTTATCTAAGTCTTATTGTGTGGAGCCTTCAGAGGTATACTCCACGCCAGTTTGAAATGTGATTTTTATGCTCTAAAATCAGTGAAGCTAATTTTATTTTCTGAGCTCTGGGGAGCTAAAGTCGCAGCGTTTGCAGTATCGAATTTTAAAAGTTATAATACATTCTGTTCTAAAAACAACTAAATTGTGTGATCTAAATATTTCACGCCAGCGCGTGATAAACTGTAACATTCTTTTAAAGACGACGAGTTCAACTTTAAGGGGGAAGTATCGTATCACCCTCATTAGCGCTTACCAGAACCGAAGTCCACAAGACGGAACGGAAATACCGGACGAGATAGCGACTGCGGGTGCAGCCAGGATTTTGAACTTGTTAACGAGCCAGTGGCGCGGACTCGAGATGTATATTTTATGTATAAATTGTGTGTATTGTATGTGTGTTTTTATAGTGCGTATGTGCGATATAAGTAGGGCCAGTCTTCGCTATTAATCGCAGTAGGACAATTGTGGGTGAACTGAGTAGCCTGCAAGCGATTATAGATAGGCAAACATTTAACATTGAACTTTTCTGCCAAGGAGTCGAGACCAAGATGATCAGCACGTGGTTTGATGTTGGGATGAGCTTCAAGAAATCAACGCAGACGACTACGATGGCGTGCTAAATTGTCCATAGGGCAATGGGTTGAGAAGGATGTCCTTAGTCCTACATGCAGAAACGGTGATGTACTAAAATTGGATTATTTCAATTATGTAGTTAGATTTGGCCGGGGAACTTTGTAAATAGTCATGTTTTTCTTTCTTGTGTTTATAGCTGTTTTTCTTGTACCGACACTATATGTTTAAATGTCCGTTGGCGCGTGGCCAAAGTGTTTGTTGATATTTTTTTTAGTTTTCTTGAGTCATATGTAATGTACGCGGCGTGCGTGCGTGATTTTTATCCTTGCAATTGCGGAACCCGTTACATTCGATAAATGGTGCTTTATTAACGTTAATATTTTGAAATAGGAATGGGAGGAAATGATTGTAAAACATTTTGCTGAACAGGTTATTATTCATGTTAGGGTAGCCGAGTGCACCAACTTAAAAGTAATTGTAGAACACCTTCGTTCTAATTTTGATAGATTTTTCTTGAGTCCTTTTCAGGTGACTAGTCACGGCATAGAACGATGGCGCCGGCATGTGGATATTATTTGTGTCTTTTATTTCAGGGTCTGTCACAACCCATACGTGTGATTCAGTGTGTGTTGATGTGTCTTGTGTGTGTTGATTCTACGTGAGGAGGGGGTAGTTGTCCTACCGCCCTTATATATTTTTGCTGCTGTTGTATTTTAGATGGAAAGACAGAGTGCTCTTGGGAGACTGCTGATTCTTGTCCATATGTTTTTCTGACACACATGTATTATTGTGCTTTGGGGCACATTTCTTCGAGGTTCGACCCCATGTTCTGGGAGGTCGAGGTTATTGACACGTGGGTTGACAGACATGCAGAGTTCCACAAACCGCCCGTTTTGCCTGTGACTTATTTTGATAGGCAGTCCTATTTGTCCGACTGAACCCTGTAAGCTTTCATGTAGCAAACCTGTTCATTGTGATGGCTAATTTTTAAGCCATAATTAATTGGGGAGTTCGCCATGTGTGTAACGGATTGTTGTACCTTGTATGGATAAGAATATTGTGATTAACGTAAATGTTGGCTGTTTGCCTATTGCTTTGTTGATGACTCGATTTCATGTAATTTTGTTTGTCACACCTGTGTGGTGTAGTGGTAGAGTATTTGTAAATTTTGACAGCGGTCATTTGAGTATTTTTCTATTGGTCACGTGTTAACGTACTTGTGTTGATTTGTATGAGAAGTCCTAAGATTTTAGGCAGTAAATGTTGCTACGGCATTTCAAGTCCAATTTCACACGGAAATTTTGTGTTTGTTTATAGTAGATTTAGGAAGTGTCGGTTTAACTTAAGTATTGTAGTTGTGTTCCCTCGTGTCGGTCTAGCTCTAGGAAATGCGGATTCGTTGTTTGAAGGGTCACTCTGGATGATAACGAATCACGCATTCAAAGTACACATCGTGATGCATGTAGAACGGCGTACGCTCTTATATGGTCACTTTTGTATCTTTATTTAAGGACACTTGGTCCAGGTAATTAATCTCTCCAGAGATATCGCCTAAGTTGTTTGGCATTTTTATTAAGCGGGAGTCAGTTGGGAGTTTTTGTTGTTAATTGTTTATGTGTAAATATGGTGATTTGTTATTGAATTCAGTTGTTTTAACCCTGGCTTCACTCTTTCCTGCATGTTATTTTGTTATATGTTACCCTGCAAGTTAATGAAGCGCCCTGACAGCAACTTACGAATATGACCTGTTACGCCCCGAATCTGAGTCTCATATGCTTCTTTGCAAGGGTTCAGTATGTTTAAAAATTCAATGTCTTGATACATACAAATTGTTATTTTTCATGAATGTTCGTATTGGTGTGTCTTTTTCTTTGTAAATTCATCATTTTCATAGATTTTCATGACCTTTTTCAGGTACTTGACGAGGAACTGATTTTTTTTGTGTGGCTGTCCTGCTCATGCATTAAACGGGTGAGAGGCAAGCAGCAGCATCACATACCCCAGAATTTGCAATGTAAGAATTCATACTTACTTGGAAGATGATTAACAGAAATAAGTTTATTTGTAATCTCGCGAGCAACGGCCTTGAAAGTTGGCCGAGAAATCACCCTCTTCTCTCTGTAGTATGGATGAAGTCGATCCACCACCCATGCAGCAATCCTCCGTCTATATTTAGTGATCTGACGTTCAGAACACCACACTTCATCCTCGTCACTATCATACCCAAAAAGTTCATTAAGCCTAAATAATATTTCCCGTTTTTTCTCAGGATTACAACAAGTTCTAAAAATTTTATCGTGCAACGATCTCTGTTGGATGAACTTCTGCATTGTCCATAGATTTGGCTCACTGTTCTCTGCAAATGCACCGGTATCATGACCAAAGCCAGATGGAAGCAATTTTTCATCATACTTTTGATGCACTACCGATCTAGAATCCCGGTCTGATCTAAAAGATAGTAATGTATCCTGCACATCAGCTGTAGATGCATCACTGGCTCCATCCTCCTCTTCAGACTCCAATATTCTAAGCAATTGCTGTGCACTTTCATTGAACACACACAGATCTTGGTCATTTTCAAATGACTCATCCTCAGTCATTGATAACTTCAGTTGTTTTGCACTTGGTTCTTTTTCAAAACCATTACTATTCTTTGTTTTCTTAGAAAACTTAAATCTTTCAAAACCTAAGATACTTTCTTCTAGTGTGCTTGGAGATGTAGGTCTAAAAGCAGTTTTAGTCTCATTGCAAACATCACCATTCAGTCTTGACCTTTTTACTACACTATTCCCAAACAGACTTTCAGCACCCCTTATATTATGTTTGTTCTCAGCATCATTCCCCAAATATTCCCGCCATACATTTTCAGCACCAGTCTCCTTCTCAGTTGGATTCTTCACAACCTGACTACTGCTAGAACTTCTCACAAATCTGAGTAACTTCCGGCGTACATTTCCAGTATTGTTCTTCTCCTGAACAGCTGTCCTAAGTATCCGCTCATGGTCTGAACTTCTCACACTTCTGACTAACTCTCGGTGCACATTTGCACTATTGTTCCCCTCCTGAACAGCTGTCCTAAGAATTTGATCGTGGTCTGTACTTCTCACACGTCTGACTAACTCCTGGTGCACATTTGCAGTATTGTTCCCCCCCTGAACAGCTGTCCTTACAACCCGACTACTGCTTGAATTTCTCACACATCCGACTAACTCCTGGTGTACATTTGCAGTACTGTTACCCTCCTGAACAGCTGTCCTAAGTATCTGATCATGATCTGAACTTCTCACGTATCCAACTAACTCCGGGTGCACATTTGCAGTACTGTTTCCCTCCTGAACAGCTGTCCTAAGAATCTGATCATGGTCTGAACTTCTCACGTATCCAACTAACTCCTGGTGCACATTTGCAGTACTGTTCCCCTCCTCAACAGCTGTCCTAAGAATCTGATCATGGTCTGAACTTCTCACACATCCGACTAACTCTTGGGGCAGATTTGCTGTAATGTTCCGCTCTTCAACAGCTGTCCTAAGAATCTGATCATGGTCTGAACTTCTCACACATCCGACTAACTCCTGGGGCAGATTTGCAGTAATGTTCCGCTCTTGAACAGCTGTCCTAAGAATCTGATCAGGGTCTGAACTTCTCATACATTCGACTAACTCCTGGTGCATATTTCCAATATTGTTCTCCTTTTGCACATCTGTCCTTACCACCTGACCACAGCTTGAACTTCTCACATAGCCGTCTAATTCCTGGTGCATATTTCCAGTATCATTTTCGTTTTGAACATTTGTCCTTACCACCTGACCACAGCTTGAACTTCTCACATATCCGTCTAACTCCCGGTGCATATTTCCAGAATCATTCCCCTCCTGAACTACTGTCCTAAGAACTTGATCACTGTCCGAATTTCTCACACATCTGATTAACTTCCGACGCACATTTCCAGTATTATTCCCCTCCTGAACTGCTATCCTATGAACATCTTCACTGTCTGAACTTCTCACACAATTGGCTAATTTCTGGCACACATTCCCAACATTGTTCTCATCCTGAACTGCAGTCCTAACACTGCCTGAACTTCTTACACATCTGATTAACTTCCGGCGCACATTCACCCTATTGCTTTGCTCACACAATTTGTCTTGTTGGTTGATGAATACCTCACCAGTACCAATACCATTCTGTAGAGAATACAAACCATTTTGCTGTTTATTACACTCCTTGTCACCATTGCTTTTACTTGCAAACATATGAGCTATGCTACTTCCAAACCAAAGGGATGATGTATCACTGTTAAAAAAGTTTTCATGGTCTTTAGTGTCTAAGCTAGACACATTTAAATTACTAGGCAGAGGAGTTGTGCCTGTTACGTACACAGGGATGGGCATTGCCTGAGGTTCGCAGTTTACAGGTTCTGGGTTAAAGGCTTCAGAAAACACAACAGGGTTTGGCGCAAGATTCTCAACTCGAGAGTCTTGGATGTTGCTTTCAGTATTTGATTCATTAATATTAGAAGTAACTGGCTTCGTCTCCTCAATCGGGTCAGTCTGTGTTTCCTTGTTTTGAAATTGAATAACTATTTGGACTCCCTTATCTTCCTTAATACAGCAGGTACATTTCTGTTGAACCAATTCCTTTAACTTGGTGTACAATTTCAGTTCTTTGGTATCTCTCTTTATGTCAGCAGTCTGTAAAAGAAAAAACAGGTAATATTAGTACAATCTTTACTTTGCCACAAACAAACTTATTGTCCTGGCATGTCTTAGGGAGTGTGATGGACTCAAAAGCTGGTCTCTTAAATCACAAAAATTTGGATGTTGTACTTTTCTAAAATGGCTTTTATAAAAAATGTAAACGAAAGTTTGATGCTTTTCAGTCGGTCAACACAAGATTAATAAATACATTATTTTTCAGGATTAGGGAATAAGCCATCTCATTTGGGAACAATCATGTTGACGGACTGAAAGCATCAATCTTTCGTTTACTAGGGCAACGCTGAAAATGGCTTCAAACACCATAATGAAAACTGTAGGCTGTACTTATGTTTATACTGCAGTTACAAACCTAAATATCTATTAATTTATTTTTATTTTCCTGGCAGTACAGCCCTTGAAGGGCCTAAGCCTACCAAGCGACCACTGCCCAGCCATTTTGTCTGCAGATATTGGGGTGATGCGTGATCAGCACATAGGGTCCTCTCGACCGTTAATCTTGGTTTTCGTGATCGGGGCGTTGCCTCACTGTCAGACAGCTACTCAATTGTCCTCACGAGGTCGAGTGCACCCCGTTCCAGCCCTCACGTCAGTTTCTAAAACTCCCTGACGGAGCCGGGGCCTCCGGGTGAGAGGCAGGCGCGCTACCCCAACACCACGGGGCTGGCAAATATCTATTGATTAGCATTTTAAAAGATTGCAACGTTGGCTGAACATGGCAGAAAAAAATAAGCAACATTTCAAAATATTCATGAAATACATACAAAATTAGGTATTGTTCTTAAAGAACGTTCCTCAAAACAACAAGCAGCTAATAAAAATGCTCGGTTTTTACAAAATCTGCAGAATAGAATCCATTGTAACGTGTAGTGTTAGCAGGTATTATGACCGTATCTTGGCATGTTTTGATAATATTCTACCCAATTTAGGCAGAATGTTTTTCAATGAATGTGGTTATAGCAAATACCAAAAAACTTAAGAATTCCCAAAGCTTGGAAATTGGTCACTCAGTCATTGCATAGTGTTAAAGCTTTCACTTCTGGTCAATCTAAGTGCTTTCTCTTCAAAGTTTAGTTCATCTATTAGCTCTACAACAGTCATGTCAGTGTGTACCCACCATGTGTGTTTGCTCATTGTAGCTGTCTTTTGTAGCTCTTCAGTCGGTCAACACGAATTTGCCCAATGGTCCATACCTTAGTAAGCATTTTCCTCGAGTTGTGAAATGACGAGCCTAAAAATAACTCTACATGAGTAACTTTTGTCTGCTGCTATGTCATGTGGGATTGATAGATGGAGATTAGAGTTTTATATTTTGTTCAGTATGTAATGTACATATTGCATTTTTATTTCTGACTTGATCCAATTTTGTTTTTAAAATGTGGCCCCTCCCATTTAAGGAAACCTCCCAGATACGGACAAATTATTTTGTCCGACTAGTGTCCACAATTGAGGGGTTTCAATATTTTACATCAAGTAAAAATTACATGTACATGTTTCTAGCCCAATACAAAACTCTGCTTCAGCACAACTTAATTCATCAAAACAAGGTCAAATTCCTATAATTATAATGTAATTATAATATTAAAAATTGTTGAAACATTAACAGGGTTGATACACTTTCAGGATTTCAAATTTCCCTGACTTTTCCAGGTTTTCCAGACCAAAATTTAAGAAATTCCCTGACCGCAGAGTCGTTTATTTCCCTGACTTTTCCCGATTTTCCAGAGCAACGTATAGAAAATTCATTAACCACAGGGACGACAATTTCCTCGCTTTCCCTTAGATTTTCCTAACCTAGCAAAAGTGCATTTACCTTTAAGAAACGTTCTTCTGTATGTTTGATCAAGATTAAGTTAGAAAAACTGATTTTAGACTAATTATTTGTGCAAGGCTATTCTTAGACGCGAGGAGAAATGTTGTAGTAGATGAAAATAATAGTGATAAAAGAATATCCGAGCATTGTTTCATTATATAAACCAGACTCTCTGTATAAGTTAACGCGTCTCTTTAAAAGTACAAAAACAAATAACAAACAAAAAAAACTATCAACATTTCCTTACTGTTAGAAATAACATTTATTACAATATGAAGATGAACACATTTTTACAATAAATTTAAATTTGCTAAACTCAATTTAAAAAAAAATAACTGAAGAAAGCAATCAATCACCAATTCTTACTTTCTAGTCAATCACAATAAAAGTACCGTCAACTAGGGTTACTTTACACAGACCGGGTAACTTTACACACTTTTCGCTAAAATCTTTTGAGCACTGCACACGGTGGGTTTTGGAAGTTTTGAATGAAATGCTTGTCTAAACAAGACACTATGGGCTGTAATAGTAAGAAAACCGTGTTTGTGTTATTTGTATTTCACTACATTGGATAATAATTGCAGCTTAGTGCACTTGAGTATCTGCACATATGGTAAGTTGTATAGAAACTTTCATTTCTATGACAGTCATATACATGTTCTAATTTGTGACAAATCAATTTTCCCAAAGACTAGAGAGGCGTAAATTGGATGTGGAACATGTTTCCTTGTTGAGTCACATTACTAGGAAGCCTAAAATAACCGAAGGTGCACGACTAGCCCTTGGAGGGGGTAACTTTACACAGACTATTTGACACAAAAGCCAGTGTTTACTACGGTATTTCATATTTGAATCCCTGAGTATTTGGGTGCTGCGGATTAGTACGAGCCTAGTAATGTGACTCAACAAGGAAACATGTTCCAAATCCAATTCCCGCCTCTCTAGTCTTTAGGGAAATTTATTTGTCACAAATTAGAACATCTAGTAAAATATGGCCATGTCATAGAAATAAAAGTTTCTACACAACTTAACAATGTACAGTGCACTTGTAGCTGCAGTTAATATCCAAGGAGTGAAATAGAAAAAACACAATACGGGCTTTTACTCGTAAAGCTCACAGCGTCTTGTATTAACAGGCATTTTACACAAAATTTTCAAAAACCTGCAGCCCTGCAGTCACTTACGTAAACATAGAGTCTATTAATGTGACATTTCTGTTAATGATGCCTTAGGCTACTGTAAAAACAAAGTTTGGTACCTTTCTACGACTAACACTTCAGCAGCATTTTATTTTTATTTTCTACAAACATAAAATTAAACGTTTGACACATACACGTGTTAATTTATTTTTTTAAGTGTCTTAGAGATAGTTTGCACTCACGGTGACGTTATGTTCTTTTGTAAGTACCCTTAAGGAATACATAAACATGTCTATATCAGTTTAACAACATATCACAATAAATAAAATTTAAAAATACACATGAAAAGTGAGTATCTCGACACATTTTAATCTAACGTTAGATCTTCTATTTCTCTATCAATTGCTTCTGTCTCTTGCTGCAGTTCCATACATAGTCTCATACGTTTGTCTTTCAACGCTCGCAGTTGATCAGAAACACATTTCTTTTTCAGTTTTTCCACTTCGGTTTCCTCTTTGGCTTTTTCTTCGGCTTTTAATGCGTTCATATATCTTTGCCTCGAAAACTTCACTTTGTTGAAAAGCTCTTGGGTCATTTCAACCTTGTCAATACCTCCTGCCGCTTTGATAGCATCGTACACCTGTCTTTGGCCTACCAAAGACTAATTTTTTTGGTTTTCAATAATTACTTCTTTATTAACCGAGAAGCCTCTCTCGACGAACGCATTGCCATGGCTGATGACAAGAACAAGTCTGAAAAAGTACTTTAAGTTTTCAGAGGCTTTCTTGTTTGTCAAATGAGGCATCCAAAAATCATCAAGTCTTTGCTCCGATCGTTCGTACGACTTACAAAGCTGAAGAACTTCGGGTTTCTTTACAAGACACAATAATTCTTGTTCAATTTTATCACACTGGCCAGCAGCTAGCCATTTGTGTTCTTCTAGAACAGATAGACACATACTTAAGCGGTTTTTCACCATCGTGGCCGATCGGGCAGCTATCACACCTGGATTACAACAAGAGATACCTTGGCACAAGGTATACTTCAGAGGAGAGTTCCTTATAAGCTTTTTACACAAGACCTTCACGAAAAGTTTACACTCTTTCTTGAATTTCAGCATTTACAGATCGGATACTTTTTTACTTTTCTAAGTTCAGCCTTCACAGAAAACGAAAATGTTACTTTTTGAGCAGTTAACAAATCACTCTCTTTTTCAAGGTCGATATTCACAACATCGATCGTCTTCTGGCTTGACAATTACTTCTAGGAGATCTCTGAGAACTTTTTCCAAAGCACTATACAAAAATGGCGCCATGGGTGCAGCCGTTTGAAACTCTGTGAGAAAGGGTTCCACTAGCCCCGCAATGTAAGCAAAGAATGACAACTTAGCAGCAAGCAAACCATCTTTCAAGGCATCAGTTACAACCTTATAGCTAGAAGCACCAATGTCCTTTTCTTTGCCATCTTTTCTCACTCCATCAATGTACAGCTTAAGATTTGGTATGACGGCAATAGCCCTTTCAGCAATAGGTTTGTTTTGTAACCACCTTACCGCGCAAAATTTTAATGGAAACAGACTGGATTTTGAATAGAACACATAGTCCTGCCTTCGAGCTGGTACATTCTTGAAGCATGCCCTTAAAAAGTCAACAATTGGCCACAATGTCGCTTTAGCACCAGTCTTGAAAGCATTATTCACAGAGTGCAGTCCACAAGTTCCTACAAAAACAAACATGTGTGATTCCTGACCATTCATAGAACGAAGTTCAACTTGTAAATCTTTCAGGAACTTTAAATTTACGTTTGGACCATCAAGCAATACGTTAATCATTTTTTTAAGGTTCAACGTTTTCAAGCCAGTTTTGAATGCTTTAAGCAAATTAGCGGCCGTTGTGTGGCCAAGGAACTCTGGCTCTAAGTACCGCACAACAACATTATTAGTTTCCTTATCCCAGTATATTATTGCGACATCCATTTGGCACTGTTGAGCGCGTTTGTTGAGATTTTCGTCAAACGCGATAGTAAATGCTTCGCTGTCTCTTGCTTTGCGACAAATCTCCTTGTGAAAATAAGGTGCAAGGCCATGGACAATAACATAAGCAAGTTTAGATCGCCCCAGCTGCATTGCACCAGCTGTAGGACTGTCCCCGAACATCAAGGGGAACAAAGATATGCATTTTCCGGCACTAGAAAGAGATAGGTGATTCTCAACTGCGCCTAAGCTCCATATAATCTCTGCTCTGGTGACATCTTGTTTCAAAATGTATCGAGACATGCCGTTAATTTGAGCAGGAGATTTGTTCGAGGTGGAAGTTTTCGCTTCTTCTAGACCGGGTGTGTTTCGGTCACTGCTACTAGATCCTCCCTTCGAAGTTTCAATAACAGGCACAGGACGGTCTTCGTCAGCTGATCGTGAACCCTGTAAAAAAAAAGTTGAACTTCAAAGTCATGTCGATTTTGTCTGCAATCTACAAGTTCCAGTCTCTAGACAAAAATTCAAGGTGCGCTTCTCTTATATAAAACCACTGTGCCTATATGACATTCCAAGGACAATTTTCAATTCAAAACGGGAACTTTTGTTCAGACTGATTTGAAAATTACAGGTAGGGAGCAGGAAAGAAGATCCGCCCCATAACTCTTCGGGAAGAAAATTCGCGACCGCACTGTGAATTGAAAAGGTAGATTTTAAAACTTTTGGTGCTGCCTTTTCGTCACCAAGCGGAGCGGCGCACAAGGCACCTAACCTTGTGCCTCACTTGGCGACCGTTATGATAGGTCCACTTAAGCCCTACCCACAATGCGCAGTCTGCAGACGGTAGTGGGTAGTTGACAGTCGGAAGTTGAGGTCAGACCCATGCTCTCTTATGGCGTCATTCATAATGGGTAGTAGTATGTCGGTAGTTGATAGTTGACAATCAGCAGCGTGTAGTCGGCTGTCGCCAATTTTATCTTTGACTGCCAACTGCATATTTAAGAGCCAATCAGAAAAGATCACAAGCTGACGTCACTTTGTCGTTTTCCCCGCTCGTCATCAGCTGTGTAGTTGACTAGTTGTATTCGGGGTATATTCTCCGCATAAGTTCGTTGTTATATTATATATTAATTATATAAAAAGATGATGACAATGTGCTGACCTTGGGAGGGAACAACATTAGCTGTATGACCCGAGTGAGCCCAAGTATTTAAAAGGAAACAGTTCATTGATTATAATGTTTTCCTTTGTAGCAAATGTAATGCAGTGGAAGGTAACGCTGAATGTGAGCTCATCGTACGATAAAATTTTCTTAAGTACCGGTACTGAAATTAGCCAAAATACAGGAAATGATGTAGTAATAGATTGAACGTGTTGGGAGCCCCTCGGGCATTCAATAAAAAATGACCAGCTACACAAAAACAATTCTGTTCAAAAATCAGTAGGCCTAATTCAGAGTTGGATTTGTTATTTATTATTTACAAGAGGGGATACTGGATGTAGGAGTATTTTTCCTCTATTTTAACAATGCTGTACCAGTTAGCAGCAATAAAAATAAACCGTACAGCTCCAAGTCGTCCATCCTTGTAAATTTTAGGTTAGGTTGTCAACAATTGACAACTTTCTCAAGGAGTAAATGAAAGTCAAGTTATTATTTACTCCTAGAATTTTAACGACTGCGCACTGTGGGTGGCTAGGTTGTGAACTACCGACTTTCGACTGGAGTGACGGATTGTCAACTACCAACTAACGACTGCGCATTGTGGGTAGACCTTTAGGTTGGGTGGGTTAAGATTAGGTGCTTTAAGACTATCTCCGCTCGGCTTGACGACGGAAAGGTATCGAGAGGTATAAAATGCCACCTTTTCAATTTACAGAGTGACCGCCTTTCGATTGGGACACTCTGTTTATAATACAATACTCAAGGCGTTCGGCCAAAATACCAGTATATAGCTTCGTATACCATCTACCTTGCCTTTCTGAGCTGCTCCTTGTTCTTCTCCTCCTCCTACAGGTCTAGTAAACAGTTTCATCCCATAACTGCTGGTGCTGGACTCAAGAAGGCTCTTGTGCTTCTTCCCTCCTACGTGGCTATTCATAGCAGTCTGTCCCATGTTACTAAAGCGGAACGTTTTTCGGCACAGAGAGCAAAAGGTGGAGTGTGGATCTTTAGGATCGGCGGTTATGTATTTAAACTCTGCCTTTTTCAGCCAATTGTAACCGAATTTATTCAGTTACAGTAGCTCACCCTCGGGTTTTGTGCCTTGTGCAGCCTAAAAGGATAATCAGTCGTAAACATTTCATAGAAAAGTCATACGAGAATGGAGACGTGAACAAGCAGTTCGAGAAGAAAGAAAGTGGAGTGAACCAGTCTAACGTGTGTAGATATTTTGTGTACGGACGGTACAGTGTGTATATACGTAGGTGGCTGTTATGCCTGGGTCTGATATGGCCGTAAGTGTTTGTTGCTCTCAGAGCCTAAATTCAGTGGCAAGGTACTGTATAAATCACGAGCGTATGAAGGGTATTTTGTGTTGTATATTATGTATATATGTGTATAGTACAGCCAATAGATTATCTTTTTAAAATTCATGTGTGTTTATATTCCTGTCTTGCATGAACCTGGTACATCAGCGAACGCATGCCAAATGCCCTACGCCTGGGATAAGGAGTTTCATAGTCGGGGCAACAGTTATGTATTTTTATTTTATTCAGGAAGACCCATATGGTCAACCTTGGCGCCCTTTCAAAGTCGGGAAAACTTTAAAATCACTTGTGGCCTGTATTTAAAGGAAGTAAATTCTGTAGGTTTGTGTTAATGAAGGTAGTTAATTGTAAATCAACTCTAGCGAGGAGGTGGAGAGTGTTTCACAATCATCTTGAAATGATGTCTTCTTGTGAGGCCTCATGTTGTCTACCCTGCGAACAAAAAATCACTTTAATACGAACACAAATAAAATATAGAAAACTACACCAACGAAAAGAGTGCACACCCCAGATACTTTAACTATTAATCAACGACACACCGAAGTAATCCGATAACACTGTTATGAATCCTGATACATCCTGTTCGCGAATCATGTACGTCTAAGTGTGTTTAGTGCGATGAACAATGAAACCGTAGCGCCAGATCTCACCGGAATTGTTAATTAATATTCACCTTCCAAAAATATTACGAATAAGACTACGATTAATAGGCAATCATGACAGACATTAGACTTCCATGCATACGACAACAGTTAAATTCTAACGGACATTAACCCGAAAAGCAAAACAAAAATACACCACCCACCGCCACATTGGCAACGACTACTGCGGATTTTACGTGTAGGCAATTTTTAAGTAGGGTTAGCTCTTTTGGATTTCGGGTGGGATGGACCAAGACCAATAACATTTTTTTAAATGTAATAATTGACACCTATTTTTTCTGAACGGTAACTCAGCAGGGTACTTACTGTATTATTAATAATAATGTTATTGGTGTTACGTCCCTTTTAACTACACTGGCTTTTAGAGACACCGGGGTGCCGGAATTTTGCCCCGAAGGGGATCTTTAACGTGCAGGTAAATGTACTGACACGGCTCCCTCGCATTTGCGCACCCTCAAATGCCAGCTGACTGCGCCAGGTTTCGAACCTGCAACTTACTGTATTTCAGACATAATATACTGTATTACAAGTACATTTGAAAGTGCATCGATAAATATAAAACCAATAATGCAAGTTGCATTGAAAATGCATTGACAGCACTCACTAAAACACTGGTTGCCTAATCACCCTAATAAGCTCTACCCACAATGCGCAGTCGGCAGATGAAGACAGACCCGTGCTCCCTTATGGCGTCATTCACAATGTCGGTAGTAGATAGTTGACAATCGGCAGCGTGTGGTCGGCTGTCGCCAATTTTACCTTTGACAGCCAACTGCATATTTAAGAGCCAATCAGAAAAGATCACAAGCTGACGTCACTTGGTCGTTTTCCCGCTTTGTCATCAGCTGTGTAGTTGACTAGTTGTATTTGCGGTAGGCCTATATTCTTCGCATAATTACAGTATATAAAAAGATGATGACTGAATGTAGTGACCTTGGGATAGAAGATATCTTCATTGATCTTGTGAGGAAACGCCGTTGGATATATGATATGTGTGAGCCCAAGTATTTAAAAGAAAACAGTTAATTGATTATAATATTTTCCTTTGTAGCAAATGTAATGCAGTGGAAGGTAACGCTGAATGAGAGCTCATCGTACGATAACATTTTCTAAAGTAGGGCCTAACGGTACTGAAATTAGCCAAAATACATTCTATAATGACGAAAAATAAATTAGGAAATGATGTAGTAATAGCCCTCGGGCGTTCAATCAAAAATGACCAGCTACACAAAAACAATTCTGTTCAAAAATCAGTTGGCCTAATTCAGAGTTGGATTTGTTATTAATTATTTACAAGAGGGGATACTGGATGTACGAGTATTTTTCCTCAATTTTAACAATGCTGTACCAGTTAGCAGCAATAAAAATAAACCGTACAGCTCCAAGTCGTCCATCCTTGCAAATTTTAGGTTAGGTTATCGACAATTGACAACTTTCTCAAGAAATAAATGAAAGTCAAGTTATTATTTACTCCTAGCATTTTAACGACTGAGCATTGTGGGTGGCTAGGTTGTGAACTACCGACTTCTGACCTCATCTGCCGACAGCGCATTGTGGGTAGAGCTTAATGGCCTGCCCACAATGCGCAGTCGGCAGTTGTTAGTTGACAGTCCATAGCTCCAGTCGTGACTTCCATTTATTTCTTGAGAAAGTTTTCAATTGTAGATAACCTAACCTAAAATTTGCAAGGATTCACGACTTGGAGCTGTACGGTTTATTTTTATTGCTGCTAACTGGTACAGCATTGTTAAAATTGAGGAAAAATACTCATACATCCAGTATCCCCTCTTGTAAATAATTAATAACAAATCCAACTCTGAATTAGGCATACTGATTTTTTAACAGAATTGTTTTCGTGTAGCTGATCATTTTTGATTGAACGCTCGAATCACGTTCAAACTATTACTACATCATTTCCTAATTTATTTTTCATCATTAGAAAATGTATTTTGGCTAATTTCAGTACCGGTACTTTAGAAAATTGTATCGTACGATGAGCTCATATTCAGCGTTACCTTCCACTGCATTACATTTGCTACAAAGGAAACAATTATAATCAATGAACTGCTTCAGCCCCCTCCCCCCGAAAAAAGCCAAGAAAAATTAAGAAAGTGTTGCTTTGGTAAGAGCATAAAATAATTGTAAATTTGGTTGTACCCTAATCTTAACTTATTGGCTAAGTTATAAACAATATCAAGATTGAAAATAGATTAACTTGTGGTGTAGTGGCTAGCATTCTTGGCTGCCGCCCCGGAGGTCCGAATTCGATTCTCGGCTCTGCCATGAAATTTTAACTCTAGTCCGAGGGCTGGAACAGGGTACACTCTGCCTTGTAAGGCAAAACTGTGAATATATAATTTTCAAAAGAAAAATATGTATTGTCCGTTGAGCCATTATATATTAAAACACAAAATTGTGCTAAATGTTCCGGCATAACTCAACAAAATGACAGTGTTTCGCCCCGGTGTGCGATTGGGCTCTTCAGTTGGTTAAAGCACACCTCACCAAGACACTGTCTAGTACACACTGGGAAGGCCATTGCAAGACATATTTGATACATGTGTATTCACGTCACGAGCAAAGCCAGGGCACTATGGGAGTCGAAACTCCACTCCAAAGCAATTATAACCTTACCTTGGCATTGAATATATAATTTTCAAAAGAAAAATATGTATTGTCCGTTGAGCCATTATATATTTAAACACAAATTGTGCTATATGTTCCGGCATAACACCGGGGCTAAACACTGTCATTTTGTTGAGTTATGCCGGAACATTTAGCACAATTTGTGTTTAAAACTGTGAATTCCACAGTACAGTACTTTTGAGAAATAAATGATCAATTTGTAAAACAAAAACAAAAAACAGTTTACCTTTCTGCTAAGTAAATTGACAAATATTTAGATATTTGCCATTCATACTCCATAATAGAAAATTCATTAAGTATAACATTTTATTTGTGTGTTGTATTTTACAACTTTTTTTTTGTGTTGCCAGTAGGTTAATTGTAGGCTATATAAACTTTGAATCTTATAAATACACAAAGTTATATGCTATAAGATATTGGTTGATATAGGCTATCTGGGTATTTTGCGGTAACAATCCCCTGAGATTAGTCGCAATTTTCTAGGATAGCAAGCCCCCCCCCCAAAAAAAATTGTATATACGCCCCTGATTTATGCGAAGAATATATCGCGAATACAACTAGTCAACTACACAGCTGATAGCGAGCGGGAAAATGACAAAGTGACGTAAGCTTGTGATCTTTTCTGATTGGCTCTTAAATATGCAGTTGGCAGTTAAAGATAAAATTGGCGACAGCAGACTATACGCTGCCGATTGTCAACTATCAACTACCGACATACAACTACATATTGAGTATGACGCCATAAGAGAACAGGTCTGACTTCAACTGCCGACCGCGCATTGTGAGTAGGCCTCGTCACCTTTCATTACGAACCACTTAACAATTTGCAATCACCATATATCTCTATTTAAACACAAATAGTGCTAAATGTTCCGGCATAACTCAACAAAATGACAGGGTTTCGCCCCGGTGTGCTATTGGGCTCTTCAGTTGGTTAAAGCACACCTCACCAAGACACTGTCAAGTACACACTGGGAAGGCCATTGCAAGACGTATTTGATACATGTGTATCCGCGTCACGAGCAAAGCCAGTGCACTGTGGGAGTCGAAACTCCACTCCAAAGCAATTATAACCTTACCTTGGCATTGAATATACAATTTTCAAAAGAAAATTATGTATTGCCCGTTGAGCCATTATATATTTAAACACAAATAGTGCTAAATGTTCCGGCATAACTCAACAAAATGACAGCGTTTCGCCCCGGTATGCTATTGGGCTCTTCAGTTGGTTAAAGCACACCTCACCAAGACACTGTATCGTGACGCGGATACACATGTATCAAATACGTCTTGCAATGGCCTTCCCAGTGTGTACTTGACAGTGTCTTGGTGAGGTGTGCTTTAACCAACTGAAGAGCCCAATAGCACACCGGGGCGAAACCCTGTCATTTTGTTGAGTTATGCCGGAACATTTAGCACTATTTGTGTTTAAATATATAATGGCTCAACGGGCAATACATAATTTTCTTTTGAAAATTGTATATTCAATGCCAAGGTAAGGTTATAATTGCTTTGGAGTGGAGTTTCGACTCCCACAGTGCACTGGCTTTGCTCGTGACACGCATACACATGTATCAAATACGTCTTGCAATGGCCTTCCCAGTGTGTACTTGACAGTGTCTTGGTGAGGTGTGCTTTAACCAACTGAAGAGCCCAATAGCACACCGGGGCGAAACGCTGTCATTTTGTTGAGTTATGCCGGAACATTTAGCACTATTTGTGTTTAAATAGTCTCCCACAAATCCAACCCCTCGTCCTCGTCGTGGGAGATGGGCAACGTAATTAAGTAGGGGATTGCCTGTAGGGGTGAAGTACAGTGGGGACTTTGTGTGCCTCAAGACCGCTACGGTAGCTGTGAAGGCCCTACAGGAACCCTGAAGAAATTACGGCTAACGGGGCTCTGGTGAAACAACTGCTGCCTTGTAGTTTGGAGTTGGTTCTTCAAAGGCTAAGGGAAGAAACCCTGACAGAAAATCAGCCTGGTGCCTCAGGCTTAAGGTGGCAGCCCCTCCAAGGCACTCGGAGGCAGTGGGTTAATCACTCGCTCCTCTTAAATAAACTGATTACGGAAACTGAAGCGAAATTACAAAACCGGACGGATAACCTGATGACGGCTTTTGGCATGAAGAGGACTACGAAAATCGGTTTCTGGAATGTGAGGACCTTGATGGAGAAAACCAGACTGAAACAAGTGTCACGGGAGATGAAGAACTATGGGCTGGATATCCTAGGATTGAGTGAAGTGAGGTGGCCAGGATTTGGTGAAATACAGACAACAGATGGAATTACATTTCTCTATTCTGGGGGCGATGATGAAGAACACAGGGATGGAGTGGGGTTGCTGCTCAACAGAAATGCAAAGAGAAGCCTTATGGAGTGGAAGCCAATTTCCAGTAGGCTCATGTTTGCTAGGTTCAAGACAAAGATCAGGAATGTGATCATCATCCAATGCTATGCGCCTACAGAACAATCGGAGCCAGAGAAGAAGGAAGAATTCTACCAAATGCTGAGAGATGTCACAAGACAAACAAGTAAGAAGGACATTCTCATTGTTATGGGAGACTTCAACGCGAAGGTGGGCTCAAACAATGAGGGGTTGGAGCAGATCATGGGTAAACATGGCCTTGGTGAGATGAATGACAATGGGGAGAAATTTACGGAATATTGCGCCAGTCAGGATTTGGTGATGGGTGGCACGGTATTTCCTCATAGGCGGTGCCACAAGGTCACCTGGGTGTCTCCTGATCAAGTCACAGAAAATCAAATTGATCACATCGCGGTGAGCAGGAGGTTCAGAAGAAGCTTGGAAGATGTTAGGAACAAGAGAGGAGCGGACGTTGGTAGTGACCATCATCTTGTGGTTGCCAACTTCCGCATGAAGATCGTCGCAGTCCGCCGAAAGTTTAACACTCGGCACAACAAGTTTGATGTGGGCAAGCTTAAGAACCAGCAGAGATTGGACCAATTTAAACTGGAGCTCAGAAATAAATTCCAGGTGTTGGACTCAGAGACAGAGAAGGACGTGGAGACTGTGTGGAGCGAGGTAAAGAATATCTTCGTGGAAACTAGTGAGATGCAGCTCGGGTACAAGAACTACCTGCGGAAAGAATGGATATCCGATCAGACCTGGGACAAGATAAATTATAGGAAGGAGATTAAGGCCAAGCTCAAAACCTGCAAGACTAGGCAGCAGAAGGCTCTCACACAAGCAAAGTATTCAACAGCAAACAGAGAGGTAAAGAGGAGTGTACGGAAGGATCATAGGAGGTGGATTGATGAGCAGGCGGAGAAAGCAGAAGAAGCGGCAAGAAGGGGGGACGTTAAGGAGCTCTATGGCATCACAAAGATGCTTTCGAAGAAAGGTTTTAATAAATCTAGGCCTGTGAAGAGCAAGACGGGCGAGATCCTCACGACGTGTGAACAGCAGCTGACAAGATGGAGAGAACACATTGCGGAGGTTCTTAATAGAGATACAGGACCAGAAAGTAAGCAGCGAGGAGAAGATGAAGAGGAAGCAGAAAGTGACCCAAGCATCAGCCTCGACTCCCCAACTCGGGGCGAAATACGGACAGCGTTGAAGCAGATGAAATGCGGGAAGGCACCAGGTCTGGATAATATCCCAGCGGAAGTACTGAAAGCAGACCTGGATATTACGATCGATCTGCTGCACCCGCTGTTGGAGAAGATCTGGAAGGAGGAGAAAATACCAACCGACTGGAAGAAGGGGTTGATAGTCAAGTTGCCGAAGAAAGGGGACACCACAAACTGTAACAACTGGAGGGGTATCACCTTGCTGTCCATTCCAAGCAAAGTGCTGGCGAGAGTCATCCTGAATCGTATAAAAGACTGCGTAGAAAAAAGGCTTCGGAAGGAACAGGCTGGATTTCGACAACATCGCAGCTGTGTGGATCTCATCAACACCCTCCGAATCATCCTGGAGCAGAGTGTGGAGTGGCGGAATACCCTTTACCTCACATTTGTTGACTTCGAGAAAGCCTTCGACTCCGTAAATCAAAGAATTATGTGGAAGACCCTCGAGGAATATAAAATTCCAACAAAGATCATCAGAATCATGGAAGAGAAGTACGAAGGGTATGAGTGCCAGGTTCTTCACGAAGGCAAATTAACAGAAAAGATAAAGGTCAGTTCCGGAGTGAGACAGGGGTGTGTCCTTTCCCCCACTCTGTTCCTGTTGGTCCTGGATAGTGTGATGAAGAAGGTAATGGGAGGACGGAAGAGGGGTATTCAATGGGGTATAAATGACAGGCTTGAAGATCTGGATTTCGCAGACGACATTTGTCTTATGGCACAACGGTACCGAGACATAGAAGATAAGCTGGGGAGGTTGCAGAGAGAAGCAGAACGTGCAGGACTGATGATCAACACCAACAAGACCAAAGAGATGAGGATAAATTCTGACATCACGACTAGTTTGACAGTCAACGGATAGGACATCGAGCGAGTTGAGTCCTTCCTCTACCTTGGAAGTATAGTCACAAATGATGGGGGAGCAGAGGAAGATGTTCGAAGCCATATCAGGAAGGCAAATGGTGCCTTTGTCCAGCTCTACCCCATCAGGAGAAATAGAAACATTTCCAGGAAGACCAAGCTCCGTCGATTCTTCTCTACGGCTGTGAAACATGGAAAGTCACAAAACCGACCAACAACCAGCTACAGGTGTTCATTAACAGATGTCTGCGTCGCATCATGAATGTGAGGTGGCCGGACATAATCTCAAATGAAGATCTTTGGACCATCACCAATCAACAACCGATTAGCATCCAGATCAAGGAGAGGAAATGGCGCTGGATTGGTCACACACTAAGGAAGCCGGACGGAGCTATTGAGAGGGCGGCGCTAGACTGGAATCCTCAAGGCGCCAGGAAGCGAGGTCGACCTAAGAAGACCTGGAAGAGGACGATCGAAAATGAAATTGCAGAGGTGGACAAGAACTGGAGTCAAGTGAAGAGAATGGCCAGGAACCGTACTGCGTGGAGAAATTTCGCCAAGGCCCTATGCTCCGGAAGGAGCGGCAGGAATTAAGTAAGTTAAGTAAGTAAGTGTGTTTAAATATATAATGGCTCAACGGGCAATACATAATTTTCTTTTGAAAATTGTATATTCAATGCCAAGGTAAGGTTATAATTGCTTTGGAGTGGAGTTTCGACTCCCATAGTGCACTGGCTTTGCTCGTGACGCGGATACACATGTATCAAATACGTCTTGCAATGGCCTTCCCAGTGTGTACTTGACAGTGTCTTGGTGAGGTGTGCTTTAACCAACTGAAGAGCCCAATAGCACACCGGGGCGAAACGCTGTCATTTTGTTGAGTTATGCCGGAACATTTAGCACTATTTGTGTTTAAATACATAATTTTCTTTGGAAAATTGTATACCATATATCTCTTCACTTATCGACCATCCACCGTAACAACTTATTTAACCCGGGTAAAGTACATGTCGTAAATCCACGGGAGAACTGACGTGATAATGCGTACACTACGAACACACAATATCTGAGCAAAATCAAGAACCGGAACCAATGTTTTCGGTGCATAAATACTCCTACAACCCGTATCCCTCAATCGCGGCACTTTTGAGACATCATAATCACTACTATAAACAAGTATCATCGATCTCATATTTATATCGACGTTTGTTCCTACTGACTCTGCCACCCATTGTACGCCGGCCTTCTTCCCTTTGTCAGCCGGCCTATACCTGCTATCGTCGGCCGACGCACCTGACCCGAGCAAACGTTGTTGAAAATATGAGATCGACTATACTCAAACATGGGTATAAACACACAATTATCAAAAGATATACACATAAACTTACCTTTGGGCTTGGGCGACACAGCAAGATCTCGTACAACTGACACCGGGGCAGGCCAAGCCAAAACTGGACTAGTCTGAAAGCCGGCAACAGTACACGGTGACCACAGGGTGGGTCCAAGGTCGCTAGGTACGCGAACTCGACAGGTCTTATGGGAACAAGAAACAATTTTTTTGCGCGGACGCAGCTTTGTTCGCCTTTTCTTTCTCCGCCGCATAGAGGACCCCTTATCGACTGTATGCATTGGACGCGCTAGGTGAGGCGCTGAACGATCAGTATTTAAAGGCTGTGGGTGCTTCACAGAGGGAAATCTAGTAGCTATTTTACCAAGAGACGGGTATGCGCGTGGAAGGGTGGCTGCACCATGACAAATGGGTACGCTTTCTTAAATGATCGCTTTAACATACAAAAGGTATACCAACCAAAAAATAACTGTCAAACCTTAATAATTCTTTATTTCTTCTTTCTCTCTCCCCTTGTTTTTTTTTGTGTGCAAAATTCCCTGACTTTTCCCGGTTTTCCCTGACCGCAACAAAAATCCCTGACTTTTCCCAGTTTTCCCGGTCGCGTATCAATCCTGATTAATCATGTTTGGTTGTTATCATTTGCAGTAGGCTATATTTTAACAAAGCAAATAAAAGTAGTTGTCTTACAGAAAGATGATTAAGTGTTTTTTCCATTAGTGCTGAAGTACACTACAAGCATTGTTATTTAATCTTAGATTATTATCTGATATTCCTTGTCTAAATGTAGGTTCCTGTTTGCTATACGCTGCCGAAGTCGACGCCACTTCCGCTCCGTTGCTAAGCAACTGGAGCAATACATCATGGCTCCCTTGTAGCTTGCTTCAGTCTTTGAGCCGTCATTATTTCCTATTTGTATCGTATAAAACTGTACATGCATGAATGTCAGAGGCAAGAAAGCATAGAAAAGTATATTTTCCACAGTAATTTAACATAGTTGTCCAATAAAGTTGTAAAATATTGCGTATGAGATGCACATTAAGTCTTAGAGCATAAGTCGTAGAGATGTGGCCTACGATATTTACCTTAAATTAAGTGAAAACATGAAAATATAACATTTCTGGATATTGTGAATCACGTCCCGTATGAATGATCAATACTATGGAAAATAAAGTACCGTAGGCCCTGCCAGTAAGTGACGAATAAAATGAACTTAAGGTCTATCAATGCATAAGGAAACAGTTTAAAATATTTGGATGAGAGTTTAGGCCAAATCTCATCAACGGCTATAGAAGAAACAAAGACTGCATTTCAATACAATTTGTGTGTTTACCACAACGCCGCGTTTGTTTGAAAACGAATCAAATTGACAAAGCCTAACCTGGGTGCTCAATAACAGGTTAAAGAAATCTACAATTAAGGCATATCGTCCTACCTCGTTCTAAATAATGGGTCACTTTTCCTATCCTAGCTCTAAATATTAGGCCACTAAAACTGACATGAAAATATCCGAGGCTCTCACCCAATAAGTAGGCCTACACCAAGCTGATGACCACATTATCACACTGATTAATGTTACACATTAGCTGGTGTGCCTCAAAAGAGCTAAATAGAATTAGCTGGTATATAGAGATTTAGAACAACAAAAAAGCCACCCTGCATCTTCACGAGCAATCCTAGCAAACATTCACACAATATGTGCTGGACAGTCAAAGTGGTACAAGTAGCCTACTTGGTATGAAGTGGGCTAAAGAGTTGATGTAGAGAAATGCTAGTCCCGGTACCATAACGATGATCCACGTGCTATGGTACTAGATGGCTCACATAGTTTCCAGTTACCAAATTGAACAGGACTTTCTACTAGCAACTTCAAACCTTTCCACAGACCACATATTATGCTCAGTTTGCAAAAAATAAAATACGGTATTTAGGCAGAAATTTTCAGTCGAGATTAGGCCTAATTGTTATTTGGAAACAATTCACTGCTTAAATAAATTAAGTGAAAAATCACTACTCAGAAAAGTTGTAGGAGAAAATTTATTGCTGTTAGTGAATCAGATGTAAGGTTATGTAGGTTGTCGTTTATAATACTTAATAGTACAAACCATATTTAATTACAACTACACTGTCCACATGAACCAAAAACCCCTCTATGTGACAAATATCTCTCTATATTAGATATACTGTATCCACTAAATGATGTTATAAATAAATATTTATAATTTGTAGAACCCGCCATGCGTTTCTTGCCTCAGGAGTGAGGTCGACTTTATTCATATTATCTCGCAAAATTCTCGTACTTTATGAATAAAATTTCACTTCTATTTTGTAGCTCCAACATTGTGGATGATCTTCACGGGAGGAGTTTGCCTTATTTTACGCATATTACACCTTTTTATCAACAAAATTCAAGACACTGCGCAGCGTTAATGCAGCTTCCTAGGTATAAAAAACCTAGCAACCAGTTGTTTGGGTCCAATGTGGCTGCGCCCATACGGTTGCTTTGCGCGTCACTTCGGCAGCGTATTATTGGCTTAATTCTTGAACTTGGTAGCTGTCAATACGGCTTCGTCTTGTTTATAAAATAATCTGAAATACTGTAATGGGTTCCCAAATTAGAAAGTCTGGACAGTCAGATATTAAGGTGTCATATCACGGATCTTGAATGTTGGAAAGTTCCTTAATCACGAGTTATATAGGTATCGTTCGTGGATGTTAACAAATGTTTGGAAGGTTGACACCCTTAGACTGTAGCATAGTGTTTGTTGTGGCCAACTGAATGCTACTTGAGTTATGCAATACATTGAACAAGAGAGAGAGGGGGGGGAATTGTTGCATGTCTCAATGGGGGAGAGGAGTTAAAATTTTATAGCATTTTTGCAAACATATTTTATGGACGATCCCTTAACAGTCTGACTAAGAAGATGGCCAACAGTGCAATTTCCAACACTGTATTCTTTTGACATGAAAGTGACAACATTTCTGTAAGTTGCACAAATACATCTCCTCCTCAGGCAGAAGGGGATATAAAAAATAGCTCTTAAACAAATGGCAAATGTAACATGTACATATCCTTTACTAGGGTTAACTATACAGTAAGTCTGCTATGTGATTGGAAGAAGACTTACCATCTGAATCATGGCATTCTGGTAAAGGCTAGACACCATGCAGGATCGCAGTGCTAATAGCTCCAAGTAGGCGGTGCATTTCTCAAGGTCATGGGGAGTGAAGACACAATCCGAGCAGAGCTCACAGTTCTTTGCCACCACTTTTCCTAGATGGCTCATATAGCAACTACGGACCTATAAAACAGATTGGAAATACAGTACACGTTTTAAACACTCCTTTTCTGTAGTGCATTTCAGAAGGGATGAGTCCTTGATTCTTTCGATACTTGCACGGTATCGACATCGAGCAATACTTCAGAAAACTTGTTTGATACTTTTTCAATACTTAGATATTTCTGCATATGAAATCTGCATGAGCCAAATATTCTTGTGTCTGTCTGTACTGTGCCCTAACAGCACATGTCTATAGAGCTGGCGTGAGGTTATTTGTATTTGAAACGGATAGAGGGCGTGAGTGCGCGACTGGTGGAGGTCGCGGAACGTCAGCAGAATCTCGCTCTTGACATAATATTATTATTTTGGAAGAATATTTCATCGTCGGATTATTGGCCTGTGTTATTAATAATTTTTGGAAAACATTTCATGGAATTTCGACTAAGGATGACGGAGATATATGTGTCTCAAATTTCAGCAGTGCAGAAAAGTGGCGCAATCGTGGGACTCCTTTATAAGGGGCAGCGCAAGACTAGCTGACACAGTTCTTTGGCGAGGCAACAGGATTATCGACACATTAAAGCTCTAATTAACACTACAAAGTTAATAGAACTTAATAATTATTCGGACCTGGCAAACTAAATTATTAGAAACTGAGTATAGCCCTCTGAGAATGGGAGCAAAATCCAAGGGAATCATAGTCGACTGTCTAGCATTCGCTGATGACATCGCCATTCTGTCGAACGACGTAGAAACTGCTAGGATGCAAATCGACCTTTTAAAAGAAATCGCTGAACAAACTGGCTTGCAGATATCATTCGAAAAAACAGAAGTAATGACTAACATCAAAGATGCCCCAGCAAAACTGCAGACAAAATACGGGAAGATCAACAGAGTGGAAAAATGTAAGTACTTGGGAGAGATCATCATGAAAAGTGGACTGGACAAAGAAGCACTCAAGGAACGAGTACGCAAACTCGAAATAGCCAATCAAACATCGCATTCAATATACAACAAAAAATGCCTGTCCAAAAATACTAAACTACGTCATTATGAAAATGTTCTGAAATCAGTAGTTATGTATGCAGCCGAAACCCTATCCCTAAATGCTAATCAAGGACTCCTTGAAGAACTGGAGAAAAAAGAGCGCAAAATAGTTAGACGTATAATGGGATCCAATTACAAGAATGGCATCCACTATAAAAAATCCAACAAAGAAGTCTACAGTGAAATAGGGAAAATTTCAGAACCGATCCGTAAAGGCGGGCACGGAATTGAGGTCATCTCAAACGAATGGACAGAAACAGGCTAACTAAACAGATTTTTCATTTCTTTGACTCCAAACTTAAAACCACAATGCCCTGGTTTATGAATACCAAAGACAACCTCAAAATGCTGCATCTAAAACCCGACGACGCCTTCAATAGAGATCTCTTCCGCAAAAAGATACTGACTAACGGGCTAACCCGAGACGAGACATCGAACCCGAAAAGAAGAAGAGGTATCACCTGGACAGCGGAGCGCAAGATGGCCCACTCACAGAGAATGAGGGAATTCTGGGCTCCAGAGGAAGGCGAAACAAATTGCCAAGTGTAGCAAGACTTAACGTGGTCCTAGATGGCCTCAACGAATTATATATATATATATATAATAATAATCATCATCAAACAGGGTAAATTCTTCAAGGATATAAACATCGAGGATTATTCCACAAGTGATGAAATTGAAATTAATAATTTGAGAGGGATTGCAGATCCTTAAGCGAGGTATTTGGATATATGAATTAAGTGAAGCTAATTGTTTATGAACGAGTTAGTGATAATAGGGATTACTACTCCCAAGTTTATATGCAATAAGTGAGGGATTGACACTCCCACAATTGCAAGTGGTTTTCCTGAGTGTGACTCAGAGGGTATAGTGGTTTATCCACTAGAAGTTAGGACAGGTCGCATATGTGGCAACTTTGTCGAAAATTATGAAAGATTTCAATATTGATCCATTACCAGATTTCCGCGTTATGTAAATTGTTGTTTTAATCACTGGTCATAAATAATGTGTTATTGTTAAACATGATGGCAAGTACACAGCGTGGCTTGATCAATTTAAGATTTGTTTGAATCCAATTTTGAGTTATTGAAATCCAATACATATATTTTAATTATGTTAACAATTATAATTTTTTCTTCTTCTACGCGAATGGGTCTCCTAGGACCACGCAGAATCAACACTTATTGGCCTTGATGTTTGCCCAATAAATCTTCATTCACAACGATTCAGCGAGTTATCGTTGCTGCGACCCGACGTGTCTAGTAGGTCTTCTCTATTCTCCCTCCAAACCCTGCGTATGAGTGATTTTCCTAATTTCCTCTCGATCCTTGAGATTGGGAAAACCTGATTCAGCCAAGTCCTTTTCCGCCCGTTTGTACCAATTGGACCTTGTTGCCTTTTTCTGCAAAAATGTATAGATTGTATGTGTTAACCTAGTTGGGTCCATTCTGTCCAAATGTCCCATAAATTGGATCCTTCTCATACGGATTGTGTCTGTGATTTTAGTAATTTTCAAATAGACATCAGCATTAGGTTTTGGAAGGTGAATTCCATCTTTGATTATTGGTCCCAAACTTTTTATTTTTATTTTGCGGGCTTCTCACGTTAAGAAATTATTATTCCGTGCCAGAGTATGTTCTCTGAATAGGGATAATAATTACTGAGAATGTCTCGCCAAATAGGGGAGATTGTGAATTACAGACAGGATTTTTGGATTATCCCCATTTTTCCTTCGATTTAACATAATTATATTTACTTCCTCACAAAGGATATTTTTATAACTTGTCGCCTGTTGCCAGAGAAATTCAACTTGTGAAACATGAACAGTGAATCTCATGCAGATAAACATGAACCGTGAATCTTAAAGCAGAATAAATAAGAACGATGAATATGACAACCGAATAAATGTAAATAGGAATAGTGATTACTGCAACAAATATGAATTTAATCAAGGACAGTTTAACATTACTGATTAATGTAAATCATTGTCAAGCAGGACCGGCGACTGCGGCCGCTTGTATTAAATTATTTATTTATTGTGCACACTCTTTTTGTATAGGGTTCAATACTCAGATTGCTTAATGTTGCCTTTTTCTGCAAAAACGTATAGATTTTATGTGTTAACATAGTTGGGTCCATTCTGTCCAAATGTCCCATGAATTGGATTCTTCTCATATGGATTGTGTCTGTGATTTTAGTAATTTTCATTGCATAGGACTCTGAACAAGAAAATACTAGGATTAATATTATTATTTTTTTTCCGTAGAGGTGCACTAGTTACAATTTACATACTTGCCTTCAATAATTTCGTTTTCGTTAGGGATATCTTCTTGATCTTCTTCTTCAAGTGCAGTGTCCTCTCAGGACGTCGGCAATCAGTAGCATGATCTGCTTTTTGTCCATAGCTCTTCTGAACAGTTCGAGTCTTGTCACCCTTCTCGAGCCACGATATCTTTCTTTGCCCCGGACCACGTCTTCCATTAATTTTCCTTTGGAGTATTAATTGAAGGAGTTAGTATTTACTGTTTCGCATCATATGACCAAAGTATTCTAGCTTTGTTCTCTTGATGGTATTGAGAATTTCAGGTTTTTTGTCCAACGCTGCAAAACGTCTACATTGGCACTTTTGGCCTTCCAAGGTATCATCAGCATCCTTCGGTATGGCCACGTTTCACATGCTTGTAGCTTCTTGCACAGGGTTTCAGTTATTGTCCATGCTTCGACGCCGTAGAGTAAATGCTGAGAACGTAACCTCTGAGAAATCGTGTCCGTAGTGCAATGGACAGGTCTCGGCTTATTTAAACTTTTCTGACTTTTTGAAAAGAAGTTCTATCTTGCTAAATTCTGCATCGGATCTCTCTACCAAGGTCCCAGTTATCATTAAGGTGGCATCCTAGGTATTTAAATGATGTCACCTTGTCAATCCAGTCATTGCCAACTTTGAGACTGACATGAATGCCATCTTCTTTCTTTCGTATAACCATCCACTTGGTCTTCTTAATTCGGCCTTAGACCCATGGTGTTACTGGCCTCATTTACAGCATCGAGCAGTTCTTGTAAATCTCTAACCTTCGGCGGGTGAAACCATATATATATGCCCCACTTTTCGTCCACCACGGGCGGAACCATATCTATATATAAGTACTGTTCAAATATCGCGCTGCAGAGGTCAATGAAGTACATGCAAGTCCTCATAGATGGCGAGAGCTGATTATTTCAACCTTACTCGTGTAGGGATTCCCTTCAGCATATCGGTTAGAAATTTTTTCCCTGGTAGTGACAGCTGATAATTACGCATGTTGCATGACGCAGTATTTTCGTGCCGTGGTATTTGCCGTATTTTGGCGAGCCGGTGAGCAAGCAGACGTGAGTAAAAGGAATCGTGGACCCACAAATACCATCCCCATACAGAATATTGATCAAGGGCCAATATTACCAACAAGTTTTGATGTAGATACACATCCTGTAGATTTTTCTTATCTGTTTTTTGATGATGAAGTAATTGAAGATATTCTTTATGAAACTAAATTACACGAGACAAAAGAATAGTATTTCAAAGTGTACCACACGCAACAAGAATTTTGAGGAATCTTTTTCATAATGACTGCAATTTAGAGTGATAATTATAAATGTTGTGATAATATAGCTTTATTTTATAATTCACGTATTTACGTATCATTCAGTTTATCTTTTCTTTTTTAACAACACTAAAACTCATTCAAAGTATTTCCTTGAACATACATTTCCTAACAGCGAGCAGTGAAATACCGACTGTGTTAAGGCATAAGACCATGAACCCTGCTGCTCCGGACTGAACAGACAAGGGGGTTCAAATCCACCGTCGGCCATCCTTGAATTAGGTTTCCGTGGTTTCCAATTTTCAATCCCAGCAAATGCCAGGATGATGCCATCTAATAGACCACGATTGCTTCCATCTCCTTGTTCAGTTTCTCTTATGTTCATCTATTTCATCTTGCATTATGGTACCAGTACCTAATCTTTGAGGTCTGTGTCAGGAAGGGTATCGGGCCGTGCAAACCATTCACCACGTAAATATTCATCACATTCCAACCCTTAACCCGTAGAAATGGAATAGTAAGGAATATACATACAGTGAGCAGCACAATATGAGATCATATAGTGCAGTGTCCTTTGTGCCGTTCTTGACAAACAGACTCTAAATGTTTTATTGTCTTCAAACCTCTTCAACGATAGATTTCCTTTCCAGGAAAAGGTATGTAGATATTTTAAAGCATATTTTGCATTATTTTAGTAACTTTTGAACGATTTGTATGGATTTTTTGTTTTAAAAATCCTGTGTCGCCTAAAGCCATAAACTACTGCCGCCCGCGAAGGGTTCAGACTGGTTGCAAGTATGACAGTGTCATCTGCATACATATTATTTATTGTGAATCCATCAACTATCACTCCTGGCGTCTTTCCATAAAGAGCATCATGAAAAAAACCTTTCCGAATAGAGGTTGAGAAGCATTGGGGAAAGAATACAGCCTTGTATAACTCCTTTCATAATTGACACTTCTTCTGAGACCTGACCATCTACTCTTACACCAGCAATCTGGTTCCAGTAGAGATTACCAATAATACGGATGTCCTGTCCGTCGAGCCCTAATTCTTGAAGTTTGTTAATGAGCCTGTTATGCTGGACATTATCGAAAGCTTTCTCATAGTCAATGAGGCAGGAAAGAACATCAACATTGACATCCCAACACCTTGGGATGAACACCTGCAGACTAAATAACGCTTTCCCAGTACCGAAGCCTTTTCTGAAGCCAAATTGTGAGATTCCGATATTTTCCTCACACTTTTGGTAAATTCTTGAATGCAATACTTTAATTAAGACTTTCAGAACATGACTCATTAAACTAATGGTTCTATATTCATTTCTGTATTTTGCATTAGCTTTCTTAGGTGAAGTTACAAAAGTTGATTTGAGCCAGTCATTGGGAATGATACCACTCCGGTAGATACTGTTGAACAAGTCGACCAATAATGAAAGGGATTCTTCTTTCACAAGTAGTTTCAGTATCTCAGTGTAAATCTCATCGGGGCCTGGAGCTCTTCCAGTCTTCGTAGTTCTTATGGCATATTCCACTTCTGCACGTGTGATACCCGCACCATCACCTTCCCATGCATCATGATCAACATTTCTGTAGTCCATGAAGAGATTCTGAATACATTCCTTCCATTTCTCTTCAGTGCTAGATAAGATATCACCATCTTCGTTGAAGAGGACTCCACTTGCCTTATTTTTGTATACACCTGTTGCCTGTCTCACTTTCTTGTACATGTTGAATGAGTCATGTTTAGAATTCAGAAATTCTATTTCCTCACATTCCTGAGAAAGTTGTTCTTTTGCAAACCTTATTTTCTGCCTTATTAATTTCTGCAATATTTTGTAACTAGCAGTAGTGCCCGGCTTTGCCCGGTGGATTTATTTGTTATATGGATGCTATTGAATACTACTACAGAAGTGGCACATGATACTTAAACAGAAAAAAAATATTGTGGTTGTGATAAGTAGTACAGTATAATGGACATAACATTCAGGTCATTTTCCCATAATGATAATAATGAATAGGGAAAGGGCTATTCACTAACTACAGCACTGACACATGTAATTTACAAACTAATTAAAAAAAAAAAAAAATAGGAGTAAGTGAAATAAAAGAGATTGCCTAGGGCCTAATCTCATTGGCTGTTAGAAATGTAGAGACCAATAGTGTCGTCTTTTGTCGCATAGCGCCGTAGGAAAATAATCAGAACACTTTGGAAAACTTTGGCTGACCCGAGCTCCTGAGGTAGCAATAGTATCATTTATCGCCACATAGCACTCAATGATAAGGTTCGGAATAAATGAAGGTAAATTTGAAAGCAGCAACGCTTATTGCAGCTGAACTGCACCAACACCATTGCACTTATACACAGGCATAATATTTTCATGATGATAACTGTTTTAAGGGGCCTAAGAAATCTTTTTGCACTAATTACTCCCCGTGACTACAATTTATAAGCAGCGCAAGATTTAACTATTTTCGCAATTCTGCACCAGAACACTCTAGGGGTGACGTGATGCAGCCCGAATTGCCAGTCAACAATAGACTTAATAAAATACTCTTACAGTTACACTACTACAGGCATGAATGGTTCTAGGGCCTTAATACGTGGTTTTCATGTTCATTTTGTCTTAATCTAAATGTAGGGAATGGAGAGCGTTGTCCAAAATATCAAGTGGACAGTGTTACCAGCAGGGTTTCAAAGTGTATATAAAATTCTGTGCAATTAGGAGGAACTGTGTAGATTTGTGATAAAGGCCCTAATGCAAGGAATGGAGTGGTCTGTCCGAAATTTAATGTGGACAATGTCACACACAGGGTTCCAAAGAATAAGTATACAAAATGTGGTTCAGATCGGTGAAATGGTGTAGATTTGTGCCAAAGGACCTAAATGCAGGAAATGGACTGGTCTGTCCGAAATTTCAAGCAGACAGTATTAATTGTCGGGTTCCAAAGGGTAAGTATCTAAAATTTGGTTCAGATCGGTGAAACGGTGTAGATTTGTGCCAAACGGCCTAAATGGAGTAGTCTGTCCGAAATTTCATCCAGACAGTGTTACTCGCAGGGTACCAAAGGGTAAGTATACAAATTTTGGTTCAGATCGGTGAAACGGTGTAGATTTGTGCCAAAGGTCCTAAATGCAGGGAATGGATTGGTCTGTCCGAAATTTCATGTAAACATTGTTACTCGCAGGGTTACAAAGGGTAAGTATACAAATTTCTGTTCAGATCTGTGAAAAGGTGTAGATTTGAGCCAAAGGGCCTAAATGCAGGGAATGGACTGGTTTGTCATAAATTTCATGTAGACATCGTTATAGTCCGGGACACCTTAAATAAGTTACTAGAAAACCAACATGGCTGCCACATCGGTGTTACCAACTTACATCATTCAACACCAAAAATTCACCAAATACCGTACTTCCATGTAACAAGTAACCCAAAGGAAACCAAAATAATTAAGACCTCCTTGCCTACATACATTCTACATAAACTCAAGGAGTGCCTGCTCGAGTAAGGGACATCTTGATCATCAATCCCCTGCCATCAAACCCATAACCAGTGTTATGGTTATGAAGATAACTTTAGGTTTCTTCATTGCCTTTTAAACCACTTTATAAAATGCAAAATTTAAGGAATATTAATACTTACTCAAGGCTTTTCCAGTTTTGCTGAGGAGCTATAGATGAACTTTTGATTTTCTTTTCTTCTCACACATTTTTTATAGTATCTTTTAATCATGTAATAATTAGTTCAAAGGCGATGGTTTTATATTTTTAGGATGAATGATCAGGAAAGGAGAAATAAAATGGTACATATTTGCAGATTATTATTATTCATTATATCTTTATTTCTGTAAGTGCTCATTCCTTGCGTACACAGACCTTCGTGGAGACAGGATCGAGACACATCCCTTTTGACATGCAAGATCAGGGGGATGCCAGTTCATAGGGAGCGCGTGGGTCGGGGTAAGGTCCTGTACTGGTTGTTCTGCCAACCAATGAAGAATTAATTTTAGCACTAAGGTTCCGTAGTTGGCACTCATGAACGTTCACATCAAACCGACTGGCGGAAGCGGGAATAGTCTGTTTTGATTGATTTTCCTCGTGGTGTTGTTGGTTGTTTTGATTTGTTCAGTATTTTGATTGTTTATTTGAATTGAATTGAGAGTCAATCATGCCCCTGTAAGGGAGGAAAAATTGCCAAGCACCGGAATGTAAGAATTATAATGATAGTAAGAACAATACGGCAATTTTCATCTTCCTGGTGTTGACCATGTGAAAAACTAGTGGGTGATATGGACTACTCTCGAATAAAAATATATAGAGAATAAATGTGTGCATTTCATCTCTTGTTTGTTTTCTTACCCATTCTCCTTTGCATTACAATAAAATTTGTGGTTTAGGGCTACGGGGAGGGGTGGGTGGCAGCGGGCATGCTAGGCAAAAAGTGAGGTTATGGCAATGTAGTGTGTGCATTTGGACAGTTTTCTTTATATTCATCGAATATCCCAACAATTCTGTCGAGTATGAGAGCATTTTTTAATTAGCCTAGAGGCGAATTAAGCTCTAGAACGGCATAACTGTGTCTTTCATGACAAATCTATTGCCAACATTGATATATATCAAAATTTATTATTTTCCTATCTGGGCGTATATTTCAGCGCCTAGCAAAAGGCGCAGTTATGTTTGTGCTATTTTCATCAATAATCAATAACAAATAACTCATCGCAGAACATACTGTTCATTTACGCGTAATAAAGGCTACATTCATATGGCTTTTTACTTTTTATGTTGCCAGACTTGCCAGTACAATCCATAGCCTCAGGCGGTGTTCTCTCTCGGAAATTCTATAACCAAAAGTGACGAATCTCTTATACTTACATGATCCTTGTGCAAGATAATAAAGGCTTTTTCAATGCTTAGGCCTAAATCCACTCTAAGTAGTCTTGGATTTTAGGGGCAATTCTGAAGAAGAAGAAAAAAAAAAAAGGAAAAGAATAATTCTAAATTAATATACACTCCATGAAATGAGAGGAGATCATGATAAAACTCCCAAAGACATCAGGTGTTGTGTTGTTAAAACGAGGATTCTATCTCTTGAGAGCTTTGCCAATATTAAAGACCAGTGCAACTATTGACGACAGTCGAAACGATGAATGGTATGACAATAAACAGCATCAGCAGCTTTTTTAAATACTGTTGAACCTCTTACTGGCTTGAAGCTGGTAACTTGCCTCTTAATTATGCAACATACTATTAAGAAAAAATTAGCAAAACAGAAAGGGTGGGGGGAAGAAAAAAAAAGGCCCAAGTATAAAGTATAAATTTAATTTATGAACATATTATCAAAATGAGAGTCTAAATTGATCAACCTATAGGCCTGTTTTTCTTATATTTTTATTGGGGGAGGGGCACCAGCAGCCTGCTCCCCCCGTGTGACAGTCAACCCAAGCTACACCGCCTCCGACATGCCATTAGTCCTAGATAGCAGAAGGAAACAGTCAAGGGATTGGAAGGATTTGCCCTTTGAGGCTTAGTGCCTGTCCCCACACACTGTATATTTCAAGGCATATGAATATATGGTAGGACGTAGGGGCAGGTAAAAGTCCTGTAGGAAGAAATGGAAAGTGCCTACAGGTGAAACCTGGCATATTTGGAGATAGCACATGCAAGGATATGGTCTAGGATAGATATGGGTTGTGTTCGAGTTGGTGAGTTGTCGTACATCATTTGAAAGTTTCATATCCAAAGCCAGAATGAATATATTGGGGGTCCATACTTCTCTGGCACAAGCAAGGACCTGCAACTGGGCTTCACACTCGGCCTGTAAGACTTAAAACTGAAAATTAATACTGTAGTAACTTAAAACACTAAGAGGAGTCTTATTTCTAGTTCTTAAAATCTAACAAATTAACATCCTACTTCTCAGGCACAGTTTCACCAGTTCCACTTATCGAACTGTGAGCACTGCACCCTTCCGTAAGTGGTGCCTAGAAGAGTATAATTATATTTATTTCCCATTAGAAAATACACACTACAGGGACTTTCATATAAAGTAAGAACAGGAAGCGGCAGTTTTGTTATTCGCTGATGCGGTGGCCTTGGCCGAGCTTGTGGCGCGATATGGCCCCCTGCTGTACTATTTAAAGCGCGCGCATTGTACATACGAGGGCTGTTTTTTTATTTTTTTCAAGTTCCGATGGACTGTATAAAAATAACAGAGTGACATATCAAACTGATTTTACAACTAAATGTTTGCTTGTTTTATTCGTATGTCTCAACATAATTGCCAAAACGATTGAAACGTTTTTGTCCTATCGTTACACCAGCTTTCCAATGCCCTAGGCAAAATGTTCTGCCGCCACTGAGGTGGGTACGTCGGACAGTCTCCTGAAGTTTTTTCCTTTTTGGTGAGGCATTGCTGCCCAACCATACCTTCAATTCTCGAAAAAGGTGAAAATCATTCAGTGCTGGTTTGGACTAAACGGCAGATGGTCCAAAACTTCACATTTGAATTCTTTGTAAAAGTCTATCGTAACGTTGGCACAGTGTGGTCGTGAATGATTTTCACCCTTTTCGAGAATTGAAGGTATGGTTGGGTGGCAACGCCTAGCCAAAAAGGAAAAACTTCAGGAGACTGTCCAGACGGACCCACCTCAGTGGCGGCAGAATATTTTGCCGAGGGCATTGGAAAGCTGGTGTAAAGATACAACAAATGTTTCAATCGTTTTGGATTATGTTGAGACATAAGAATAAAACAAGCAAACATTTAGTAGTAAAATCAGTTTGGTATGTCAAACAGCTATTTTTATACAGTCCATTGGAACTTGAAAAAGAACCCAGCCCTCATATGTACTATGCACGCGCTTTCAATAGTACAGCAGGGGGCCATGTCGCGCCACAAGCTCAGCCAAGGCCATCGCAGAAGCGAATAACAAAACCGCCGCTGGTCGTTCTTACTTTATATGAAAGACCCTGTATATGTGCTTTATGTTATGTCTGGGTAATTATAAAACAACAAATATAATAAAACCCAACCTTCGCGAGATTTGAACCATGGCTTCATGAATAAGAGTAATGCATTGTGACCATTCGACCAACTATTTGAATGTGGTAAGTAGCAGGTTCAGGAAATACCGCAATGATACGCAAAATCTTTAGCTTACGAGGGAATGGTACGAAGTCGGACCACGAATTTCGACTTTATTTTTACATAGTCGTGAAGGTCTTTTTACGCTGAAACAGGTAGTGGAGGTCTAATTTTTCGCAGGTCCTTTTTAAGGAGCCACTTGGGAGCCCCAAGTTGACGGTGCACGCTCTGAATTGTACAGTACATGCCGGCACACGTCAGCGCGCACAGCCAGCGACTGACTTGCCTCGCCTTCCCTCTACCCTCGTTCAGTTCTCCACTATCACCCACCACATAGGCTACAGTTGCCTACAGTGGGACTGCGAGTTGTTTTCTATACGGTCAAGTTCTCCACGACTGATGGCTATTCCACATACAGGCGATCTCATTGGAGTCTTTGCGTTATAATGACCGCTTGCAACATTATTGTAGCTCTTATTAATGCCTACAGTGTTCAGGAAGCTATAGAGCTTTCTGATAAAGAGCAAATAAAGTTCATATAAATAATGACAACGTTTGATGCAATTATGGAAGAGAGTTGTTTTTCGACTCCAACGTGACAAACCTTAAAAGGCGTTTGAAAATTCGGTACCGAAAAGTAACCAAACTCATCGGTTAAAAGTTTAAAACAGACGAAGAAGTACGATATGAAGAGGCTAAAATGTTTGTTAAATTCATTATTGAATTGCAAGAAGAGAAAGAGATCCCGGACGCCAATATCTGGAATTCGGACCAGTCCCGATTCGAGTGCGAAATGGCAACATAGAGAAGTTATGATTTCCGTGGTGAGAAAGAAGTACTTGCTACGCTCGTTTGCCGAAATAGTTCTACGCACACCCACACAGTGCAATATCACATTTCTAAAGCCGGAGAAATGGGACATTTGTTCTTGATCGTTTTCAAAGAAATAAATGGAAAGTTTGGACCTGGGGTACAAGAAAGTATCAACGCCTCCATGGATGTCTTTAAATATGTCGTCATTGATTGTCCATCTTCCGGGAAAATGTGGAAAGGGCATGTACTGCACGTGTCTGGTTCCAAGACATTTTCCATCTGCAATTAAAGGACGACGAACGAAATCTTCTCCTAGATTCATTCAGTGGCCAGGGCAAAAATGCACAGCTTGAATCTCTGACGAACAAACAAGAACAAATTGAATGCATACCGAAAGGAACTACATATCTTTGCCAGCCGTTTGATCTTGGACTCTTCCGACAACTAAAATGTTTAGTCTGTCGAATGGAAAACATTTGCCGAGTAAGGAATTTACACGGCCAGTCAAAATTAAAACCCGACAACAGACTTTTCTTTATAACTAGTCAAATGCTAGCGCATAACCGATTACAAGCTAACTGTTTCGTACCAATGCGGAAATATGCTTGGAAAACGGGTTGTTATTCCATTACTGACAATATACCACAATATATCTCAAACTAATTTTCATGATTTGACTGATAAAGAAGTATGCTGGAATTGATTGTACCAATTTCTCTTTTATAATGATTTTCTTGTGTTTTGTTTATTCACATTTTGTGTTAGATTTTCACTATCATGCCATGAACAATGCACCCATGCCAGACTAAGTTAGAATAAAGGCATTTCTTGAACAGTTTGAACGGCATGATGATGAAGATGATATGTGATGATTTGTAAACCATTGTTTTTGTTTCTATATTACACAGTGAATTCATCTTTGTAAATAAAATATCCAAACTAATGTCAGTTTTAACCCGCCATCCCATGTACACAACTGTAGGCAGCCGTATTTGGTGGGTGATGGTGGAGAACCGAACGAGGGTAGAGGGAAGGCGAGACTAGACAGCTGCTGGTTGTGCGCGCTGACGTGTGCAGAACAATATGCCCCGCATAGTACTAATTAAAAGAAGCATTCAACGAAGCATATGTTTATAAGAAGCTTGATATTAGCCACATATTCGAGAAGAAGTAGGCCTAAGTTACAATATCCTTACCTGGATGTAATTTGGAATATATGAACCTTGCAATGGCTTCGTTAGCAAAATCATCTATTCCAGTTACAGTAAACACATGCTTTCGATGTTTGCCTGGTGTAACAAGGTGATCCCCCTTCCTAGACTGTAATATGACCTTCTGGACAGCAGAAAATCCATGCTGTAATAACATTACAAGTACCATAGATTAAAATTTCACAAATATAACATGATACATACATGCATATCAACTCTCTGAGAGAACGACGGAAGGGGGGTTTATTACATTACATTGAAGAGGCATGGTTTCTGGCCATGTCATTCAGCGAATAAAATCTCCCAGAATGGAAATAAGTCTACAGTAAGATACATCAATCAATTCCTATGCTAAAAGACTATAGTGGGGGGCTAATTAGCTAAAATAATGTTGCTACCGTAAGTGTACATTTCATAAGGCTATGTTAGGATTGATTACGAAAAACATTCTTAAAAATTATCAAAATACTTACTCTCACCATGCCAGCAATTCTTACAATTCTTTCCATATCACTACACTTAATTGCTTTTTCCTCATTCTTTTTTAAAGCAGTGAACGCTGCAAAGTGTAATTAGGCCTAGTCTTCTTCAGTGGAGTTTGTAGCTGTTTCTGGCCTCTTTTAGGCATTTTGACGAAATCTAAATAACAATTTATGCATAAATAAAGATTATGAACATTATTAAAATTCCGACTGGTGCAAATGTACACATAGGCCTAGGTCTACAAATTATATAGGCCTAATCTATAAGTCTAAAATAATCATAACTGTTCTAATTGCCGTATTTTTGTAGCACTTACCTCGTAAAACTGCACTAGACGTAATATTCCAAAGAAATGTGATGATTTATCCAAATAATTGAACAGCCACGTGCGTTTAGGGATATATGCTTTATACGAGAATGTTGGTCACATTCGCTGCGACATTTCCCGCATCTACGTGTTTCAAACCTGTTTCAACTGTCGGTAAAAAATCTTACTGGTATTGTGGTATTTGTAGATGGCGAGATTTTCAGCAGGGTTGGCGAAACTGTGCTCACACAAAAGACAACTTAACTTCAAGAAATCCAACCACAAACCAACATGTGAGTAGGCATAGGGGATGGATGTTGACGTTGGCTACCCTTCTTTTATTAGTAACTTATTTAAGGTGTCCCGGACTATACTCACAGGGTTCCAAAGGGTATGTATACAAGTTTTGTTTTCCAGTCATGCTAAAGATTTTCCTGGGATTAAATATGAGGTGGTTTCCCGTTGCCTTCCTCACACAGTTTTGAGACCGTTTACACCACTATGGTTATGCTCTCAAATGTGTGCTACATCGCCGTATCAGGCAAAACCTAGGCTGGGGCCGATGCGCACTAATAACAAAGCTGCTGCCCTCCGCCATTTTTTTTTTAGGCGCGCTTAACAGACGCCATTTGTAGCCACCTGCTCCGGGTCAGACACTACACTGATACCTATCCTCGGAGTGAGGACAATACCTTTTACTCTTACTAATCCCGAGTACTAGGTTGCTACTTCCGCCAGCAGCACTGTTCGGAATTCCAGCTTCTCCACTGTAGCTACTGTTGTGGACTTCACTCATAACCCTGAGCAAGGGCCCTCCATATTTATGACCCCAGTATTCTAAAGCCCTCAGGAGTAGGGCTACCTCTCTAGGGGTCTATTTTATAAATAAATATGTGAAACCTATTTTTTCTTTCTTTCTTTCTTTCAATACTTCTCTATTTCTTAGTGTTGTTGCTTGACAATATTTACCCTAAATCCTTATGTGAGACATGGGGGCAGTGTTGAGTATGTATGATGGAATAACCCAGAACGCCCTGAGATGAGATTTCGTGCTAGCACTGTCTTCATTTCATCTCGCTATGTGGCCACCTGTTCATTCAAGGTGAACAGACAAGCACAGTACCCCCTATCAATTCAAACACAACGAAACCAAATTTGGTAAAGAGGTAGCACTAGCACAAGGCACCTCAGTGTGTCATGTTGTATATTGCCACCAACTTAACCCAAAACAAAATGGCAGCCACCCAAATGTTCAAAGCTTTAATAATCAAATTATGACTAAATTAATCATCGGATCTCTTGTCACAGATGCGGCACCTTACATGACAAAGGCAGCTAAAGCCTTGAAAGTTGTTGTTGTTGTTGTTTCCTATGGCTAGCCCGGATTCCAATCCATCAGCTTTCTTGCGTTCCAATAGCCTTGAAAGTTCTCTTTCCTAAAATGTGCCACCTGACATGTCTAGCCCACGTGCTACACAGAATCGCTGAAGAGGTGAAAAGTTGTGTATCCTCACGTGGGTAACTTAGTTTTGAACACCAAGAAAGTCTTCCTAAAACCATCCTTCCGAATCTGGGTTTTTAAGGATATGGTGGCACCAGAGCTCACTTTACCTCCACAGACAGTTCCCACTAGACGGGGAATCTGGACCTCAGCAGTCATATATTACGGCAATAATTTGGACAAGATACATGAGGTACCATACTTCATGTTGTATCACAAGACAAAGTTACTTCAGTTTGCGAGGTAAGAAAGTTGTTGTACATGAAGAACTCAACAATGATATGGCATTTACAACAACATATTACAGTGTAGTGTGCTATCGGAAGCAATCTTCAAGTTGGAGAAGAAAGGTGGTAAGCTAGTGTCATCCATGCGATCTTTGAAGATGCAGTAAATCAACTGCTCCAAGCACAAGCGGCTGTCTATGACAGTTGATAACTTCGAAAAAGCTTCTTGTTGTTGCTTATAACCAAGGAAAGTAAGAGTTAAGTACCGGTTCGTTAATTATGTGAGTAAAGAAATGTGTATTTTAAATACAGATTTTTATTAATGAGTGATATTACCCTCAGGTTTAACTCTAAAGAAATGCCTATTTTAATTATATTACTGTCAACTTTCAGTATTATAAGTACCTTTCTGCCTGCCTATTCTAACCAAAATAAATGTTTGAACTTCTGGGCTCTACCCTTCTAGCCAACTTGGAAAGAGAAAATCTCGGTACATAAAATCGTAAAATAATATAGTTCATCTATAAAACATGACGATGATGATAATTGAATATCTAACCTTACAAAGGGGTTAAGTGCCAAAATTAAGTTTCTGAGATAATTTAAAAAAACTTCCCTGAATCAATGCAGTTCTTTATTTGAAATGTGGAATTATTTGAAATAGGTTGTTTACATGTTACAAATGTCCTTGTAAAATAAAGGGTCTGTAAATGTAAACTTCCAGTGTAATATGACATGATGAAAGTAGAAAATTAGGAAAGAGTTGTGTGTCTTATGTCTTTTCCTTACAAAAGTGTTAAATACAAACTCAACTTATGTCCCATGCTTTCACATAATACAACAATCTACAGAAAAATATGAAAATGATACTGCATTTAGGTATCATATAATTTAACTGGTTAGGAATATCGCTCAGTTTAGTAAAACATATGTCTGTTAATATCATTACAGTATTATGCATGCCTTGTTTGAATGATTGAACCTTTACAGTGTATGTATGTATGTCTACCCCTTATTATTCCCATTTCCAACGGGGTCGGGGAAGAGATGCGATGAAATTCTATGTGGGGGATGGTTTTTACGGCCGGATACTCTTCCTGACGCCAACCTCATGAGAGTAGTTAATGAGAGATGAAATGAATGAAGATGAATGAAACTGGACAAGGACGTGGAAGGAAGCAGCCGTGGCCTGTCAGAAGGTAACGTCCCACCATTTGCCTGGAGTTGAAAATGGGAAACCAAGGAAAACCATTTCAAGGACGGCCAACTGTGGGGCACGAACCCACGTCTACCAAGTCCGCAGAGAGCTTGGCCCCATGGCCTAGCGCTGCGCTTTAGCGAACGTAGCTACCACTGTCGGTGAACTTTTACAGTACAGTATATCAGAACACAAATTCCTGTAGAATGCTTGGTGCTCTTCCTCAGGTAAATATTGTATCAATGACATTAGATCATGTTTCTTTTCAGTTGTCACTCTGTTAGACAAAACACTTAGGTAAAGCTCAGCCTTTCTGAAGTCGCCTACAGTAATCCCCTTTTTGAGAACCGAGATCTGTTTCCATTCGCTGATCTCATTAAGTTATTATTTAACATTTAGTAATTTGCAGATTTTATTTCTTTGTTTATATTTACCTCTAATGAAGGTTGTTTGATTTTTTCTGGCTACATATTCTTTTCCTGCTGTTTTCAACTTCTTCCTCTCAACCTGTTCACTGCCAGAGCCTTTAGGCTTCCTCCTCCTTTTCTTATCATTTGTTTCCATATTCAAGAAATTGCAGTGCACACAATTTTTAGCTACAACATTCACTAACTGCTTAAACACAACAGACCAGTTGCCACAGCAAGCCAGAGTGGGAAAAATCACGCACCAAGTGAATTACTACTTGACACCTTTGTAAAGAAATAGCTCTCGTACTACCGGGCAGGCACACTGTCGAACAACGTTCAGCAAAACCTCACTTATACGGTTTCCAGGGTACCGAAGGAAAAAATGTGTGTGAAAAACGCATAAATAAAGGTCGGTAGGGGCAGATGATCTCGTAGTTCCGCCCCTTAAAATAACAATACGTGAGGTGAGAACCAGAGGGTTCTATCTACACCTTTTGAGGATTTTGATTTTTTCCGTTGTAAATTGTACTGGGAAATATGTACTATCGTAATCCATGACGGCAACATCCGTATCATTTACCATTTCCAGACAATAAGCAGGTAAATTTGGTTCTATCTGCAAAAGTTTGCAAGGCTGAGAACCAGATGGTTCTATCTGCAGAATGTTCGTAGACAGTACACACTGGATCAGCTGTTTGGAGTTGCTCACTTCTATCCCATCTCAACTGTTTGGCTATAACTCTTAAGAAGTCCAGGAAGAGAAAGCATAACCCTCAATAATGTAAAAAGAATATTCAAAAGAGACTGCGACAAAGTGGTGGCTGCGAAGGAAGCAAAACATACAGAGTGTATGTGCAAGTTTAAGTGTTATCATAAGATTTTTAAAGATGACCGGAATTCCACAATGATTTCATTTTATTCACTGCAAGATATGAGAAAAACATTATATTTTTCAAAACTCCGAGTATAAATCTTCTACGAGAACAATGAAAGTTGACCGTAAGAAACACAAGTCGTTCTCTTACTTTTTACAAGTGAATGGCACGCAGGTAAGAGTATACAAGAGACCTTGGTCAGTCAAAAAGTAATATGCAATGTGCATTCTAACAAAGATAAAACATCCCGGACTCCAAAATCCAATGAGAGAGGAAAGAAAATAAGAGAGAATTTCCAAAAATTGTAAAGATTTTGTTAAAAAGCACATTGAATCATGTCAAGGGCAGAGTCGCATTACTGCAGGGCTGTGACACAAAAGGAATACGTAAGTCCTGATTTAAATGTAACTAGAATGCATACAGAATTGCTATACAGCTGTAACACTGTCAAAGTACTTGTCAATATTTAACACTGAATATAATCTGGACTTTTTAGCACCAAAATCCGAGTTAGTTTAGTTAGCTATTGTTATTTTAAGGAGTGGAACTACGACGTCATTTGCCCCTACTAAAATCCGATCGGTGTGACCTTTGTGAGGAGTTTATCATGGCGAAAAGGGAAAATAGTCACTGAGAGTTTGTCAACGAAGTTTGATAACCATTTAGAAGAGAAATCATTCATGCGACAGGAAAGAGAACATGACAGACGAAGTGATGCTATGGTGATATGCTTTCATCTACAAAATGTGATAGCATTACCACGTACAAATGCTAGTAGCTTCTTTTATAAAAGAAAGCTGGTCGCTTGCAATCGTACTGCTCATGTATCGAGGAATAAACATGGCTATTGTACTATTTGGCATGAAGCACTGTGTGGCAGATCTGGAAATGGCATTGCAAGTGCTGTAATTAAAGTATTAAAAATGTTTCAACCCAAAGTTAGGGAATATATTCTTTGGAGTGATAGCTGTGTTCCTCAGAATAGGAACTCACTGATTTATTTTGCTTTGGCTAGCTTTCTTCAAGAAAATATGCACATAAGGGAAATCCCCATAAAATTTTCAACACCGGGGCATTCTTGCATTCAGGAGGTTGACAACATCAATTCAAACATAGAGAAGTCTTTGTGGTTATCAGAGGTATGGTCTCCAGTTTTACTAATAAGAACTCTTCTCTCTTGCAACAGGAGGTCACCATACTATGTACTTTAGATGAGAGCATCCGATTTCCGTGACTACCGGATTCAGTATAGTAAATTACCGTATCTGCAGGTATCGCAGCTGAAATTTTGTGCAGACCTGTTCAGTATGTACTTTAAGACAAGTCACGGTACTCAGGAGTGGAATAAAGTCAATATACCGTAGAGTAGAACCAACAAGACCGATAACAATCAGCAACAGAACATAGTACCAATCCAACTTCCAGAAGCAAGAGTTTCTATATCATGGAGGAAAATTTCCAAGGAGAAGACTACAGATATCCATTCCTTGATGAAATGGATGCCCTCTGTCGACGTAGAGTTCTACAAAGCAATTTTGAAATGAAGAACCTTATGACTCCAACATCTTATGGAAATTTTAGAGCCAAAAAGTTCTATCTGCATGCAAACTTTGGAATATGTAATTAAAATACCTATGTTCTCTATGTAATTGTAATATTTGGTGTTAATTCATTAAAGTAGAACCTTGTATCATCATTTTGAAATACTTCGCAAAGATCTAGCTTCAATACTACATACTTTAAACAATTCCAAACTTCAAACACCTCTCCTGAAAAATTAACTTAAAGTCAGACAGAACCCTCTGGTTCTCACCTCACGAAACTAACTATAATAATAATATCGTATGGCCTCAGGTGCCGGGAGCAAGCTTTTGTTACTTGACACCCAGAGGGCAGCTTGCATTTCGAATTTGTTGTTCCTTGAAGCACTATGAAAGTCAAGGAGGTTAGACACTAGAGCACTTTCTACTAGAGAAATGAGGAACTTTGTGTAGGCGAAAAATCCCGAGATTAATTTTGCCATTATGAACACGGCCTACTGAGTTTAAATGGGTTCTTTAACATGCCAACAGCATATGACATGCATGTCGCGATTTTTGCTACCTTTCAAAAATCACTTACCACGGCCAGGAGCGAACCTTAAATATCGATTTTGGTAAGAATTGTGCTTTTTGCAAATACTGTTGCTCTAACATGCTGCAATTCTGAGTTGTTGTCTAAAACCTTAAAACATTGAGCGTTAATTCTCTAACAGGTTTTCTTCTATCTTATTTTCAGAATCAGTAAATCAATGGATTGGGTACAGGTTTTTCTTCTGCATTCTAATTCCATAAATATCGATTTTTGTAAGAAGCGTGCTTTTTGCAAATACTGTTGCTGTATCATGCTAGAGTTGTCGTCTATAACCTTAAAACTATCATCATCATCATCATATAGGCCTCATGAATTACCAGTGAAGAATTGCATTCTGATTTCACAAATATCAATTTTTGTAAGAAGTGTGCTTTTTGCAAATACTGTTGCTGTATCCTGCTAGAGTTGTTGTCTACAACCTTAAAACTATCATCATCATCATCATCATCATCATCATCATCATATAGGCCTCATAAATTACCAGTGAAGAATTGCATTCTAATTTCATAAATATCAATTTTTGTAAGAAGTGTGCGATTTGCAAATACTGATGCTCTAACTTGCTGCAATTATGAGTCGTCGTCTAAACCCATAAAACTATTAAACGTTAATTATTTTACAGGTTTTTCTTCTGCATTCTAATTTCATAAATATCGATCATTTCGCATGGTTTTCAGAAACAGTAAATCAATGGATTGAGTACTCTAAATCGTATAACCGGCGTGTGTTACGGCGTCTAAAGCCTTAGAACTATTAAACATTTATTCTTTTACAGGTTTTTCTTCTATTATTTCCCATGGTTTTCAGAATTACTAAATCAATGGATTGGGTACGCAAATTGTATAATTTCATAAATATCGAATAACCGATGAGTGTTATGATGATCCAATTTTCAGTGATTGCCTTCTTAAGTTACGGAACGTACAATTTGCAATTCTGACTGAAATGTATCGAATAACTGGCGAGTGTTACGGCTAAGCTCTCAATCAATGGACTCAGCACAGAAATGGAATCAACAGTGACGAATTGCATTTTAATTTCATAAATATCAAAGAGAGAAACCAGCCACAGCACGCTCTCATGCTGACGCTCCACTCGGGAAAGCGAAAGCATCCCTGTAGGTAACGTGCAAAGGAGTTTAGCGCTGATCGTTGCACTTAGGAACAAGGAAGCCTCACTGTAAGCGGGGCATGAAGAAGTTTTCCAATGAGGGCTGTCCTGATAAGGGAGGAGGAGGCTTCTCAGCCAACAAGATAAAGCAGGAAATCTTGACCAAGATGCTTTTATAAATATTGAATAACTGGTGAGTGTTATGATGATAAAATTTTCAGTAATTGCCTTCTGAAGTTAGAGAACGTACAGCTTGGACTTCTAACTGAAAAGAAAATTGTGTTCTATAATCATTTAGTTGAAATAATAACATAACAACCTTTCTCCTTAAGTCACTCATTATAAACCTATTGGGAAAAGTATGACTTATGAACATGCAAGATTTCTCGCACGGGTCCGCGAGTCTTACGATAAAGTTGCGTATCACTCCGAGATCGAGCGGCTGCAGCTCGCTCGTGCAGTTCGCTGGTAAAAATTCCACAGTCACGTTCCTCAAATAAGAAGTACTGTAATTGGAGGATGAGCAGGGCATCGGTCCACGAATAAGAAGATCTTACGACCTTTCACTCCCATTTTGGCGTCTACACTTCGAAGCCAGTCTTCAAAAACTTTCGTCGTGACCCAAGATTTATTGTTGTTGGTATATTTTGTAGGGAGTGTAGCAACGTTTTTAAAACAACGCGGCTTTGAAAATTTGCTGATTATCAGTGGAAGCAGCTTTTCAGATCCGTCACGGTTGGCGCACAACAGTACTGTTACACGTTGTTTGCTTTGTTTTCCGCCGTGACAGTTTTCCTCTTTCAATGCCATTCTTCGATCAGGCATTAAATTAAAAAAGAGGCCTGTCTCGTCTGGGTTGAAAATGTCCTGAGGAGCGAATCGGGATGTCAGTTCTTTCAAACAGTTTTCTTTCCAAACTTATACAGTCTCGGCATCAACACTCCGTCTCTCCCCACACACATTGTGACTACTGATGCCTAGCCTTAAATTTGTGTATCCAGCCTGATGAAGCACTAAAATCTACACCAAGTCTGACTGCCAGTTCACTTGCCTTTTCGCAAAGCATTAGTCCGCTGATTGGAATGCCTTCTGCCCATGTTGCCTGAACCACTGTAACAATCTTCCAAACATTCGTATTTTCCACCCTGAATGCGAGTTTGCTTGTTTGTAGAATCACTTCAAACATGCATGCCTTCTTCAATTTCCGCTGCCTTAGCTACAATTGTGTTTAAGGTGGACGGAGCAATCCCCAATTTCTTAGCGATTTCAGTGCGTTTCATGTTGCCACTTTCCTTCACTACATTCAAAATGTGAAATTTTTCAGCAATCACCCATGTTCACTGCACTCAAGGTTAACCACAACTGAAGCATCGAACAAGGCAGAACAAGGACTGAAGCAAGTGGTGTGGTATTTCACAACACACGCAACTTTGGCTGAAAATAGCTTCAAGGTCGCTCTCGCCACCAGACAACCCCGAGCGAGGGATGGTTTCCGAGAAATGTACAGTGCATGTCATAAGTTTCTAGCTCCAATTCCCCTGAATGAAACTAAATATATTTACAATGAAATCCATTTACTTTCATAATCCGTACATGCACATGACCTCAGCTTCGAAACTGTCACAACGTGTGATGGGCAAATGAACGAAAAGGGCTATCAAATGAAACAATCTTTCATTTAAAAAATTGATATCAAGCGACTAGGATTTAGACAAAGTAATCAGCGAGTGCTGTATTCAAGGCCGAATACCGTTCAGTAAAATACAAATCAGAGCAATGTACTGAATATTCGCAGGTCACTTCATCATGTATCGGCGGCCTGCGGAAGCTTGTCCAAGCCAACTTTGAAAGAGCAGATTTTGTTACTTAAAATCGTAAAATAATAATATAGTTCATCTGCAAAACACACTGCAATTCCATAAATTTAACACCAAAAAAAACAACATATAAGTTGATAGGTATGCATTCCTACTGAGCCCAAAAGCACACTGGGCAACTAGATTGAGTAGTTTGAAAATAAATAATTTCCCTGAATTAATATTCTCAATCAGTTTGCAAAAATTCTGGTTTCCCCTGAACATTTTTCTTGTAGTCTGTGTGCTGGCTTACCATAGCATTGAGCCTGACAATCGGCCCCTTGGTCTCCTCTTCTTCTTCTTCCAAGTCTTCTTGGAACAAGGTGTCCATGGTATGGGTTCCAATGCAGTCACTAGACTGCCACTTCTTAGGGGGATCCAGGCCCCTGTAACATAATATGACAGAGGTGTTAAATTAACCGCTCAGCATTGGCCACTGTTTCATAAACAGGAGCAATGTGAAAGGAAATATGTATCCCTTTTACATGACTTAATATCACAAATAATATCATCACAGGTTGTAAAAGCAGTCTTTACAATTTACGAATAATACAAATCATAGAACTATCGAAAATAGTACAATACCCAAGACTATACAAAAAGCAATTACCAAGAGAGTTACATTATTAGTTAGTTATTGTTGCTTTAAGGGAAGGAACAGCGAGGTCTTCTACCCCTACCAAGAGTCAACCAGAACTATGGTCTTTATATAGAGTAAATTTTCTGGGTGAAAGAAATATTAAATCCAACCATAGTGTGCCGGACGATTGCCTGACACACTATTTTCACCTCGCTCCCCCTCCCCTGGACTTAAATAAACATATGCCACTTTGAATATTTGAAATCCCCGCTTCCTCTGCGCACCCTACTTCCGGAGCAATAGCTCGAGAAAACACTGGAAGGTTCCAGAACAAATATTTGAAATCAGGGTGAACTGCTAAAACTCGTTCTTTATTAATTATTGCCACCACTACTATTCCTCATTCTACGAACTGTTGCGGGTCTTGCTATGCCCGATGAATTGTGCTGAAGTTGGTACTGTGCACCGACTATGTTTTGCCAGTGTGTACTTGGTTACATCGGCCGAGCTAACGTAGCTTGGCGCGCCGTTGAAACAGTCTGACTCTGCTTGTAGCAATGTAACAATACGGACGTATCTGATGCGGGGGCCTTGGCCCTTGCCATGCTTATGGTGGTAGCTTTGGCTACCAAAAGTGGACATATGGTACTGTTTTAGATTTTATTCACGCTGAACTGCTGTGACATTTACTCACGCTTGAGTTCTTATTATTCATTAAATTATTTGTGACTTCAGTGCGGTACAAAGTCGTGCCATTGTGAACTTTTAGTTTTCTAACAACGTGGTCGACCGCATGGGTTTTGGAAAAGTTTCTATTTGATCCCTCTGCTTTCACTTAATTAGAAGGGCCTTGTTCCTTCGTGAATTCTAATTCAGGTTTGGGGCAATATCGCCGGCCTGGAGTTATTAAATTATGTTTAGTACATGCGGTCTGGCCACGACGTAATTAACATGTGGGTAGCCACCTAACTATTATTATTATCATTTTTAATATTCTTTCTCAGGACATTTAAATAAACCACCATTTAAAACAAGTGCATTTTGGATTGGGTAAAATATATTTAATAATGGACGACATTCCCTTGATATATTGTCGTCACAGCTCGCCTAATTGTTGTGTGTGTTGGCACGTTTGAGCGCAAGTCTTTTTTATTTAGTTTTTTGCTAGCGAGCTTTGTTTGGTTCTATTTTCGAGCCTCTTGGTGCTCAGTAACTAGGTGTCAACTTGTGGTATTTTATTTAATGTTGTCCCTTGAGTTTGGACCACGTGATCGTGGTGTAATTGTCGAGTCTGTTGCGTCACGTGCAACCATTCCTCCCATATTTCGGCCAGTAATTTTGGGCTTGCCTTTCATAGTTTTCCTTTGAATATTCATATGTCCACCACGGGGTTGCTAAGATAGTGTTCTGTTTTCTGTTGTGTGCCCTCTTTCCCTGCTTGTATTATATTTTTGATTAAGAATATATTTGTTATTTTTACGTTGGTAACATGATTCCCCTTGGACACATTTCTCATAACCACCCCTCCTGGGAGCAAACCTGCCCTCCACTCCAAGAACATTCTGTTCTAAGTCCCCTCTCTCCACTCTTTTGGGTAGCGTTAACAAATCTAGGTGGGGGATAATTAAGGGGGACTATACTTGTCCTGTGTTCGGATACGTCCGGGGGTGGGTGGTATAGTAATGGTAGCAGAGCGTGGTTGTCGATTCTTGCTTTCACTCTGCCTCTGCTATCAGTAATGATAGCAATGCGTTAGTTATCGAAGTGCTGCTGTCCTCGTATTTTCTTGTCTGGTTTTATGTTACCCCTTACCTGGTCATGTCCAAGTTCAGTTTAACCCTAGAACTGCGGACCGTCTTCCAGGAAGACGGTGTGTTGTTTAATCAAGTGCGACCGTCTCTCTGAAAGACGGTCTTGGAATTCAAATATAGTACTACTGTTAGCCATCAGATGGCACTAATTTCAAGTCATGCTGGTTCCCGATGCTTTTGTCTTTCGTAGTGTAAGTCTTTGGCAAACAAATGACAATATGTAAGCTATTATTTGGCAGAAGTGGAAGTACTTCCATGTTAACATTGAAGTTGCATTGAGCAAAATGGCCACCAATTATGTGGACGATTCAGAAATTTAGCGCTTGATTTTTGACGATTTGCGTGATAGTATGGACGACAACAGTGATTATTGTGTGGATTCGTATGAAAATGAATATGGTAAAGTAGTGGCAGTGATACCGGCGAACAGGATGTCATGCAAGTTATGGATATCCCCATCAATGCAAGCGATGTTTATCATGCTCCTACAGACCATGTAAACCTGCCTAATTTTAGCAGTGTGAACTAGACTGATATTCAACCCGAAGAAAGTGACTTTCCAGGTAAAAATGTACCGTTTGTCGTTCATCATCCTGGGCCTGTGAACTTGCCTCCCCATAATTGCGCGCCGATTATGTACTTCAAAATCGAGAAATGTCATATTGTAAAAATAATTTTCTTTTTTAGTAAATAACAGAAATTATTTAAAACTGGTTCATGAATTAGTAACAAAAGCTGTGAACTTTTCATTTATGATGTCTCTGACAAACATTTAACTTGGCAATATGGTTTTCTAGAGCAGAAAAGTCATTTTTTTAAATAAAATACTTTTTATGATTAATTCAAACTGATGAGTTTGAATGATTCACCTCTATCAAAATAATATAGAACAGTCTTTCAGCTTTCTGTTGATGTATGATAAGTCATATTCATGAACACAGTATGCTTACAGATACCAAATTCCTTTAGTGTGTAATTTATGGGAATTTACTGCAGCATTTGACAGATAAACCTGCAGCAGTTCTAGGGTTAAATTATCTTCAGTCAAGTCAGGCTAGGATTTTTTGTTGGAGTGTGTATTGTGCATTGTCTAATGTTTTCTTGGAATTTTTCATGTCGTCGCTTCATCGGAGCGCCACAATTTTTGCTGTAGAGCCTTCTTGAAATAGAACTGTCTTCTAATGTACTGCTGTGCCAACTTATGAAAGTGTGAATTTTGCAATGAACATAATGGGGAAATTTTTGGTGTACATGGTGGTACACATGCCATTGGTGTCGATGCTGGTTTTTCTTCCGTGGAGTGTTAACCTACTGTTTCGAAATTTTGTATCGAGTATTCTGTTTACCTCTGCAAGTGTCAGTAAGGTTATGTTTCTACGTCAGCTGTAGAATACCATGTGTGTTAGCTGCTGTGTGCTTGTGATGTTTGAGGCCCAGATGTGCCAACTGTGCTGCTACTGTTTTGTTGACAGTACTGCGTGTGATTTTCCTAATTTATTGATTTCAGCTGTTTTTGAGTCCTGTCCGAGTGAGTTATGTTTGTGTGTGTGAATTGTGGTGAGCAATCAGTTGGCCTATTCTATCGATAGTTAAATATTGTTTGTTATCATGGCTGGAGACTGTGTTATATCTTCCTTCAGTGTTGTTAAGTTGTTTTTCTGGCCAACTGCTCTGTGTCATGGTGTGTTTCAGCTGAGTGTATGGAGGATGATGTGAGTCAGGTAGTGGTTGTCAGTTGAACTATTTTTTCGATAGTTAAATTATTCCTTGTTATCATGGGCGGTGACTGTGTTATATCTCCAGCGTTTTTATGTTGGTCAACTGTCTGATTTACTTCTGTCAGTGTCTGTTATTTTTGCGTTGAGTCAGCTGTTTGAAATTTTTAGGTTGATACTATGCTGAGCGGAAGACCTGGGATGTGATTGTGTTACTGTTGCCTGTGTGGATGTTAGATAGCTTTGTTTAGAAGGTTGGGAGCAGGTTAGGTACTGCATCGAAATTGTCATTTTGGGAATAAGGTTAGGTTGAAATTATTAATTTATTTTTAAGGTTATGAAGATTTGTTGAGATATGTCAGTATGTCGATGTGAGTGTCGCTAGGGTAACTGCCGTTGTCTGGATAGGCAGAGTCTTTGGACTTATTTTTTCCTGTTCGATTTCAGGCGCAGGATGTACATAGGGGTTACCCAATTCGTGTTTCTCTGGTATGGAACGGATTTTCTACAGTGCAAGGTGACTGATGTTAGGAGGTCGGTTGGTATTGGGACTACAACTTCCTATTTTGGGTCTCGCTGTGTGTGTAGGACTCCTTTCTGGTTATGGTATTCTGGCGACTCATATTTTCATCCTGAAGTTCTGTGGGTTTATTTCTTTAGTGGAAGGTACTTGTAACTTCTGTTTCGGTCGTTGTTGAAGGTGTGCCTAGTAAACTTTGGTGTGTGAAGTGTCATTGTTGCTTCCTGATTGTGAACTGTGTTCGGAGTACCTGCTGCAGAGATAGAACGTGTGGAGTGTGTTTCTGGGTCTTGTTGTGATATTGTGTGTTTGAGTGCTTGGTTGTTGGTAGCACTGTCTTTTGGTGCCCGTGTGCTGTGAGGTTAGACCTCGGCTGCTTCTGCTTTTATGTCTCTAGTGTTCGCCGTGTTGTTTAGTTGGTACGCGTGCCCATCGCCTACTGTGAGTGGTGCTGCTATCTGTTAGGTTGGCACTTCTGCGAGTTTGATTTCTTGTGTTTTGGATTGGAGTTGGTCGAAATTCCTCTGTTGCTTTCATGCTGAGTGCTGTACTGCTGGTTCGCCATGGCAGCTGTTCACTGACGACCTTATTCTGTGTGTCATTCTTGGAGCCCCGTGTAGTTGGGTGTACTCGGCCTGTCTGGTCAGAGGTCTGTGCAACGTGCGGCTGGAGTGCTGATTCCGCTGTGTGCGATGTTTAATGAGAGTTCTCCGTCTGTTTTGGATTTCTTTTGGATGTAAATTTTATTTTCAGTTGGTGATCCATGGAATTATTTTTGGTAGCAGATTTTATTTCAGCTGGCGGTATTTCGAAATTTTGGTTGGTTGATAGTCAGCTGTGGAGCAACGTGCTAGGACCGGGTGCTGTGTTGTCATGGTAGTGTGTGAATGGTTGTTGCTGTTGCCATCTGGTAGTTTCTTTTTTGGGGGGGGGGGTAATTTCTCGGGACATTGCCTTGCACGTCCTCGAGTTGATGTCAGGCTCTGTTTGGTCCTGTTGTGTCCTCCGGTAGTTATGGTGTCTTCCCCTTGGTCGACTGGCACATTATGTTCCTTTGTTTACATCAACGCTCGTCTGGAGGAAGAATTCCTTATGTTATAGGTCGAGCTAATTCGTCCCCTTCCGTCAGTGACTCGGTGAAGAGTTTACTTGGTTTCACGGGAGCAATGTTGTTGTGTTAAGTTGGAATTGGAAGTTTTAGGTATCTGTAGTTGGTATTGAAGTGTTTGAAGTTAATAGAGGTTCTGAGGTTAAATGAAGTATTCCAGGTTGATATTGCTCTCTGAGGTTGTTGAGGTATTTGTGATTTGAAGTCTGAGAAGTTGGTACCCTGTTGGAGGTATTTGTTTTTGAAGAAGAAATTTTGAGGTACGTTGAGATATCAAAATGTTTGGTTGGAAATCTTGGACGCTGCGTTGTGTGAAGCAGTGTGGTATGGAGTTCAGTATTGAAAGGTTGGTACCTGTCGAAGTTGAGTTACTTGATTTTTGAAAGTTGGTATCATTGATATTGAGAAATGGTCTTGGTAGGTTGGTACCTGTTTGAGTTGTTGAACGCCCCTCCCGGTCAGGGTCCCTTGAGTGAGCTTGTGTGTTTGACGGGTTTGGCAGGTTGAAGTTGAGTTGATTGAAGTGGTATCTGAGGTTTATTAAAGTTTGAGGTTCTAAAAGTCATAGGGTATATGCTGGTGATTTGTCCACTTACCTTTTATCATGGGTGTGATGCTTAAATGGTCGTAGCTGGTTCTGCAGTGGAAGACTGGATTTTGGATGAAGTTTGGAATTTGTACAGCCGGAATGTTGAAGAAACTTAGTACTTGTTGGAAAGGTCGATTTTTCAGGATGGTTGGAGTTCAAAAGGAGGTATGGAATCCAAAGGAAGGTTCGCTTTTGTGGAACTGGTGGAGTTTGGAGTATTTTAATTGATTGGTACCTGAAGATGTTATTGGGAATTTTGGAAGTATTTCGTGTAGTTGGTATTGTTAGTTTGAGTGGTACTATTTTGGTGTGGTACATTTTGGTGCTGTTGGTTACAATGTATGACCTCCGTGTGAGAGGGTTTTTGAGTTTGGCCGTGCTGTCTGATATGGCGGGTTGCACTGGTTTCTGTGGTAAGTGGTTGTACTGCGTGATGTGGTCGGTTGCAAGAATGTGTTGGTGTGAATTTTGATGTCATGGGCATGCTGTGTGGAACAGATCTGTTTTCGCTCGTGATCTTTGGCAACTGTTCTGTGTGTGAAGTTTTGGTTAGTCAATGTGATGAACGTGAGTGTTGTTGCTGTGGCAACACTGGATGAGTCTGAGATGGTGTGTATCCATGGTGATGTGGTCTTGGTAAGTTTCTTTTCTGATGGGTTTAGATTTTGATTGTTCTGCAGATTCTATTGTATTCTGATTTGGTTTTCTTGGTCCTCTGGTGGGTGTTACGGCATGTAGAGAAGAGCCATACATGTTGTCCGTGTGTTTGAGACGGTCAATGCTAACTGTAAATGTACTGTACTATCTGGGATGTGCCCAGGAAGTGTTGTGGTAAGTGTGACCCTGTGTAGGTTCCCCGATAATTGAAAGCCAAGTCACCGTGTCCATCGGGGGGGGGGGTTCTGTGTTTCACATGTGGCGTATCCGCTCATTTTATCGTTTCCAAATTTAGAATGTGAATTTTAGGATTTTGGTGTGGAAAAAAAGAGTAATGGTCCCTCAGATATTTTAGTAAGTTTAACTTGGGGTTAGTTGGTATTTGTCCCAATTGGAATTAATATTAATTGGTCTTCAAGTTTTTCTGGTGGTCGTTCTGAATTTAAATGGTGTTATTCACTTAACTTTAATAAACTTAACATTGCGTGATGCTCAAGCGGAATGAAAGCGTGTGCGTAAGTGTAGTCCTGTATGACCTCTAACTGTACATTGAGAGTGTGTGCCCTCATCTCAAGTGAGCACGAAGTGTGCCATGTCCACCCCTAAATAAAGAAATGTATCCCAGTGTGTCCTTCGGGTGGTTACATATGACTGGTGACTCCCCCTACCATCCTTGGTGGAAGCTCCTGCTGTCTGGCAGTGAAAATTATGGCTCGGCATGTCTGTGTCGAGTACCTGGCTACGTACGAGCAGTGTACTGCTGTTGTTTTTGATGTTTCAGTTGTGGTCCCGTGTGAGGGGTGCCCACCTCACACATATGGAGACAGTGGCCTGAGCCCGGGTCGCGGTTGGCAAATTCCAACATCTGGTGGGTGAACCTGATGGCTGCTGGTGGTCCTGATGGTCTCAAGCTACCTGGTCGTCATCTGGCCACGCTGAGTATCAAATCTGCTCAGTACTCGTCTGGTTCACTGGTGATGACAATATCTGGTTCTTCACAACATCTTGGGGATTCTGCACGACACCTGGGGGGGTTCTATTTGCATGCTGTTGGTGTGAACGGAGTGTTCACAGTACTGTCGACATGTGTGTATGATTGGATTTCAACGAACGGACTTGAGAGGACATCCCCATGTCACCCCCACTTCTGCTTTGGCGGAGGGATGACTATGCTGGGCGATTGCCCGACACACAATATTCACCTCACTCCCCCTCCCCTGGACTTTAATATACATACGCCATTTTGAATATTTGAAATCCCCGCTTCCTCTGCGCACTCCACTTCCTGAGCAATGGCACGAGAAAGCACTGAAAGGTTCCAGAACAAATATTTGAAATCATGGTGAACTGCTACACCTCGTATTTTATTCAATAATGCCACTACTACTATTCCTCATTCTACGAACTGTCGCGAGTCTTGCTATGCCCGATGAATTGTGCTGAAGTTGGTACTGTGCACCGACTATGTTTTGCCAGTGTGTACTTGGTTACATCGGCCGAGCTAACGTAGCATGGCGCGCGGTTGAGACGGCCCGACTCAGCTTGTGGCAATGTAACAATAGGATGTGTCTGGTGCGGGGGGCCTTGGCCCGTGCCATGCTTATGGTGGTAGCTTTGGCTACCAAAAGTGGACTTAAGGTACTGTTTTATATTTTATTCACGCTGAACTGCTGTGACATTTACTCACGCTTGAGTTTTTATTATTCATTAAATTAATTGTGACTTCAGTGCGGTACAAAGAAGTCGCGCCATTGTGAACTTTTAGTTTTCTAACGTGGTCGCCCGCATGGGTTTGGAAAAGTTACTATTTGATCCTTCTGCTGTCACTTAATTTGAAGGGCCTTGTTCCTTCGAGAATTCTAATTTAGGTTTGGGGCAATATCGCCCGCCTGGAGTTATTAAATTATGTTCAGTACATGCGGTCAGGAAAAAGCCTCCGTGGCTTAGGCGGCAGCACGCCGGCCTCTCACCGCTGGGTCCGTGGTTCAAATCCCGGTCACTCCAAGTGAGATCTGTGCTGGACAAAACGGAGGCAGACAGGTTTTTCTCCGGGTACTCCGGTTTTCCCTGTCAAAATTTCATTCCAGCAACACTCTCCACTATCATTTCATTTCATCTGTCATTCATTGAATCATTGCCCCAGAGGAGTGTGTCAGGCCTCGGCAGCCGCCATAGTTCATATCCTCGCCGCTAGATGGGGGCTTCATTCATTCCATTCCTGACCCAGTCGGAGACTGGAAGCAGGCTGTGGATTTTCATTCACATGCGGTCAGGCCACAACGTAATTAACATGTAGGGAGGGTGCCAACCTAACTGTTAATTATTATTATCATTTTGAATATTCTTTCTCAGGACATTTAAATAAACCACTATTTAAAACAAGTGCATTTTGGATTGGGTAAAATATATTTAATAACGGACGACATTCCCTTGGTACATTGTCGTCACAGCTCGCCTAATTGTTGTGTGTGTTGGCACGTTTGAGCGCAAGTCAAATTGCCTTGACTTATATATTTCGTTTTTTGCTAGCGAGCTTTGCTTGGTTCTATTTTCGAGCCTCTTGGTGCTCAGTAACTAGGTGTCAACTTGTGGGATTTTATTTAATGTTGTCCCTTGAGTTTGGACCATGTTGTCGTGGTGTAATTGTCGAGTCTGTTGCGTCACGTGAAACCATTCCTGCCATATTTTGGCCAGTAATTTTGGGCTTGCCTTCCATAGTTTTCCTTTGAATATTCATATGTCCACCACGAGGTTGCTAGGATAGTGTTCCGTTTTCTGTTGTGTGCCCTCTTTCCCTGTTTGTAATATATTTTTGATTAATATATTGGTTATTTTTAGGTTGGTAACATGATTCCCCTTGGTCACATTCCTCATAACCACCCCTCTGGGGAACAATCCTGCCCTCCACTCCAAGAACATTCTGTTCTAAGTCCATTCTCTCCCGTCTTCCAGGTCATCATCATCATCTTGTACAGTTTCCAGCCCCAGGCTGGGTCTGTTTGGAACATAAGCCTCGCCACTTAGTTCTTTCTTCCCACCACCTCTCCGCTGTCACTCTGGTCCAGTCCTCGCCTCTCTTCTTGACACATTCCTCCACTCCTTTCAGCCATCTATCTCTTGGTCTTCCCTTGGTCGTTTCTTCTGCATCTGCATCTCATGTATCCTCTTGGGAATCTTCTTCTCATCCATTCTCTTTAAGTGTCCATACCACCTCAGTCTTGATGTCTCAATCCTACCTTGCAAGGGCTCCTCTTTCACCGTTTCCCTGACCTTTTCATTCCTCACCCTGTCTCTTCTTGTTATTCCGATCCTACTTCGCAGGAACTTCATTTCACCTGCCTGTATTCTGCTTATATCTCTTTTCTTCATTGTCCACGTTTCTGAAGCATAGGTCAGTATCGGGATATAGTAGCTTCTGTATAACACTTCCTTGCTTTTTTGTGGGACATCTTTATTCCACACTAAGCTCCTAATGCTTCTCAGAAATGCTTCTGCCTGTCTGCCACGTTCCGTAATCTCTTTGTCATTTCTCCCATTTTCCTCCACTATACTTCCCAAGTACTTGAGACTTTCCACCTTCTTCAGCTGTCCACCTCCAAGTGTTATCCCACTCATTGGTCTGTCCTTTTTCCTGGTCGTTAACAGGATCTCACATTTACTGATGTTGAACTTCCATCCGTACTCTCCCACTGTTTCTTCCCAAGCCTTTAGTTGCTCCTGAATTTCCTCCTCCTTGTTTCCCCAGACCATGAGATCATCTGCAAACACCATTGCTTTCATCTTATCTTCTCCTATCTTTCCTGCTATCCGTGTCATTACCTCGTCCATAACCACAATAAAGAGAAGGGGTGACAGCGCACTACCCTGTTTCAGGCCACTCATTTGTCTGAACCAATCTGTTCTTTCCCCTCCAACTTTCACACAACTCACACTTCCACAATACATCTCCTTCACTCTGCCTACAGTCTCTTTTTCCACTCCCATGTTTTCCATTGCTTTCCAAACCTTCTCCCTACACACACTATCATAGGCCTTTTCGATGTCCAGGAAGGCCATCAACAGATCCTCTCCAAATTCGTAGTGGTGTCTTCCAGGTAGCGTTAACAAATCTAGGCGGGGGATAATTAAGGGGGGCTATACTTGTCCTACCTTCGGATACGTCTGGGGGAAGGCAGTATACATAGAATCGAACTGAATGATGCCCTCCAAAGGATTTATGAGTATTAAAACTCGTGAAGGTGGTGGTAAAAGTAGTAGGTATTGGAGGCTTGGCACAGGGTGGCCATCAACAACATGTACTTGGGTGTGTATGAAATCTCATAACCTATAATATTGTGGTGACTACAGTTGTGTGTGTGTGTATATATATATATATACAGGGTCTTTATATTTGCTTGGATAGGACTTACTCGCTCACGCGCTCCGCCATTGACCCCTCATTTGCCGGCTGCCGCGTGCACGTACGTATGGCAGAGTTGGTGCTTACAATCAGTATAATGCATTTTTACTCACCATGCTTACAGTAGATGCTGAAAATGTTCCCCACCTGCTGCCAAACATAATGGGCATCTACTTATGAATTTTCCGATTATTCCGGTTAATTTAGCTTCACTAAGGAAATAACGACCTATATGTCTATTTTTATAGTTTACTGAACCTGTACGTTTGAATCTCTTAGCCAGTTGTTTTATTGTGATTGTGTATAGTACTGTAATGCCTTATGTGAAATAACCGTTACTTGAACGTGTATATCTGCACACTACGTACATAAAGTGCAGGAAATCGTGTGCTAGAAAAAGAAAAAAGTTTCGAGTGAAATTTCCAGGGAGGCCCATTCCTATAAATCGGACAATAAAACAACTGGCTAATTTGAGATTCAAACGTATAGGTTCAGTGAATGAAAATCCACAGCCTGCTTCCAGTCTCCGACCGGGTCAGGAATGGAATGAATGAAGCCCCCATCTAGCGGCGAGGATATGGACTGTGCCGGCTGCCGAGGCCTGACGCACTCCTCTGGGGCAATGATTAAATGAATGACAGATGAAATGAAATGATAGTGGAGAGTGTTGCTGGAATGAAATTTTGACAGGGAAAACCGGAGTACCCGGAGAAAAACCTGTCTGCCTCCGTTTTGTCCAGCACAGATCTCACATGGAGTGACCGGGATTTGAACCACGGACTCAGCGGTGAGAGGCCGGCGTGCTGCCGCCTAAGCCACGGAGGCTTTCTCGTATAGGTTCAGTAAACAATAAAAATAGACATTAAGGTCGTTATTTCCTTACTGAAGCTAAATTAACCGGATTAACCAGAAAGTTTATCAGAAGATGCCGTTTATGTTTGGCAGTGGATGGGGAACATTTTCAGCATCTACTGTAAACATAATGAGTAATAATGCATGATACTGATTTTAAGCACCGTATTCTACCAAACATACAGTACGTGCGCGCGCGGCAGCCAGCAACTGAGCCAACACTGGTGGAGCGCGTGAGCGAGAATGTCCTAGCCAAGCAAATATAAAGACCCTGTATATATATATATATATATATGCAGACAATTGCCCAAATCTGAAGTAGAGAAACACGCAAAACCATTTCTAGGATGACTGAATGGAATTCAAACACACACCTTCGCTGGTGTCCTCTTGAGTGCCCCCCTCACAACATCATACCACAATAAAATCCCTTACTGCAGGTCATAAACAGGACTGTGTTCACCTTCTTAGATGGACAGTAGCAATGACTTTGAATATCACAATTAGGAGGATACAAAATAAAAACTGTAATCCATGTAAGCAAGTAGAACTAAGTCTAACATGTAATCATCATCGGCTTTAACTTGAATCCGAGTATAAATCTTCTTTCTACAGTCCAGTTTGTGGATGTGTTTACGGTGAAGAGTCCAATCCTGGCATAGAAAAAGCATCCACACAAGTCACATAGTATTGCTGGAGGAGACGTGGTTGGGCTGGTCGAAGTTTCCTAGCTTGACGCTTGGCCTCTTCATGTGTGCGTCGATCCCTTTCAAACGTTTTTACAGTATCCGAGATGGTACGGCACCAGCTTGAGCGGTCTTCAACCAGCATGTCCCAGGTTTGTGACCTGTAAATTTCAGGGTCTGCTTAAATTGGTCCTTGTAGCACCTCTTAGGACCACCATGAGGTCTGGTGCCATAGCATAACTCACCATATAGCATTTGACGAGGTAATCTCACATCATCCATCCGATGGACATGACAAATCCATCTAAATTGGTGACCTATTATGGATGATTCTATGCTGTTGATTTCAGCCTTTTCAAGAACAGCAATATTGGTGATTCGGTCTCCCCATTTAATCCTCAGGATTGATCGAATAAATCCCTTACTGCAGGTCATAAACAGGACCGTGTTCACCTTCTTAGAAGGACAGTAGCAATGACTTTGAATATCACAATCAGGAGGATACAAAATAAAAACTGTAATCCATGTAAGCAAGTAGAACTAAGTAATAACTGCATACTGTTAAACAACGGCAGCAGTAGTTAGTTAATTTTAGGGACCTGAGGCATCTTGGTCATCAGCCCCATGCACTTGTGTGTGTTGGATTTGTCTGATAACCAGTGTTTCTCTGAAGACTACAGATATGGTCATATTATTAGAATAACGTGCTATACGGTATTCATTTTCCATACAGAGAAATTAATGTAAGTAGCAGTTTGGTAATGACTCATTTTCATACCTGTATAGGATATCTTAAATTAATGGATGCTTTAATTTTTTTAATTTAAATATTTGAAATAAATTTTAAATCACGAACATTGGAAAGAAATCAAAACAATTGAAATAGTAAGTGAGGTGATCCTGCAACATAATCACTCACAATTATTGATGTTTTGGGATTGTAAGAGATGTTGCAATGTTACATGTAAATGCTTAGTAATTGAAATAGCATACAGTCTACATTTGCTTCTTTCTGGTCAGTGATATGTGTGTGTTTTCTGAATAAAAATATTTTTAGATTGTGAAGGAAGAAATGTGATTATTTCTTGACAACAGCTATGGTTGGTTCTTAAGTTTAGGGGCTGCGACAACGTGGTCAAGTAGCCCTGTGCACTTTGGGTGTGTTTAGAATCTGTCTGATAACCTGTGTTAATTGTGATGACTGTATTAGATTGTGTATCTGTTTTCAAGTATGGACTGCAGACGATCAATGTACAAGTAGTTCCTACTTTAGCCGCCAAACGCCACCGTCAACGAACGTAGGAACCTATACAATTTAGCTTCACACAGGTGTAATTAGTGGAAGGTTCTTTAACAACAGCTATTTTTGGCATTTCAACTTTTACAAGGCAGATTATTGAAAATGTATGATTCATGGTTCACATACCTTTCTGGGAGTCATTAGAAATTAGTGTTACCCTGAATTGTCACTGCTGCACCGGAAATATTTGTTTTATTACGTAAATAAATGTTTTTACTTCTTGCCCATTCAACGACAGCCGCCATGACACATTGACGTCATACACGTCCTATCAATGTTGCCAACATGTCCGATACAAAATACACCACATGACACATGTAACTTTGTAATTATGTGAAAAAAGAAATAAAAGGCCTGGATAAAGATTATTGATGCGTGACTACCCCCACTGTATGTCACAAAAACCAGGGGCGTGTATATTAGCTAACGCGGCCCACAGGGCCACGCTACCTTACAATATTGGTCTAGGCAAAACCCATTGGTCTGCCGATGCGATATAGTACCGAATGTGTGGGTTGGCAACACTGTACATGATGCTAAAAATGGTTGAGCCAGCTAAAATTTCATCTATAGAAGTCTTGATCATTTTTGGGATGGTTGGGTGGGTTATAGACAGCAGAGGATTTTGGTTAATTTCAGTACTTAAAGAATTTTCTCCCATAAAATAGCTCTCGTCAAGTTTTACCAAAATGTGATTATTTTTCACAAACCAATGGCTTAAAATAATTTCATAAAAATATTAAATAACTCAAATTTTACCCTCATGGTGACTAAAATCAAATTAATGGAAACAAAGCTTACATTTTTAATTAGGGTTACAAATTGTTAATGAATTTAGGATATTTCATTTTAATTCTAATAATTTGGCCACGTCTGTATAATAATGTTGGTAGTTTGAGGTACCATCCCAACACAGCGTTCCCCGCCAGAAAAACTAATTTCCCCGACATTCCCTGACCAAAATTTGACATTTGCACAATCTTTAACAGCACTAGGATTCCACCCCCATTAGCTGTCCAACACACACACCTGTACACAATATTTATTACTCAAATTGGAAATACAACATTTTTAACAGTAAAGTATATACAATTTAATAATGATTGCCAGATAATAATAAATCTTAATACATTTTATTTATACATGAATAATGAAAACCTTTCCTCGCTTCAAAGGATTCACAGGTTGCAGTTTGTCATCAATATGAATTACCTGACACGTAACTAATTTGAGTCAACTTCCCTGACAATTTTGTAATTTCCTGACTTCCCCTGACCTTCCAGGTCGCTGGGAACCCTGCAACATTAGCCAGGAGGGAGTGTGGAAAAACTCGGAGGAAAACCACTCTCAGCACTAGGATTCAAACCATTGATCTCCAGACCTGCCGCAGCTCCCCATGGCAGTTATGGTGTGTGATTTACACACACGCCTAAGCAGTGAGTGATATAGATTTTCATCATAAATCAACATACATTAACTGATAAATATGATTTATGTTCGACGATGTCGAATTATAAATATTATATGTCAGAAAACTGTATCATAATAAGGGACATTAACACTATTTTTCATTATGAAACAGTTTTTTCCACCAATCAGAGCTCAAGAAACAGTTGTGTGACCAATTAGGTAAGGATAGCATAGCACCTGAGCTGACTTCCACGGCCTTCTATTTTAAATTTCAATGCGTGCCTAGTGTCATAGTGGGGTATTCCAGGAGGCCATGGTATTCTCTGTGTCCCATGCGCTCTGTTGAGTACATAAAACTGGCGAAATCTCGACAGATATTTATGAATATTTAAGTTATGTTCGAACATAGTTATAATTATCGTTGAACATAAACAGTCGTATGCAACTCGCCTATAATGGTAATTAAGACACTCGCTTCGCTCGTTTTATAAACATACTCATGTCTTAATTATTGCCATTATAACTGTAATGCAGTTACAACTCATGAAAAGGAACTGTTACCCTTTTTTGTAACTATAACTTAGTTACAACCAGCCTTGAATCTGAATTTTGCGAGACATTAGATATGATTTGATTAATTTCAGATTAGCCATTTCCATTAATGATTTTCACTGTTCATTTTTGGGGTGGTTATATTAATCACAATCCAGCCTATAGCTGAATAGTTAAGTGTGTCTTGCTATCATGCATATGGTATAACAGACAAATATCAGATGTTAATGTTCTATAACTTGAGAAGTTCATAAAACCACTCACCTTTCTAAACTTTCCTCCATTCTCATCCCATAAACAGCTTCAATATACAAGGTGAGAACAAACTTAGAATGAATACCTCTTCAAAAAGTATCTTTCATACCTGTAACATGAAAAGAACTACTTACTTACCAGTATATTTAATTACAGGCACATTATAAATTGTCTTTCAATTTTGTTATGCAATGTTGTCAATGCTTCTTACTCTTCAATGTACAGAGTATGTTCATAAAGTAATGCAAGTGGTGTAAAAAAAAAAAATATATATATATAAAAATCAATGTAACGTGATAGTTTGTCTGTGGGTATGTCTGTAAGTCTCCTATGCGTTCATATACCATTCGTCCGATTGCGATGAAACATGGGTGAGATGTTGAGTACACTCCAAGGAAGGTTTCTTAGTAAATCCATTTTACAATAGGTAGCGCACGCGTAGATTCAACAAATGAGCGACGATGCGCGAAGCATTTCAACAAAGTCCCGTATGTGTTCATATACCATTCGTCCGATAGCGATGAAACTTGGGTGAGATGTTGTGTACACTCCAGGGAAGGTTTCTGGCTGAGTACATCCATATTACAATATGTAGCGCAAGAGTAGAATCAACAAATGAGCGACGACACGCGAAGCGTTTCAACCAAGTCCCGTATGCATTCATGTACCATTCGTCCGTAGCTATGAAACTTGGGTGAGATGTTGTGTACACGTCATGGAAAATTTCTGGCTTAGTAAATCCACTATACAATATGCAGCGCACAAGTTGATTCAACAAATGAGGGACGACGCTCGAAGTGTTTCAGCAAAGTCCCGTATAAGGTCATATACCATTCTGCCGTTAGCGGTGAAACTTGGGTGAAATATGGTGGACACTCCAAGGAAGGTTTCTGGCTTAGTAAATACATTTCACAGTAGGTAGCACACGAGTAGATTCGACAAATGAACGACGACATGCGGAGCGTTTCAATACAGTCCCCTATGTCTTCATATCCCATTAGCAACTTTAAAACCTGGATTTTCCGCCAAATCAATACTTTTACTTATGTTAATTTTTTTTTATGGGTACATGTTTCGGAGACCCTACTGTCTCCTTCTTCAGCTCTCCTTTGTTACTACAAACATCGTGTCACATTCAAAATTCCATAATAAAACAACAGAATACACAACATAAATTACACAACCACAACATATTAAAAACTATGAGCTTAAAAACACACTTAAAATTCAATAAACAACCAAAGATAAAACATGTGATGCTCCTCGCATTTTTCAGTCAATCAGTTCATGTTAAATTTGTGTCATGGGACACGTTAGAATATACTTAAGCACAGCATTTGTTTTGTTCACTTTGTTTCCGAAATATAAAATTGAATGTGATTGATCTATGGAGACTCTTGCTGAATTGAATGCATCTAAGATTTGCATATTGTCATTTTTACATTTGTTGTTTTAGGTAGAACATCAGGTATTCTTGTGTTCCTATTCTATAATACTTAGCAACATGCTATAGTAGAATGACTGTTGTTATGAATAACAGTCCAATATAATTGAAGACTGTTAATTCAAGGCTTCTTATGATGGTAAGCTGATGGTCAACGGCTTCTTTAATAATTTCATTAATATTGTACTGGTCCGGACTTAAGTGGCCTAGTCATTAACACAGCCCTCATAGAGGTCCACTTCAACTGAGCTACACCTTTAACAACCTTTAACCTTTAACAAACAAATTTGTTAAAGGTGTAGCTCAGTTGAAGTGGACCTCTATGAGGGCTGTGTTAATGACTAGGCCACTTAAGTCCGGACCAGTACAATATTAATGAAATTATTAAAGAAGCCGTTGACCATCAGCTTACCATCATAAGAAGCCTTGAATTAACCGTCTTCAATTATATTGGACTGTTATTCATAACAACAGTCATTCTACTATAGCATGTCGCTAAGTATTATAGAATAGGAACACAAGAATACCTGATGTTCTACCTAAAACAACAAATGTAAAAATGACAATATGCAAATCTTAGATGCATTCAATTCAGCAAGAGTCTCCATAGATCAATCACATTCAATTTTATATTTCGGAAACAAAGTGAACAAAACAAATGCTGTGCTTAAGTATATTCTAACGTGTCCCATGACACAAATTTAACATGAACTGATTGAAAAATGCGAGGAGCATCACATGTTTTATCTTTGGTTGTTTATTGAATTTTAAGTGTGTTTTTAAGCTCATAGTTTTTAATATGTTGTGGTTGTGTAATTTATGTTGTGTATTCTGTTGTTTTATTATGGAATTTTGAATGTGACACGATGTTTGTAGTAACAAAGGAGGGCTGAAGAAGGAGACAGTAGGGTCTCCGAAACATGTACCCATAAAAAAAATTTTACATAAGTAAAAGTATTGATTTGGCGGAAAATCCAGGTTTTAAAGTTGTAAACATGGTCAATACGGAACCTGAAATGAATGCTGTACCTAATATCCCATTAGTCCGATAGCGATGAAACTTGGGTGAGATGTTGTGGACACTTACGTGACGGTTTCTAACTTAGTAAATACATTTTACAGTAGGTAGCGCACGAGTAGATTCAACAAATTAAGTGACGGAGCGCGAATCGTTTAAACAAAATCAGGTATGCGTTCATATACTATTCATCCGATTGCGATGAAACATTGATCAATACAGTAACTTGACTGTATTCAATTTGCGTCAATACGGGCCAATATGAGCGAAATGACGAAACATTGATCAGTTATTGTGTACCCACCAGGGAAGGGGACTTAGTAAAACCATTTCACAATAAGTAGCGCAAGAGTAGATGCAACAAATGGGTGACAACGCGCAAAGCGTTTTAACAAAATCCCCTATTGCATTCATATAACATTCTTCGATTGCGATGAAACCTTGATGAGTTATTGTGTACACGCCAGGGAAGGGCTTCGACTTAGTAATACATTTCTCAATAGGTAGCGCAAGAGTAGATTCAACAAATGAGTGACAGCGCACGAATCGTTTAAACAAAACCCCATATACGTGCATATACAATTCATCCGATTGCGATGAATCATTGATGAGTTATTGTGTACACGCCAGGGAAGGGTTTCGACTTAGTAAATCCATTTCACAACAGGTAGCGTACAAGTAGATTCAACAAATGAGTGACAGCGATGAAACTTTTGAAAGTTGTTGTGCACGCTTCCACGAATGGTTCTAAATTAGAAAATCCATTTTACGATAGCTTAGAGGCAGTTAACATGTTGTGTATCCAAAAGCACTTCAAGAAACAGAATTTCAACGCCAACACTTTCTTTGATTGGCATTGCAACGCATGCCGGGTACAGCTTGTATATATATATATATTCGAGCTATAGTTACCAATGGTTGGAAATCTTCAAAGTACGCCCCTCGTGCATCTATACCTCATCCATGGAATCTGTGAAGTAGGTTTGCGCATGACGTCACACAGAGGAAGTGATAAGAGAATGGTTGGTTCCTCAGGTTAGGGCTGCGACAACGCGGTCATGTAGCCCCGTGTACTTTGGGTGTGTGTAGAATCTGTCTGATAACCGGTGTTAATTGTGATGACTGTATTAGTGTGTGTTTCTGTTTCTTAATTCAAGTAAGGACTGCATACATTGAATTTTTCAAGTAGTTCCTACTTTTGCTGCCAAACGCCACCGTTAACTACTAGTTCAGAACTTGGCTACTAGACGCCACCGCAGTCAGCTCCTGGCGACGAATGTAGGAACCTAAGCGTTGTTTACATTTTTAACCTATTTTAGCGTCACACCGGTGTAATTAGTGGAAGGTTCTTTAACATGCCATAAATCTATGACGTGGGACCGCCGGCTTTACTTCCCCTCCGAAGGAAGGCATACTGAGGGATTTTTGACTCTCTTAAAAAATCCGACTACTTCGGTCGGGTTTGAACCCGCAATCTTGGGCATAGAAGCTCGGCATGTTACCAACTAAGCCACCGAAGCCGCTTGAAAAGAGAATTCTATGGGTGGAGCTTGGCAGCCCAGCCGTTGCGAGAGTTGGTTGAAGCCAAGGTCGTGCCTCCCTCCTGCACTTATTATTCAGTGGCATCGCGCCTCATTGGCCAGTCAGCCGAGTCACTCCTGTGCGCAGATTAGGTGTTTTCACACTGGTACTTTGCAGATTGCTTGGACGGAGTTTACAAATTTTTTCCAGCGATGTTCCCAGGCACGGTATGTATCCTGGAAGGCCTCAAGGGGAACCTTGTTCCGAGCGGTCATCATGGCGGCTTGGTATGTCACAGTGCCATCAAAACGGCGTTCTTGGAGCGCAGGGCGGTCTTAATTCTCGGAAACAAAACCGAAGTCTGCCGGAGGCATGGGGCAGAGTTGCCAAGTTGTGCTTTGCCAGGAACGCACAGACGCGCAGAGCGATGTGACTTGGAGCATTGTCATGATGGAGCATCCAGGTAGTGGCGATCTCCTTTCGCATGCAAAGGACCCTTTTTCTCAATCTTTCGAGAACATCCATGTACAGGGTGGGTGGGAAGTAACTAGGTATTATTAAATGGCTGTTAAGTTTTTAATATTGACGGCATAATATTGGAAAGAGCGGAAACATACAGAACATTAAATAGAATAGTGATTTTTCATGCCGCGTAGTACCAACGGCGGCCGCGAGGGGCAGTAAAGTAAAGAGTAAAAACGATGGCCGAACGTCTGACAGAACGAGCACAGATTGCTTCGCGCAATGAGGTGTGGAATTCGATCGTTCTTTGTCAATCGGCGCAATTGCCATTACTGGGTGGCACAGGATCCTGGAGTTACGGAAGTGAAGATGCAATCTCGTCCAAACGTGACCGTGTGGTGTGGAATAACGGCTACAAATATCATCGGCCCATATCTCCTGCGTGTCACAATTAACAACTAATGAGGAACTCGACCTTCAAATGCTTCAGGATAACGTTTGGCCCACAATATCTGGATGTGATAAATTCATGCGCACCGCCTCACTTTGCAAATGTCGTGAGGAAGTGGTAGGATGAGAAGTTTCCAGGACGTTGGCTGGGGAGACGTGCGTCTCAAGAATGGCCTACAAGAAGTCCAGACCTGACACCCTGTGACTTTTTTTTTATGGGGATGGGTAAAAGAGGAGGTGTACCGGACGAAACCTTGTACATTGGACGAATTGGAAGCACGGATTCGGAACGTTCTTACCAACATCCCACACAACTTCCTCTAGAAAGCTGTGGATTTCATTCCAGGTCGTTTGACGAAATTGATCAACGCCACAGGTGCCTACATCAAAATGTAATGGAATTGTATGGTATGCAATCATATTCCCATATAACAGTGTACATACTGTATTAATTTCAAATAAATAACTCGGCAAACATAAAAGTTATAAGTCAATTTCAATGCATCCTTAGCGTCGACAAAGACATTTAGTTGGTGTGGTTGGTTATGACCGTCCAGAGAGGGTCACCTCCTCCTCCCGGCCCTACTTAAGCATCTTTAACCACCTTGAAACTTGCGAATACGATATAGCAGAGTGGACTGGATCAAGTGATTGGTATCAGTGTAACATTTGCTAAGTTTGGTGCAGAACTTGATCGTGTGTTGTTTGCTCCATCGCGCATTGTGACACAGTCTATGAGACGATTATCACAAAATAAACGATACTGATGCAACCATTGCTCGGAGCAGACTGACCTTAAGCGTGTGGTGAAACAAATCGTCCCCCTCATCTATCCCAAACGGACGTCATGCTCTGTGACGTACAGTCTCTTCACAATAAAATCAATTGCATAACTTTATGAACAGACTCTGTATTTCTAACTCTCATTATTCCCATTTCTACAGGGTCTACGATGAAGAGAGATGAATTTCTATGGGATGGATCGGTTTTACAGTCAATGCCCTTCTTGATGTCAATCTCATGAGAGGAGATGAATTGAACAAAGATAAATTAAACTGAGCAAATATTTGGAAGAATGTGGCTGTGGCCAGCATTAGTCTGGAGTTGAAAATAGGAAACACTAAAAACCATTTCCATTTTAAGCACAGCGGATGGTGGGGTTCAAACCCCTCTCTTACAGAGTCTGGATATAGCCAGGCCACATATCATCATTCAGGCACTGTATGGTTTCCATGGCAACCCAACCCGGCGCACAATTTAGTAATCAACTGTTATTGTACAGTGGTGCCGAAAGGTCAGATTTCTTCTATGGAAAAAGGGGCAGATGACCCCATAGTTCCACCCCTTAAAACAACAATAACTAACTACTAACTTCTATGGAAAATACTATACTGTAGGTGCCATCCCTACCAGGGCCTTCACTGGTACTTCTTCATTCGAAAGAAAAATCTGCCTTCTCGTGATAATATTCTTTCAATAATACGAAAATTTTTTAATATTAAGTTGCAAATTCTGCCAAAATGGCATATTAGAAACGACTGGCGGTCCGTTCGACGTACAGTCGACTTTGCTACATTGGGGTCATGCAGCCCTGTGTCTAGGCCCATCGAATTTATCTGATAACCTCAGTTATTGTGATGGCTGTACTAGTGTGTGTGTATTTGAAACTAGGGTTGGGGTTTGGTAGGAGGCAGCTACGGCCCTAATTTAGGTACCATCCAGGCATCCTGGAGTAGAAGTGGGAAACCATGGAAAACCATTTCTAGGATGACTGAGGTTTCATATTGTAACGTGTTTTTCGAGGGGTTTTTATGCAACTGGCATAAGTCAGTAGGAAGCCATTCTATATTTATTTACGCGGCAAATTGTTCAGCCAAGAGAATTTTTCATGTTAATTTATTATTATTATTAATTTATTATAATTATTATTAAGGTATTTTCGGAGCATTTTATAAAAATTATTAGCATTCAGATAGGTTTTCTATGTCTTAGAAAACGCTATCAAGCAAATTATTACGAACGACAATATCATAGAAAATTATGTGATTGCGGAACTTTACGGAGTTTTCGTCAGTTAGGGTATATCGAGAGACGTGACTCACTGGGAATTCAAGTACACGCTTAATCTTGTCGGAAAGCATGACGCAACCCTGGGTCGCAGCGTCCAGGAAAGGCGAATAGTTGGAACGGAAATCGACTTCATCATTGCCGCGCCGAGTGTAATGAACTAGAGGGGGGGAAGTAGCGGGGTGCAGCCAATCAGTGGAGACCACGTAAGCTGAAGTCGGATGAAGAGTGGGGATGCGACGGGTGCATATATCGTTCGATGTTCCGTGGAACGAGGACTATCAGTGTAGAACTTGCGGAGTGTGGTTGCACGCGGGAGTCGCTCCGGTGTTCCGTGGAACGAGGACTATCAGTGTAGAACTTGCGGAGTGTGGTTGCACGCGGGAGTCGCTCCGATGTTCCGTGGAACGAGGACAATCTAGATAGAACTTCCCGAGTATGGTTAACGCGGGAATCGCTCCGATGTTCCGTGGATTGGAGGACTAACTTTTGTAAAACTTAACCAGTGCGGTTGTACGAGTGTTTGGGTCCGAGGTACGGACCATAGAATTATCTAATCTACCAGAATCTCATCAAATATCGACGAAGATGTCGACGTCCAGGAGACTGTGGGAAGCTCACAGCATCATTCAGTACGAGGGAAAGGCTTCGGCTATTTCCAGTGGTAAGCACGAATGACGCAGAAATACGCAATCTCTCATTTCTCTTGGTTTTATATTTCATATTTCAGTAACTTTATAGCTTGGGAATAAGAGTAAAATCAATAATTTATCAGACTCCGTTTTCACGTAATTTTCTATCGGTAATATTCAAATCACAACGCTCCAATTTAAATTTTATACTTATTATTATTAATTTTGCTATACTTGTTTTATATAATAAATTCATTTCTTTTACAATGCAATCTTTGCTTTCAGTAGGTAGCATTAGATATAGACCAATTCCTTCTCCTGATACAATTGTTTGTTGGGTTAATGATCAAATCATACCACGATCTGAGTGAATAGAGTCTTGAATGTGTTCTGCCAGAGCTAGACGTTGTTAAATACAAATTTAGATTTCACCATTGCATTGAGGTCTTGGCGCCCTTTAAAACAACATAGCTTAGGCAAAGGTAAACAGTTACATTTTTCTCCCAACAGTTAGGGCCAGTCAAACTGCTACATTTGTCGCTACCAACATAGGGCTAGCAAAACTGCTACAATTGTACGCTCAAAGTGGAGCAAAGTAAATACCGTTTCACTTGTCATCCCAGCCTAAGCAAGACTGCTACAATTGTCGCCGACAACTTGGGGCTGAAAACCTAATAACATTTGTGGAAGGAGAAGGGTATATATTTCTGTGCCTGTATTTTGGGGGTTATTTGTCTTTATCAGTGTATATCATTATGGGGGATGAGAAAGAAAGACAGATGAGGTTACGTAGTGGTCATCAACTGGAGAGTGATGATACGAGCAGTATGTCGAGTGATGGTAGTACCGGGGTAGCGGAGGTAAATCCCGATACTGAAACAGGGAGTGTAGGCGGCCAACCAGAATTAAAAACTTTACTTCTCGAGTTCATGTATCAGAACAAAGTTAGTAGTGATGCCTTAAATGCAAAATTAGAACAAAACAGTAGGGAAAATAAAGAAAGTACAGAAGCTTTAAATGCAAAATTAGAACAGAATAATGCAAAATTAGAACAGAATAATGCAAAATTAGAACAAAACAGTAGGGAAAATAAAGAAAGTACAGAAGCTTTAAATAAAAAATTAGAACAGAATAATGCAAAATTAGATAAGAACAACAAGGAAATTAGTGTGAAAATGGAGCAGATTAGAGGAGAAATCAGAGGAGTAATGGAAGAGAAGGTTAAAGAGATCATTGCAGATGTAGACAAGAAATTAGGAAAAGTACAGGAGGAGTTGGAAATTAGAATCAGTACACAGGCTGAAAATTTAAAAGAACTAGTGCAACTGGAAACACAGCAGGTCAAAAAGCAATTGGGGGGAGAAATTGACAAAATTCAGGTAGCTACTAAAGAGGTTAAGGAACAGCTGGGGGGTAGAATTGATAAAGTCCACTCACAAATAGTTGCAGAAGTAAATGATTTAAGAGAGAGTAATAGAGAGAGCATTAGCAAGATTGAGGAGAAACAAGCAAAGCTATATGATAAAGTAGAAGAATCAGAAGGAAACATTAAATTAACAGTAAACAGTATTGAGAGGAAGGCTGAGGAGAAAATCGCAGAATTAGAGTTAAAATTAAAAGCTAGGATCAGGCAAGAAAATAGTCAGAATAGGCCAGTTTTTGTGAATAGCACACACAGGGAGGTAGAACTGGGTAAGTTCAGCAATCGACAGGGGTGCCCAATGGAGTTCATGGACACTATAGAAAATAAATTCGGGGAGAGGTTGGAAAATGGTAGTATTGAGTGGTGCCAGGTAGTTGAAATTTTAGAACAAGTGTTTGTGGGGGAAACGAGGAATTGGTTTGCTGTCTACAGAGACAAGTTTACTGATATTAATGACTTTAAAATGAAATTCTGTGAAAAGTTCTGGAATGAGGTTATTCAGTCGCAGCATCGTGAGGGAGTAGTGTGTTAAATATAACCCTAAAGGAAGCTCCACCATGACCGAATACTTTTTAGGGCAGGTATTAGTGTGTAAATATCTGGATGGCTTGAAGGAGGAAAGTGATGTGGTGAGGTTGCTACTTAGGCACTTTCCCTATAGGATCAAGGAGGCTGCTTGTATCCAGAATGTGAAGACAATATCACAAGTAGAAAATTTGTTAAGTACATTTGATGCACTAGGGAGAGGGGGGTTATGAGGACAATTTCAATCGGAACCAGGGTAATAATAATAATAGACCTAATGAAGCCAGGCATCAAGAAGTTCAAGGGAACGGTGGCGAAGGAGCCAACGCTCAAAATAGAAATAATAATAATCAACTAAATCAGAACAGAGGAAATGGCTATGGTAATTAATCAGTATCAAGGGAGGAACAATGATTTCAGGGGAAATCAAGGGAGGAACAATGATTACAGGGGAAATCAAGGAAGGAACAATGATTTCAGGGGAAATCAAGGGAGGAACAATGATTACAGGGGAAATCAAGGGAGAAACAATGATTTCAGGGGAAATCAAGGGAGAAATTATAATGACAATAATTACAACCAGAATAGGGGTCAAGGAAGAGGACAGCCTAGTGGTAGTAATATACAGCCAAACAATGACAACACAGCCCAGAACAACCAGACCAGTTTAGTAGTTAGTAGTACTACGGCCAGCTGTAGCGGTTCTTTAAACGCGAACCAGGCTGCGAAGTAAGGTTAGAATCTCAGTCTGTAGCATGCCCTGTCCATACAATTAAACAGGAACCCTATGACCTAAATGTAAGAAATGAATTATTACATGAACTAAATGATGAAGGTATTATTCAGGAAGTGGTTAGTAAGAGCCCCATAGTTAAATTTAACGTGTCCGAGGCGTACACAGATGTTTTAATTGATAGTGGTTGTATGAAGAGTTGCATAAGTAGTGCATTTTATGATAAAATGAAAGGAACTGGAGTAAATTTTGAGGAGATGCCAATTAAAAGCACTTTTGTTATCACAGCTGTTGGGAAGAGGTCTAAAGTAATTTCTAAGCAAGTTTTAGTAGACATTAAAATGAATAATCATGTAGAGAAGCAGATTTGCCTTGTGATTCCAAATTTAGTATTCAGTGTTATCTTGGGTTCAGAGTGGCTAAGTAGAGTGTCTGGTAACTTATGTTATGATGTAGGGAGTTTGAAATTTAAATGGGGAGATTCTGAAGTAGAAGTAGCGTTCAATGACCATATTCAGAGGAGTAGTATTGTAGGTGTGATTTGTACTTTAAATGAGATATCGCCAGCCGTAGAGCGGGGTTCTCCATGTTTTGTGGGCAGTGTGATTACGAACGGAAGTCTAGAGGACTCGTTACGTGATGCTGCATTTCAGGGTAATATAGAGGTGGAACAATGTGTTCGGCTCTATGATGTGGTATTGTGTAATAGGAGAGTTTTTGAGGATCGCATTGGTATGGCCAATTGCTATACACATTCATTGAACGTTATTGATAGGTCAGTATTCACAGGACATAGATATCCTGTACCTTTCGCTTATCAAAGTGCAGTTGAGGCACAAATTAATCAGATGCTTGAAGATGGGATTATTGAGCACTCTAACAGTCCATATGTTAATTCTTTGATCACGGTACCCAAGACCGACGGCACGGTTCGTATTTGTTTAGACGCTCGTTTGGTTAACAGTAGAATTAGTTCAGATCGGCTGAAATCTATGTTAATAGAAGAATTAATGCAAACATTTGAGGGGAAGAAGTATTTCACTTGTGTAGATTTGAGTTCCAGTTTTTGGCAAGTGCCACTTATGTACGAAGATAGACCATTTACAGCTTTTAGTCATAAATATAACCTTTATCAATTTTGTAGAACACCTAATGGGTTAAAGAGTAATTCAGCAGCTTTAATTAGGGCTTTAAACATCGCATTAGGGGATGACACAGGAGAGTTTGTAACCATTTACATTGATGATATGGTAATTAGTTCACCCAGTTTTGAGGAGCATCTACGTCATTTAGATATAGTTTTTCAGAAGTTAGATCAGGCAGGGTTCACTTTGAAGCTGTCTAAGTCGTCATTCTGTCAGTCAGAAGTGACATTTTTAGGTCATAGAGTGTCGAGTAGAGCTGTAACACCAGAAGAAAGTAGGGTTAATAAGATACTTAACGGAGAGGTGCCACAGAATGTTAAACAGTTAAAAACTTACCTGGGAATTTGCAACTTTTTCAGGAGGTTCGTTCTTAAATAGTCTGGGTTGGTAGAACCATTCAGGGAATTGCTTAAAAGTGGGACTCGGTGGAGATGGGAGTCCAAGCATGATCAGGCTTTTAGAGCACTGAAGGAAGGTTTTGAGAAAGCTGTAGTGCTGAAATATCCGTTAAAAGATAAGGAATATGTGGTTATGACAGATGCTTCACATATAGGCATTGCTGGAGTATTATGTCAGAAAGATGATGAGGGTAATCTGTGCATTGTATCTTTAGCCTCGCGAGGACTGACAGCAGCAGAGAAAAGATAGTTAGTTAGTTAGTTATTGTTGTTTTAAGGGGCGGAACTACGAGGTCATCTGCCCCTCTTAACACAGATTAAAGAATACAAATTTTGAATTGAATTTAAAATTTTGAGGTGGACATCTAAATTTCAAAAGACCAAAAATTAATAATACAAAAACAAACAATTAAATAAAAAATAAAAATTATAAAAATTAACAAAAATTACGGAAAAAACAAAACATTATCATTCAAAAACGAACAAGTCGTTGAGTCAATGTTCACTGGAAAATTTAGATTGCTGGCCCTAACCCACTCTCACTTATAAAGCGGATAACGCGATCAGCAGCCACCACGTCATCGGCTAATATAAGTTTGAGTGTCGTCTGCAAACCAAGGTTTCTTCGTAAGTCAGCAAGATCCACACACTCGGTGAAAATGTGGGCCACGGTGAATACGGCTCCACAGGTACAAAGTGGGGGGTCTTCCCTTCTCATTAGGTATGAGTGGGTGGATCTTGTATGACCTATCCTTAGCCTACACAAAATGACGGACTCCCTCCGGACCCGGATGGAGCTCCGCCACACGCGAGTAGTTCCCTTGATCGCTCTCAGTTTACTGGGCAGTGGGTCAGCTAGCCACTGACTCTCCCAAAAAGCCAGAACTTGTAGGCGTAACTGCGAGCGAATATCTCTAGCGGGTACCTCCATTGGTCGAGGTGGTAGTGATACCGCCTCTTTTGCAGCTTGATCCGCTAACTCATTTCCCGCAATTCCCATGTGGCTTGGAAGCCACAGAAAGGTGATTCGAGTGTCAGCGTGGCACAGCCCGGCTAGTAGGTCATGGATTCGCTGCACTAGGGGGTGTTGCGGGAAACATGTAGCAATTGACTGCAACGAACTCAAAGAGTCGGTACACACGAGAAAGTGGATTCGTGCATCCTGTAGTGCAAACTGCAGAGCTTCATAGATGGCAACGAGCTCCGCAGTAAACACACTACAGGCCTCAGGCAAAGAGATATTGGTATTTGCACCATCAATAACGTAAGCACAACCCACTTTCTCGTCCACCTTCGAACCATCCGTGTAAAGAATGCCAGCGTCCGGAAATTGGTGAACTATGCTGTGGAACTGCCTCCGGTAAACGGACGCATCCGTGTTCACCTTAGGACCTTGGTGAAGATCTAACCGAATTTCCGGACGCGGGACCTGCCACGGAGGCACCTCGCTAGATGTCCGGATCATACAGGGACCTACAGCCACTCCTATTTCAGTGCACGAGCTATCAAGTCTAATACCAACCGGCCGAGTGGCACGAGGCCGGTTGGCGTAACCCTGGTGGTTTTGGGTACCGAAGAGAGCTTGATAGGTCGGGTGTTGCGGCATTTGACGCACATTGGCAGCATATGCTAAAAGCATGTGTTGGCGTCTATAATTTAAAGGTGGAACACCCGATTCGGCGAGTAGGCTGGGTATCGGGCTGGTCCGGAAGGCACCGGTAGCCAGCCTAACGCCACTATGGTGGATACTGTCCAGCATTTTCAAGGTTGCCGGCCTTGCTGAACCGTATGCCGCAGAACCATAGTCTAGCCGGGACAGGACGAGGGCTTGGTAGAACCGTAGGAGCACCGCACGGTCAGCCCCCCACGTAGTGCCACTAAGAAACCTGAGCATGTTCAGTTTCCTGAGACATGTCATTTTCAATTGCCGTATATGGTGCTGCCACGTTAACTTGCTGTCAAAATGGAGCCCCAGGAAGCGATAAGTGTCAACCAACGGCAACGCAGCATCCCTGAGATGTAGTTCAGGGTGTAAATGTAGCCTCCGTAGCCGACAAAAATGGACGACGGAGGTTTTCGCTGCTGAAAAACGAAAACCCCGGTCGTGAGCCCACCTGTCGACCCGGTTGATGGCTAGCTGCAATTGCCGTTCCACGACTGCCATACTTCCAGAGCTGTAATGCAGAGCTAAATCGTCTACATACAGCGATGGAACTACCGCGGACCCGGCGGCGGCAACAATGCCATTAATGGCAATCGCGAACAAGGTGACACTCAGCACTGAACCCTGAGGAACTCCATTTTCTTGGGTATAGTACTGCGATAATGTCCTACCGACCCTTACACGGAAGAGTCGGACGGACATGAAATTCGCAATGAAAGTCGGTAAGTTACCACGGAGTCCCCACTTGTGAAGGGTGGAAAGGATCCCGTAGCGCCATGTGGTGTCGTAGGCTTTCTCGAGGTCAAAGAAAACCGTGACTAGGTGCTGCTTCCGGAAAAAAGCCTCCTGTATGGCGCTCTCAAGTCGCACCAGATGGTCAGTGGTGGACCTATGAGAGCGAAATCCACATTGGTACTCAGACAGGAGACCTTTATCCTCCAAGAACCACACCAGTCGACGGTTCACCATCTTTTCGAGCAGCTTACATAGGCCATTTGTCAAACAAATGGGCCTATAGCTGCTTACAAACTTGGGATCCTTTCCAGCCTTAGGAATCGGTATCACGATCCCCTCTCGCCATTGAGATGGAAACTCCCCTTCAATCCATATACGATTGAAGAGGATCAACAGTTCTTTCATACTGGATTCGCACAGATGTTTTAACATTTGATTATGTATGTTATCCGGTCCAGGAGCCGTATCCCTGCACAGTGCAAGCGCACTGCGCAGTTCCCATTCAGAGAATGGTACATTATAGGACTCCGAAGCAGCAGTGGCTAAGGACAAGGGGTGAGTCTCTGCCTCCCGCTTCAGAGTCAGAAATGTAGGATCGTAACTCCCGGAGCAGGATACATAGGAGAAGTGCGAGCCAATGCTGTTGGCAATGGCGAGATGGTCCGTGATGATGTCCCCATTGATGGACACTCCGGGTATCGATAGTGATGTCGGGAGTCCGGAGATCCGACGAAGCTTAGTCCACACTTGAGATGAAGGAGTATGCGCCGTCATGGACGACACATACTTTTCCCACGTCGTTTTCTTACTCTCCCGAATCAGATATCGGGCTCTAGCACGCATCCTTCTGAAGGTGATAAGGTTGGCCATAGTGTTTTGCCTCCGATAGCATTTGAATGCACGTCGACGATCTTTAATGGCTGCTGCAATCTCGGCTGTCCACCAAGGGACAAGCTTCCGGCGTGATTTGCCGGATGAGGAAGGTATTGTTTCCTCAGCAGCAGTCAAAATACCATTCGTTATGTGAATGGTATGATCGTCGACACTCTCAAAGGTATCTTCGGCAAACACCGCACGTGCCGTGAAAGTTGGCCAATCAGCCCGACGGAGAAGCCATCGACTTGGTAACTCGATGGCTCTCTGGTTCGGAAGAGTAACGATAATTGGAAAATGGTCACTATTACAAAGGTCATCGTGTACACCCCACTGTAGCAGGGGAACCAGCGCACGACTGCACAGGGAAATATCGATACTTGAATAAGTACCGTGTGCAATAGAGAAGTGCGTAGGCTCCCCTGTGTTCAACAGACACAGGTCCAGCCGCCTGATCAGCCTCTCAAAATCTCTCCCTTTACCGCTAGTGGTAGCGGAGCCCCAGATGGTGTTGTGGGCATTAACATCTCCCAGAAGGAGAAAAGGAGGGGGGAGCTGAGAGACTAGATCCACCAGCTGGTCGTAATCCGGCTGAGAATCAGGTGGGATGTACACGTTACATACTGTTGCCATTACTGGCAACGAAGTACGAACTGCAACTGCCTCTAGCTGAGTACGCAACGGCACCTCTTCACTAAAGAGGCTAGAGTGGACGAGAGTGCAGACGCCACCAGAGGCCACAGCTCCGTCCATCCGGTCTTTAGAGAAGAGTTTGAGTGACGCATTGTTGTCTCATGTCCAGGACGAAACCTGGATTCCTGAAGACAGACAATGGTTGCCGAAAACGAAGATATTAATTGTCGTAACTCAGCGAGATGAACAGAATAGCTATTACAGTTCCATTGTAATAGTGCCATGGTGTGGACTTAAGTAGAAGTGGGTCTTCTACTTATGCTTGACCGTTTGCCACCCTTCCCCATCTCTAGTTGGAGATGATGGGGCAGGAGAGCACACCTCAATCTCCACATCTCCGTCCGAAGACGAAGAAAATGGAGCGGGCGCTCTCTTGGGTTGCGCACGGTCGTCGTCGGACCTCACGGGTCTCGCCCTTGGGGAAGAGCGAGAGCGGTGTCGAGGGACTTTCTCCCGGTCCGAAGACTGGGTGTCTGTCCCCGACACGCCCCGAAGAGACTTCTTCTTGGATCGGCGCCGACGTGTGTTTGGGGAAGTAGATGGTCCCTTCCCCACAGACGCCGAGTCCTTATAAAACAAGGTCGCTCCTGCTGGCACCGCTCCACTGGTAGTGGTGGGAGCGGGATGGCTAGCAGATACGTGAGCAGCCCTGCCTTTAGGAGAGGAAGAGAAACGGCGCTGAACCGCTCCCCTCTCCTCCGCCGATCTATTTTCTTTTCTATAGGGGAGTTCCTCCATACGGACGGGCTTGGCTTCAGCAGGCTTCGCTCCCTTGGTGGTAGTGGGAGCGGAAAGGCCAGCAGAGACAGTAGCCACCCCGTCAGCAGGAGGGCGAGAGAGACGGCGACGAACCGTCCCCCTCTTCTCCACTATCTTTGTCTTATCAGATGGGCTGGATGACGATCCAGCCCCGGTCGCAGAAGTCTTCTTTGCCTCGTTGGCAGGGGAAGACTTCTTCTCCGACCGTTTCGGAGAGGAAGATGACTTCTTCTCCGATTGCGCCGGTTTAGATGGTATAACCGGCGCCTTTATCACAATGGCCGAAGAAGGTTGTTTAACCTTCTTCGGGCTGACAGGTCTCGCTTGGACAGCGAGGGGAGACTTTACGATCTCAGAGTAGTTCGTCGTCGAGGGTACAGCACGGGGAACGAAAGTGGCAGGGGTGATAGGTGGCGTCACCTTAGCCGCGAAAGATACCGGAAATTCGGGTGCAGTCATATCACGGTATCTCTTTCGAGCGTCGTGATATGAAAGCCGATCCAATGTTCTGATTTCTTGGATCTTTGCTTCCTTGCAGAACTCAGGGCACTGCTTCGACCGCGGAGAGTGACTTCCTTGGCAGTTAGGACACGTCGGGGGAGGCGTACACCCCACACCGTCATGTGTCCCCTTGCCACACTCTCTACACACCGCCTTGGCAGTGCACCTGGCAGAAACATGACCGAATTTCTGGCAATTGTAGCAGCGCATAGGTGGAGGGATGTACGGTCTAACGTCGCAATGGTACGACGTGACCTTCACCTGCCTAGGCACTACATCACCCTCAAAATGAAGAATGAAAGCGCCAGTATCGACGCTATCATTTCCAATTTTCCGGGTGATGCGCCTAATCCTGGTGACGCCTCGCTTCCCCAGATCCCGCATCAATTCCGCGTCGCTGTTTAAAATGAGGTCGCGATGGAATATAACTCCACGGACCTCATTTAGCGTATCGTGCTTCTCAACCTTAACGGGAATTTCGCCGAAATGCGTGCATTCCAGCAACGCTTCGGTTTGCTGCCGGTCAACGGTATGCAGCAGGAGCTGCCCGTTCCGGAGCTTGGAAATCCCGTTAAGGTCGCGATATTTCCCCTCGATTTCCTCTGAAAATAGGATCGATTTTACCTGTTTAAAATCTCCCCCGTCTGTCCTGGTAGCTACCAGGTAGCGAGGAGACCTGTCAACAGGGAACTTCTTATTAAATGCCTCATCCCAAGGCGTATACACCTTGGGATTCGGTCTACACTCCAGAGACGGCTTTTTAAGGGTGCCACCCTGTACAGGTGTCCGTGATCGTTTACTACGCATCCCGGACGAAATCCTCCCCGAATACTGCCCACTCCGAACGGGGGCTATCACTGTGGGCGCCACCCAGCCAAGGCAATACCTACCTGGCATAGCAGATATTGCCCGGGGTCCCAGTGCCTCGAACAGGCACTTCCCCCTCGGCATGCACAGGATTTATTCAGCTCCAGTATTCGGCCATGCAGGGACCTTCGTTGTAAGGCGGATACTACTGTAGGGTACATGGCGCACCCACCTGACGGGATGGGGCATACCGTCTAGGCTTTCTGGCCAGATGGCCAAGCTGGTGGCCCTTCCCCTAACAGCATGCATGTTTGTTTCTATTGGTCAAACCAGAGCTGGGACCAGAAAACCAAAATCGACCTTTATAAGGCCCCCTCTAAGTCGCCTTTTACGACAGGCAGGGGATACCGTGGATGAATTCTGCCCTCCCCATCCACAGGGGATCTGAACAAATCAAAAACTGGCAAGTTATTCGGCCATGTCGACCCTATTAGTCGCCTCCTACGACAGGCAGGGCATACCGTGGGTGTATTCTATCCCGCACCCACACGGGGGAGAGAAAAGATACACGATTACTGAGTTAGAGCGTTTAGGTATTGTTTTCAGTTTAGGTAAAATTTAGAATGTATTTAGTAGGGGGGAAATTTGAGATCCACACAGATCACCATGCATTACTGTATATGAGGACTTGTAAACTCAGTTCTAACAGAGTTAGTAGGTGGATTCTTGCTCTGCAGGAATACGAATTCACAGTAAAATATATTAAAGGTAAAGATAACATTCTTGCAGACATGCTATCGAGGGACACTAATTTATGTAGGGATTATCCTGTGGTTAGAGCAGAGGACGGTATTTTAATATGTGCATGTGTGGACAGTAGCAACAGGGCATCGTTACAGACACTGAGAAATATGCTAGGTAGAGCAACGTGATGACGTTCATTTAAGGGAGCCACTTGCAAGGTTGGAAGCAGGTGACGCGGAAACATTTATAGTTTCCAAACGTATTGGAAAAACAGCATATGTGCTGGAGGATAGTAAGGGAAACAGATTATACGGGACGTATAATATACATAGTCTACGAAAATATGTGTCATAAAGCGAGTGTGTTTAGCTGGCGAGCCAGCCTATCGAATGAGTAAGTGTGGTATTTGGTGCGTGGAAAATCTGGTCTTCAAGGCAGGCGTATCAGAAGTCACACAGGGGGGTAGTATGTAAGTAAATGAGAGTTTTTAAGGTACAGGGAAATATGACGGGATTGTCGGATGCTCTTGAGCACTAAAATGTCTCGATACACCAAGGCCAGAATTTGGTAGCGCTGGTGAATTCCCATTTGCCTCCTAGAGATGGGTGAGCGCTTGGACAGGGTATTTTTGCTCAAGGCGTCCACGAGGCAAAAGATGGGCCATCAGAAGGCGAGACAGTCCTTCATGAAACTCATACATATCAGCACACGTGATTTCTGTTTATGGCCTCGCCATGTAAGATTTGTAAGTGTGTAATTTAAGGTAATTTGTACAAAGGTATTATTTGTGGGAGGAGAACTGGTCTGTGTTGAGAACTAGTATTAAGTAGAATATGGTCTACGGGAACTTAACAAGGCGATTACGGCACAGAAATATTTGGTGTTATATGTAATGCGCATTTACTGTTTTTTTTTTTACAGAAGTCAATATTAATTTAATCTACTTTAAAGAGAGATTAAGTATTATGGTCACGAGGCGCTGCCACAATAGTGTGATCGTGTGCTCAGTGATAAGTGAGATTAAATTTCACCATAAGGAAGGGACCTCCAGTGAAATTAGGAAGTTCTATGGAGATATAAATATATCAGAACACCTTCAATGCGTGTGATATGACATCATAAATACAGTGCTCACACATTAATTATGTCTATTTCTCCAACATAGAGAAATTTGAAAGGCGGAAATATCCGTGGAACACTATTCTATATGAAAAACATTGGACTGGTTGCAAAGTGCAATCCATTGTGACAACAAACTTTGACGCAAAGTGCGTGAAGAAAAATTATGAGTGTATATATCTGTAATTTAGGGTGATTTCATTTATGTAATATGTATTTTGGATGGGGATTATTAACGTGTCTGGGATAATCGGATAATGGACCGTCGTCACGGTAAATCATCCGATGATCTGAGGCGAATATGTAACGTGTTTTTCGAGGGGTTTTTATGCAACTGGCATAAGTCAGTAGGAAGCCATTCTATATATATTTACGCGGCAAATTGTTCAGCCAAGAGAATTTTTCATGTTAATTTATTATTATTATTAATTTATTATAATTATTATTAAGGTATTTTCGGAGCATTTTATAAAAATTATTAGCATTCAGATAGGTCTTAGAAAACGCTATCAAGCAAATTATTACGAACGACAATATCATAGAAAATTATGTGATTGCGGAATTTTACGGAGTTTTCGTCAGTTAGGGTATATCGAGAGACGTGACTCACTGGGAATTCAAGTACACGCTTAATCTTGTCGGAAAGCATGACGCAACCCTGGGTCGCAGCGTCCAGGAAAGGCGAATAGTTGGAACGGAAATCGACTTCATCATCGCCGCGCCGAGTGTAATGAACTAGAGGAGGGGAAGTAGCGGGGTGCAGCCAATCAGTGGAGACCACGTAAGCTGAAGTCTGATGAAGAGTGGGGATGCGATGGGTGCATATATCGTTCGATGTTCCGTGGAACGAGGACTATCAGTGTAGAACTTGCGGAGTGTGGTTGCACGCGGGAGTCGCTCCGGTGTTCCGTGGAACGAGGACTATCAGTGTAGAACTTGCGGAGTGTGGTTGCACGCGGGAGTCGCTCCGGTGTTCCGTGGAACGAGGACTATCAGTGTAGAACTTGCGGAGTGTGGTTGCACGCGGGAGTCGCTCCGATGTTCCGTGGAACGAGGACAATCTAGATAGAACTTCCCGAGTATGGTTCACGCGGGAATCGCTCCGATGTTCCGTGGATTGGAGGACTAACTTTTGTAAAACTTAACCAGTGCAGTTGTACGAGTGTTTGGGTCCGAGGTACGGACCATAGAATTATCTAATCTACCAGAATCTCATCAAATATCGACGAAGATGTCGACGTCCAGGAGACTGTGGGAAGCTCACAGCATCATTCAGTACGAGGGAAAGGCTTCGGCTATTTCCAGTGGTAAGCGCGAATGACGCAGAAATACGCAATCTCTCATTTCTCTTGGTTTTATATTTCATATTTCAGTAACTTCATAGCTTGGGAATAAGAGTAAAATCAATAATTTATCAGACTCCGTTTTCACGTAATTTTCTATCGGTAATATTCAAATCACAACGCTCCAATTTAAATTTTATACTTATTATTATTATTAATTTTGCTATACTTGTTTTATATAATAAATTCATTTCTTTTACAATGCAATCTTTGCTTTCAGTAGGTAGCATTAGATATAGACCAATTCCTTCTCCTGATACAATTGTTTGTTGGGTTAATGATCAAATCATACCACGATCTGAGTGAATAGAGTCTTGAATGTGTTCTGCCAGAGCTAGACGTTGTTAAATACAAATTTAGATTTCACCATTGCGTTGAGGTCTTGGCGCCCTTTAAAACAACATAGCTTAGGCAAAGGTAAACAGTTACATTTTTCTCCCAACAGGTAGGGCCAGTCAAACTGCTACATTTGTCGCTACCAACATAGGGCTAGCAAAACTGCTACAATTGTACGCTCAACGTGGAGCAAAGTAAATACCGTTTCACTTGTCATCCCAGCCTAAGCAAGACTGCTACAATATTGACAAATTTACCATTTAGAAAAAGAATTAAGAAATGGTCCACCTTGTCAATGATCTACAATAAACATGCTTTTACCTCTACCGACCAAGATATGAAGATTTTATATTTAATGCGAACAATATCGAGCAGAGAGAAATACATATAAACCAAATGCCACACTCCGTACTAAAATAACAATTATTATAACATCCTATATAACCATGTCACTGGATTCATCCAACAATAACAAACTATTAAATTACAATACAAACAGCACATTGCACCTTAAAATTTTGCACCTCCTATCCCACCCTCTATTTACCATTATCAAGAAATTTAAATGTTCTTTCTACTGGAGATCAAGTGTCATGTCTGGCCGACATTATGCGGAAACTAGATTTATTTGTAATATTATCTATCAGTAGCACTCTCAACATTAATAACACCAGTGCCACTTACGAACAGATCACTGTGGAGGCTTGTCCAACAGATGCCAACTTCTTCACAAAGGAAGAAGTTAACAAGGAAATTCTAACACAGAAAAACAGAAAGATACCAGGGCCCAATGGAATCTGTTATGAACACATTAAAGGTCCAATCGGGCACTCACCGAACGGTTAAACCTATGCCTGCGGAAGGGCAACATACCAGAAATTTGGAGGATCTCGACAATCAAGATGCTATCCCAGGGAAAAGGAAACCAATCGAATCTGAACTCTAACAGAGGGAGAGCCCTGGAAATGTGTGCACTGAAGTTATTCGCAAGACTTATCACAAAACAAATATCTGCAGAGGTTGAGCGCATGATTCCAGATGAACAATTTGGTTTCTGAAAAGGAAGGAACACTCTACAGGCCATTGAAACCCTCCAAAATGATATAGAGAACACATTGAGACTCCCCCATAGAAAGTTCCACGCTGTGTTCGTAGATTATACAAAGGCAATCAATGAGCTTGACAGATCCATACTACCTTCAAAGGTGAAATCCATATTGGGAGAAGATAAATTTACAGCGCTCGTCTACAACATACAGACAGCCAACTACATTAAAATCGCAGACGGCGTCATGACTTCCAAGACAATAACACAAACCAATGGTGTACTACAGGGAGAACCCCTAAGTCCCCTGCTGTTTAACGTTGCCACATATGATGTTAGTAATTGTTTTAAGTGACAGAACAGCAAGGTCACCTGCCCCACATATAGTGACTGCACAATAAAATTAAGTAGGCTGAGAGGAGAACGTAAAAATATACATATGCGGTGATGACATCATCATCTGGTCTCATTCCAAGTGCGAACTGAAAAAATAAGCAAGCAAACAACCAACTTAACAAGTGGGCAAAAGAATACAAAATGGAAATAAATGCAGGAAAGGAAAGTCAAGGTGACATTCCGCGATGGAGGTTGAGAAGCAGCTGACAACAGCTAACCACAGTCAGGTCATTCAGGATATTGTTTGTGCGCCAGGAGAAGTCCGTTCGACACGCTACGATGGGGAACCTTAGGAGTTTTGGGTGTTCATCTACACAACCAGTCTATTCCTGAAGCGTGACAGAGGCCATGATGAACAGATCCTGGACTGACACAAATCAAGAACATCGTGTGAATTCACTGGCTGTGCATGGATGTCACCATAACACATACGAAATCAAGTGTTTTCATGACCCGAAAAGCAACTGCATATGTGAACTGTGTGAATGTTGCCACATGCTGAATAAAAGAACAAGTAAAATCTCTAGTGGACTTTAGTACATAATAAATATGATGTGATCACAATGTAAAAGTGTACATGGTGTGTGAACACCAATGTTATGTATATTTTAATAAATTAAAATGTTGGGTGTGTGTATGTGTGTGGGAGGTTTCACCCCACAGTCTTGAACCATAGGCTATGTGATTTGAAAGTGGTGGGCTCCCTCCAGTCTTCAACCGTGTGCAATTTGAAGAGGGTAAGTGTGGTTCTCTCCACTGTCTTGTGAACGATCCACAATTTTAAGTATGGATACACCGTATCGTGGCATGGCTCTTTGCATAAACTGAAATTTGTATACAGGTAAATATATCTTTGACACTGTGGAATACGAATTCTGCGATAGTCTGTGATCTTTGGAGACTGAATCAATACTATATTATTGTACAAATTCCATGTAAATGGCCTTTCTGTATCTCCTTGCAACTGTATTTAATTTTCATCATGGTCGTGCACTATACTCTTTCGGCGTGATTCGGTACAGCAGTCACTGCTGCCACGTTGTCGCTAATCTTGAGTAGTCTATCAGTTTTCTGGAGTTGTTCCCAATTCTTTAATCTTCATTGTGACTAGGCCTTCATAAGCTCATCTAGAAATATATTCAACTGTCATCACACAAGTAAGAATAATGTTATTTGTTTGGGATTAGTATAGATCGCGAGTCCCGGCGGCACCAAATATCCCTAAGACAAAATGGCGGCGTCCGTGACGTCATCAATGACGTCACGAAATACTCCTCTAGCAAGCTTACGGGAAAAGCCTGGGGAATAGGGGGTTTTGGGTGGGGAACAACAAAAAACGTGAAAAACGGGATGGGTATCGCAATCTTTACTTGAGCCCCCCCGCTCAAGTAAAGATCGCGATACCCATCAAAAATTTGCCATTTCACCTCATTTTCAAACAATCGCGATACAAAGAAAAAGATCCACATTTCACCGCATTTTTTAAAAAAAGCCGGTATCGCGATCTTTACTTGAGCTCCCCTGCTCAAGTACAGATCGCGATACCCATCACAAATTCGCCATTTCAGCACTTTTTCAAGCAATCGCGCTACGCAGTGAAAAATAAAGATCGCGATACCCATCACAAATTCGCCATTTCAGCACTTTTTCAAGCAATCGCGCTACGCAGTGAAAAATAAAGATCGCGATACCCATCACAAATTCGCCATTTCAGCACTTTTTCAAGCAATCGCGCTACGCAGTGAAAAATAAAGATCGCGATACCCATCACAAATTCGCCATTTCAACACTTTTTCAAGCAATCGCGCTACGCAGTGAAAAATAAAGATCGCGATACCCATCACAAATTCGCCATTTCAGCACTTTTTCAAGCAATCGCGCTACGCAGTGAAAAATAAAGATCGCGATACCCATCACAAATTCGCCATTTCAGCACTTTTTCAAGCAATCGCGCTACACAGTGAAAAATAAAGATCGCGATACCCATCACAAATTCGCCATGTCAGCTCATTTTCAAGCAATCGCACTACGCAGTGAAAAATAAAGATCGCGATACCCATCACAAATTTGCCATTTCTACTCAATTTCAAGCAATCGCGCTACGCAATGAAAAATAAAGATCGCGATACCCATCACAAATTCGCCATTTCAGCTCTTTTTCAAGCAATCGCGCTACGCAGTGGAAAATTAAGATCGCGATACCCAACACAAATTTGCCATTTCTACTCATTTTCAAGCAATCGCGCTACGCAATGAAAAATAAAGATCGCGATACCCATCACAAATTCGCCATTTCAGCTCTTTTTCAAGCAATCGCGCTACGCAGTGAAAAATTAAGATCGCGATACCCATCACAAATTTGCCATTTCTACTCAATTTCAAGCAATCGCGCTACGCAATGAAAAATAAATATCGCGATACCCATCACAAATTCGCCATTTCAGCTCTTTTTCAAGCAATCGCACTACGCAGTGGAAAATTAAGATCGCGATACCCAACACAAATTTGCCATTTCTACTCATTTTCAAGCAATCGCGCTATGCAGTGAAAAATAAAGATCGCGATACCCATCACAAATTCGCCATTTCAGCACTTTTTCAAGCAATCGCGCTACGCAGTGAAAAATAAAGATCGCGATACCCATCACAAATTCGCCATTTCAGCACTTTTTCAAGCAATCGCGCTACACAGTGAAAAATAAAGATCGCGATACCCATCACAAATTCGCCATTTCAGCTCATTTTCAAGCAATCGCACTACGCAGTGAAAAATAAAGATCGCGATACCCATCACAAATTTGTCATTTCTACTCAATTTCAAGCAATCGCGCTACGCAATGAAAAATAAAGATCGCGATACCCATCACAAATTCGCCATTTCAGCTCTTTTTCAAGCAATCGCGCTACGCAGTGGAAAATTAAGATCGCGATACCCAACACAAATTTGCCATTTCTACTCATTTTCAAGCAATCGCGCTACGCAATGAAAAATAAAGATCGCGATACCCATCACAAATTCGCCATTTCAGCTCTTTTTCAAGCAATCGCGCTACGCAGTGAAAAATTAAGATCGCGATACCCATCACAAATTTGCCATTTCTACTCAATTTCAAGCAATCGCGCTACGCAATGAAAAATAAATATCGCGATACCCATCACAAATTCGCCATTTCAGCTCTTTTTCAAGCAATCGCACTACGCAGTGGAAAATTAAGATCGCGATACCCAACACAAATTTGCCATTTCTACTCATTTTCAAGCAATCGCGCTACGCAATGAAAAATAAAGATCGCGATACCCATCACAAATTCGCCATTTCAGCTCTTTTTCAATCAATCGCGCTACGCAGTGAAAAATTAAGATCGCGATACCCATCACAAATTTGCCATTTCTACTCATTTTCAAGCAATCGCGCTACGCAATGAAAAATAAAGATCGCGATACCCATCACAAATTCGCCATTTCAACTCTTTTTCAAGCAATCGCGCTACGCAGTGAAAAATAAAGATCGCGATACCCATCACAATTTCGCCATTTCAGCTCTTTTTCAAGCAATCGCGCTACGCAGTGGAAAATAAAGATCGCGATACCCATCGCAAATTCGCCATTTCAGCTCTTTTTCAAGCAATCGCGCTACGCAATGAAAAATTAAGATCGCGATACCCATCACAAATTTGCCATTTCTACTCATGTCTAAGCAATCGCGCTACGCAAATCAAGATCGCGATACCCATTACAAATTTGCCATTTCCGTCCAATTTTAATATTTCACACACACACACACACACACACACACACACACGGTTTTTGTCAATAGTTACAGCCTCACCTGCCTAGAGGAATTCATTTTTGGTGCCCCTCTGTGGCCACAGCCAAAGGCTGCACCTACCCTCAAACTTCTAACCTTCGTTGCGTCCTATCCAATGGTTTTGACAATGGTTACAGCCTAACCATCCAGACCAATGGTTTAGTGTCAACAGTGCCCCACTAGCTGCCGCACACCAACCCACAGACTTCTAACCTTCGTTGCGTCCAATCCAATGGTTTTGACAATGGTTACAGCCTAACCGCCCAGACCAATGGTTTAGAGTGAACAGTGCCCCACTAGCTGCCGCACACCTACCCACAGACTTCTAACCTTCGTTGCGTCCAATCCAATGGTTTTGACAATGGTTACAGCCTAACCGCCCAGACCAATGGTTTAGTGTGAACAGTGCCCCACTAGCTGCCGCACACCTACCCACAGACTTCTAACCTTCGTTGCGTCCAATCCAATGGTTTTGACAATGGTCACAGCCTAACTGCCCAGACCAATGGTTTAGTGTCAACAGTGCCCCACTAGCTGCCGCACACCTACCCACAGACATCTAACCTTCGTTGCGTCCAATCCAATGGTTTTGACAATGGTTACAGCCTAACCGCCCAGACCAATGGTTTAGTGTCAACAGTGCCCCACTAGCTGCCGCACACCTACCCACAGACTTCTAACCTTCGTTGCGTCCAATCCAATGGATTTGACAATGGTCACAGCCTAACCGCCCAGACCAATGGTTTAGTGTGAACAGTGCCCCACTAGCTGCCGCACACCTACCCACAGACTTCTAACCTTCGTTGCGTCCAATCCAATGGTTTTGACAATGGTCACAGCCTAACCGCCCAGACCAATGGTTTAGTGTCAACAGTGCCCCACTAGCTGCCGCACACCTACCCACAGACATCTAACCTTCGTTGCGTCCAATCCAATGGTTTTGACAATGGTCACAGCCTAACCGCCCAGACCAATGGTTTAGTGAACAGTGCCCCACTAGCTGCCGCACACCTACCCACAGACATCTAACCTTCGTTGCGTCCAATCCAATGGTTTTGACAATGGTTACAGCCTAACCGCCCAGACCAATGGTTTAGTGTGAACAGTGCCCCACTAGCTGCCGCACACCTACCCACAGACTTCTAACCTTCGTTGCGTCCAATCCAATGGTTTTGACAATGGTTACAGCCTAACCGCCCAGACCAATGGTTTAGAGTGAACAGTGCCCCACTAGCTGCCGCACACCTACCCACAGACTTCTAACCTTCGTTGCGTCCAATCCAATGGTTTTGACAATGGTCACAGCCTAACCGCCCAGACCAATGGTTTAGTGTGAACAGTGCCCCACTAGCTGCCGCACACCTACCCACAGACTTCTAACCTTTGTTCCGTCCAATCCAATGGTTTTGACAATGGTTACAGCCTAACCGCCCAGACCAATGGTTTAGAGTGAACAGTGCCCCACTAGCTGCCGCACACCTACCCACAGACTTCTAACCTTCGTTGCGTCCAATCCAATGGTTTTGACAATGGTCACAGCCTAACCGCCCAGACCAATGGTTTAGTGTGAACAGTGCCCCACTAGCAGCCGCACACCTACCCACAGACTTCTAACCTTCGTTGCGTCCAATCCAATGGTTTTGACAATGGTCACAGCCTAACCGCCCAGACCAATGGTTTAGAGTGAACAGTGCCCCACACCTACCCACAGACTTCTAACCTTTGTTGCGTCCAATCCAATGGTTTTGACAATGGTTACAGCCTAACCGCCCAGACCAATGGTTTAGAGTGAACAGTGCCCCACTAGCTGCCGCACACCTACCCACAGACTTCTAACCTTCGTTGCGTCCAATCCAATGGTTTTGACAATGGTTACAGCCTAACCGCCCAGACCAATGGTTTAGTGTGAACAATGCCCCACTAGCTGCCGCACACCTACCCACAGACTTCTAACCTTCGTTGCGTCCAATCCAATGGTTTTGACAATGGTCACAGCCTAACCGCCCAGACCAATGGTTTAGTGTGAACAGTGCCCCACTAGCTGCCGCACACCTACCCACAGACTTCTAACCTTTGTTGCGTCCAATCCAATGGTTTTGACAATGGTTACAGCCTAACCGCCCAGACCAATGGTTTGGTGTGAACAGTGCCCCACTAGCTTCTTTACTTTTTTTTCTACGTAGCGCTATTGCTTGAAAATTAGCAGAAATGGCAAATTTGTCCGATCATTACTTTTTCTGCGCGGGCGAAAATTTTCCATTTCACCTAATTTTCAAACAATCGCGATACACAGCAAAACATCCATGGGATGTTGATCCTTCAACTACCAGAAGCACTGTAATAAGCATATGAAGAAATACAACACTTACCCCATTTGACACCCGAGTCCAACAGGAACTTCATTAGGTGTAATTCACATGCACAGACACTGCCTTCTTACATACACACTACCAACCATCAAAAATACCACAATCACTATAAATATACCATCCACATTACGGTATACCATACCTAAATCTTATTTTAATTTATTTTCGCAACGCATAAGTAGCGCAACCGAGCATTTCAAAATCTCCCCGGCGACTAAATTTCAAAATGGCGCCTGACAAGCACCGCGCATATCAGCTGGCGCACATGAGCTGGCCAATCACAATCGAGAAAATGAATTTCAACTCACCAATCAGGGAAGTATTTTTACCACGTCATAGGTGACGTCATTGAGATCACCAAAAGCTCACTAAACCCCGGGACTCGGGATATATACTACAACCATTTGTTTTACATCTCTTTTAACTACTCTTGTCTTTTAGAGACGCCGGGGTACCGGAATTTTGCCCCAAAGGGGATCATTAACGAGCCAGTAAATTTACTAACACCGCTCCCTCGCATTTGCGCCCTCAAATGCAAGAACCATCACACAAGTAAAAGTCATTATAAACATCATATATTGTGAGGAAAGATAACGGTAGCGGTTCACTTTAGACCATCCCTTTGTATAAATATTTTTAAAAACTGAAATTACCTGATTTAAGGGGCCTAACAGATATTAGGAGAGGATTGGGTATTATATATTCACTGCTCCGCTGTCATAGACCCACCATCCCACCGAAATAGCGACACGACTAATATAGTTTAAATAGAAGTTCTCACCCACATCTTTCTCACTGAGTCAGTATTGCCAACCCCACGCGTTTGGTACTATTTCGCACGTGATGTATGAAATAACTAAGTGAACCCGATTAACATGTTAATTTATGTATTTATAATGTTTTACATACAAAAACAGACCTAACCTGGGGCTTATGCCCCAGACTCCCTTGCTTGTGGTACTAGCATTAATTTTCGACCAGGCAGTACCTAACCTAGAAGCGGACATAAATTGTATGTTATTAATGTTTTACATACAAAAACAGACCTAACCTGGGGCTTATGCCCCAGACCCCCTTGCTTATAGTACTAGCAGTAATTTTCCACAAGACGAGTATGAAGAGATTGTGAAACGACTCCCAACAACTCCCCGAAAGGTATGCATATCATAAATGATATATTTTCATTAAGCTAAGGTGTTGAAAGTTGTTAAAAGTGGTGAAAAGGGAGGATGGTCTAAAGTGAACAATAAATAAGATAACAATAATTTAACTTACATTTCCACCATAATGACTGAGGTTCCAATCCTGGGCAATGCATGTGGGAGTTTTTATCAGTAAATAATATGTTACACGGGTTATGTGCATTCAATCCACAGTCACAACCACCTTAGCCATATTTTGGTTTTGCATTGCCCAAGGTTCATGATAGGGTCCTTAAACCAAGAAAACAATAATACAACTGGCATATAACACTTCAGCCTACAATACCAGTAAAGAAAATTATGAAGATCTCCCAACATTCTCCCTACTACTGTAAAATGATTTATCCTCCAACTGAAAATAAGCAGGGTCCTAATATCAGAAGATGCCATAACCTCAACATAATTATTTAACAGCCATGACAATTTGATTTAAAATAATATACATATCACTCAACACTATAGAGAAATACGCACAGAATTTGCTGGACTTCAATACGAAACTAATAGAAATAACTCGCTAAAAATGTTTCGCTTCAAAAAGGTTACTTCTAATAAACCCAAACATTGAAAGCCGGCTGTTTTCATCATTTTGCGGGACAATCAACACAATCAAACTACGATTTCAATTAATTAATGTATATTACAACTGCGTATTTCAATGCAATGCACCAACATTAAAATTCATGTGTACAGATTAATAACCCAGGTAAACAATTTACCTATACTTTAAAACTCAGCGCTGAAGCAGCTTTTTACACAAACACCGTTCAGAAACCAACTTGTCGCCTTCAGCCGAGAGAACAGCTTAATAGAAATATTTAAATGTAAACATTTATTTGACTGGTAGTATGGTTCCCTTTTTAAGGGGCGGATATACCTAAATATTTCCGTAACTATTATTCATGATATTATCAAGCTGTACAGTAGCTAACCAAGAATATGGGTAGAAACTTGCATGGTATGTATTTGCTTAGGTTGGCAGTACATTGATGGTAACATGGAGGAAAGAATAAGAGGATATGCCCTGAGCTCGTATGAGTGAAGCGAAGCGCTGCAACCAAAGTGGGCATAACCTTAACTCGCATTCGGCGTTCGGTGACTTTCATGAGGCATTGTGCATGGCTAAATCTTATTTTGGCCCTGGTTTTTATCGCGCTCCGGTTATGCAACGTTGGAAACGTAATAACAGTAGTGATAAGTTATTTAAAAAAAAACTCTTCAATTCTAATCTCAGCATGTGTAGGGCCTACCCTATATACCAAAAAAAATAAAATCATTCCTCTGGAAATCCCAAATTATCAAACGGCTGTCGGTCAATAATTACGGTAGGCCTACGTAATTAATCAATTCGAGGCCATAACGAATAGAAGAAGAAGTGATATCACTGGCCTAGTACGCCTGGTCCGCCGCAGCGCAGCGCTGGCTCCGATTTGTGATGTAAGTTAGCATTGGCGCTTACGAGACTTAAAACCTTGCGACCTGTATTACATGTTAAAACACCGCAAGATATCCTCATAGACGCTAATAAGTTCGACATCTCCACTTACTTTACTGTGCCCAATTATAATTTAATAAGTCGTCTCCTGTAATAGTCCAGATTCGACAATAAGCGAAGACAGAGGGCAAGTTCAAAATGCAATTAGTTTTGCCAGCTATCGGTAAATTAAAAAAAAAAAAGAACGGAAAAATTAACCTCCCTATCAGAAAGGATTTCTTCACGTTGTTACACATTTTACATTCCCTTAACAGACTTGCAACACAAAAAAAAAAAAGCCGTACGAACGCAACTTTCAACTTGACCGTAGATTACTATAAATTCAATAATAACCATAAATTTCACTCCACAAACACCAAAATCAGTAAACTGCCATCATTTCAGAAGAACTTAACATTAAACAGACATAGAAGGCATAGTCATGACCCCTTCATAGAGTAGGCTATTGTCTAAAACTGATCACGCCTCCTTCAGCATTACGGTACATATATGTTTTTTAACTCATTGTCTCAGCTTGCCACGGTGGGTGAGTGGATAGCGTGTCGGTCTACTAACCCCAAGATTGCAGGTTCGCCCCTGACCGTGGTAAGTGATTTTTGAAAGGCGGCAAAAATACGATACGCATGTCATACGATGTTGGCATGTCAAAGAACCCATTTGAATTCAGTAGGCCGAGTTCATAATGGCAAAATTAATCTCGGGAGTTTCCGCCTGCACAAAGTTCCTCATTTCTCTACTAGAAAGCGCTATTGTGTTCAAGGAGATTAGATATCTAACATCTAACCTCCTTGACTTTCATAGTCAAGGAACTACGAAATTCGACATGCAAGCTACCCTCTGGGTGTCAAGTAGCAAAGCTTGCACCAGGCACCCGAGGCCATACGATATTATTATTATTAACTCATTGTCTTTTTATTCTCATCCCTTTCTTCGCAGAAGTAGTCTTTAATGGCATCAAGAGCATTTCTATTTACACCATACTGGACAAATACTTAGGCAAATTAGGAAATATATGTGGAACAGAATAGTCTTTCAATCGCCAGTTGGTTCTTGGGAGAAGTAATACTTCCTTCCCTTCTATCACAAATTTGTCAAATTTAACAACTAAATCTTCTGAAAAGTGAGCATCACAGATGTAGGACTTTTCAGTAAGTTCCCTATCCTTCCCTGGTATGGCCCCTTTGCACTTGATAAAACGTTCCTTATCTTTAGGAGGTTTGAAGAACCGTCTGACCTCTTTACAGTCCCCATAGCTAGATCTGCATCCTGGTACAAAACTGCAAGGCATCTTCACTATTCACATTAAGTACTCATGAAAATGTAAGGGCTAAACTGATGTTTACTTACATTAAATGACAATAAAATTAACACACGAAGATAACGTCAACACACGACAAGAAATTAAATTCCATTTCAGTTAATGCTTCCTACAATACCATTTCAGGTATTAATACTATGAAGTAATAGTGTAAGCACTTGTATATCCATAAACGTTTGCACAGAACACCAGCAAAACACTCCGACCGATTAAATACTTAATATATCGCACATAAACATATGTGAAAATCAACAATCTCAAGTCGACTGTAGCGCTGCGTAGCGGCGAGTGCCAACCCGATCCGTATTCATTACATGCTATTGTGGGAGAAGAGATCACACTTTATATTCTATTCGTTATGTCGAGGCTAATCTTCAAGTTTCTACCCCCGCCCCACACACACACAAAGAAAATACCGTACGGTACCGAAACGTATATAGGCTATACCGTATTTTTGTGCAAATATGCGTCTTTTTTTTAATTGTTCTGTTTATTAATTTTGAGGTTCGTATTCTTGAATATCAAAATGTGTACGACCAATGAGTGAAAGTGGCTGTGCTCGAAATTAGGCCTAAAAACTGATGAATGCCTCAACACCAATAAGAACATAAAACTCAATTTGGTGTAAATAGCCTACCGTAATTAGTTCGGCATCATTAATTCCCAAGATGTTCCTTCTTTGGTATAACTCGCATCTTCAGACACCTGTATTCAATTTAATCAGTGTTTCAGCGTATTATTACGTTTTGCCGCGTCTTCCTTACAGAACTAGCCTCGCAAAGGTGCTCTCATATTTATATTTAAATTGGCCTTTAAAACGATAACGCAGCTTATTTGTGCCAAGTACCGTGATGTACAGAGTGTATTCTGCCTATCCAAGAAAACATCTTGACTTGTCATTGCAGTTTTATGTCACTAAAATCCATTACTAGTTGGAGTGGTTTACGGCTTTAAGCATAGGGACAGCCATTTTCTTGCAACCAAAGTGGGCGAGCCGTTTGGCTTCAGTAGCTTGCGCTAGGCAGAGCAGCGAAGGCATCTCCTTCTTTTCTTTCCTCCATGGATGGTAACATGGAGGTCTTTCCTCCATGGATGGTAAGGTATCATTATAGGCTAATAATAATCTTTATTGCAGCCTGTGGCCATGTTGTTGACGTACAGTATACATTTCGTACACTAGTCTGTGCTGTATGCCACTATCGACATGGTTCGTTTTGGGCAAGAAACGATATGGTACATTTCACATACATCCCCACATAGTTCACAAATGCAATTTTCATCTGGATTATGGAACATCTTCCTTGAGCAGATCTTGTGGTGAAACCCATGTACCGCAAGTCTGGTCACGACATGTCGCATTTCACAGAATGGATGCATCCATCTTCGGTCCAACATCGCATTTGACGTGTAGAATTCCCTGGGTATGTCCTGTTTTTTATTCTGTAGATCTTGCAGCAGTTTTCTGTAATTGTCTGAAATTGGCAGTAGTAGTAACATTCGTAGGTCTTCTATTAAAAATGTTTCTCTAGCAAGCTCGTATACAAGTCTAGACTTGGTTGTCTTTGCTACTCCAAGGACTCTTTTGAGAAATCGAGATTTTACTTTTTCTATTTCATCTGTCTGTAGGTAAGAAATTCCCATATTAGCTCAAGTCCGTATGTCAAAACGGGCAGTACCTTTGTTCTAAAAAGTGCAATTGCTGTCTCAAGTGATATTAGAGTAATATATCTCATGGCATTCATAGCTTTTATTGCAGCGGCTGTTTTCGATCTTATATGAATTTGAAAACTTTTTCCTGTAACCTGTAGGGTGAAGCCTAGGCATTTGAAATTTGTGACGACTTTTAGTTTTTTCCCCGTTGCATATCACTTGATCAGAACTTGATGGCCTACCACCGTTTCGAAAAATTATCATTTCTGTCTTGTCCGCATTAATTGTAACTTCATTTGTCTGTGCCCAGTCACTTAGTATGTCTATAGCCGTTTGCAAATCATGTATCTGCTCTGAAGCAATTGCCATATCGTCTGCATATATGCATAATATAGCTTCTGTTGTTTCCCGAATTCTGTCACCAACATCATATGTAAGCACATTGAATAATGTAGGACTGAGGGGGTCCCCTTGCAATACCCAATTTGTTTGCATTATCCAGGTTGACTGTCCAACTCCATCATAGATTTGTATATAGTTTTCCGCTAATATGTTTGATATGAGCGTTGTTACCCTTGTTCTGCCAGTTAGTGTTTCCAACTTATTTATTAACAACTTTCTGTTCACTAAATCAAAAGCCTTCGAGTAATCAACGAAAACTACATAGAGTTTACCTTTCGGCGTTTCTAGCGTCGTTGTTATTTGTTGTAGGAGGTTTTCTGCAGCCATAATCGTTGACCGTTTTTTACGAAAGCCACATTGCTCATCTGGCAACAACGGATCTACAATTATATTTATCCTTGTAGTCAGTATCCCTGTTACTAGTTCTAGAATCACTGATTCCAGTGCTATGCCTCGGTACGAGTCAGGGCTGTCAGGACTTCCTTTTCCCTTATACAGTAGCTTGATCGCGGAGTTCCTCCATTCAAGTGGAATTTGTCCAAGTTCCAAGCATTTGTTCAATAGTGCTACCCATACTGGTGTAACGTGTTTTTCGAGGGGTTTTTATGCCACTGGCATAAGTCAGTAGGAAGCCATTCTATATTTATTTACGCGGCAAATTGTTCAGCCAAGAGAATTTTTCATGTTAATTTACTATTATTATTAATAATTTATTATAATTATTAAGGTATTTTCAGAGCATTTTATAAAAATTATAAGCATACAGATAGGTTTTCTATGTCTTAGAAAACGCTATCAAGCAAATTATTACGAACGACAATGTCATAGAAAATTATGTGATTACGGAATTTTACGGAGTTTCGTCAGTTAGGATATTATGAGAGACATGACTCACTGGAAATTCAGAAACGGGCTGATTCTTGTCAAGAAGTATTACGCAAGCGGGCTTGCAGCGTCAAGAAAAGGCGAATAGTTGGAACGGAAATCGACTTCATCATCCGCGCGCCGTGTGTAATGAGCCAGAGAAGGGGAAGTAGCGGCGTGCTCAGCCAATCAGTAGAGACCACGTAAGCTAGAAGTCGGGACTGGAGTGGGGATGCGACGGGTGCATATATCGTTCGGCGCGCCGTGGAACGAGGACAATCTGTGTAGAACTTGCCGAGTATCGTTGCACGCGGGAGTCGCTCCGATGTTCCGTGGAGTGGAGGACAATCTGTGTAGAACTAAACGAGTACGGTTGCACGCGGGAGTCGCTCCGATGTTCCGTGGAGTGGAGGACTAACTTTTGTAAAACTTAACCAGTGTGGTTGTACGAGTGTTTGGGTCCGATGTACGGACCATAGAATTATCTAATCTACCAGAATATCATCAAATATCGACAAAGATGACGACGTCCAGGAGACTGTGGGAAGCTCACAGCATCATCCAGTACGAGGGAAAGGCTTCGGCCATTTCCAGTGGTAAGCGCGAATGACGCAGAAATACGCAATCTCTCGTTTCTCTTTGTTTTATATTTCATATTTCAGTAACTTCATAGCTTGGGAATAAGAGTCAAATCAATAATTTATCAGACCCCGTTTTCACGTAATTTTCTATCGGTAATATTAAAATCGCAACGCTCCAATTTAAATTTTAAACTTATAATTATTATTAATTTTGCTATACTTGTTTTATATAATAAATGCAATTCTTTTACAATGCAATCTTTGCTTTCAGTAGGTAGCATTAGATATAGACCAATTCCTTCTCCTGATACAATTGTTTGTTGGGTTAATGATCAAATCATACCACGATCTGAGTGAATAGATTCTTGAAGGTGTTCTACCAGAGCTAGACGTTGTTAAATTTAAATTTAGATTTCAGCATTGCGTTGAGGTCTTGGCGCCCATTAAAACAACATAGCTTAGGCAAAGGTAAACAATTACATTTATCACCCAACAGTTAGGGGCAGCCAAACCGTTACACTTGTTGCTACCAACATGGGGCAATAATTAACGTTACACTTGTCGCTCAACGCGTGGGCTAACGTAACTGCTACACTTGTCACCGACAACTTGGGGCTGAAAACCTAATAACATTTGTGGAAGGAGAAGGGTATATATTTCTGTGCCTGTATTTTGGGGGTTATTTGTCTGTATCAGTGTATATCATTATGGGGGATGAGAAAGAAAGACAGATGAGGTTACGTAGTGGTCATCAACGGGAGAGTGATGATACGAGCAGTATGTCGAGTGATGGTAGTACAGGGGTAGCGGAGGTAAATCCCGATACTGAAACAGGGAGTATAGGCGGCCAACCAGGATTAAAAACTTTACTTCTCGAGTTCATGTATCAGAACAAAGTTAGTAGTGATGCCTTAAATGCAAAATTAGAACAGAATAATGAAAAATTAGAACAGAATAATGCAAAATTAGAACAAAACAGTAGGGAAAATAAAGAAAGTACAGATGCCTTAAACGCCAGATTAGAACAAAACAGTAGGGAAAATAAAGAAAGTACAGATGCCTTACATGCTAAATTAGAACAAAACAGTAGGGAAAATAGAGAGAGTAATGAAACTTTAAACGCCAGATTAGAACAAAACAGTAAGGAAAATAGAGAGAGTACTGACACTTTAAATGCTAAATTAGAACAAAACAGTAGGGAAATGAGTGACAAATTCGAACTGATTAGAGGTGAGATCAGGGGGGTGATGGAAGAAAAGGCTAAAGAGATAATTGCAGATGTATACAGAAAATTAGGAAAAGTACAGGAGGAGTTGGAAATTAGAATCAGTACACAGGCTGAAAATTTAAAAGAACTAGTGCAACTGGAAACACAGCAGGTCAAAAAGCAATTGGGGGGAGAAATTGACAAAATTCAGGTAGCTACTAAAGAGGTTAAGGAACAGCTGGGGGGTAGAATTGAGAAAGTCCACTAACAAATAGTTGCAGTAGTAAATGATTTAAGAGAGAGTAATAGAGAGAGCATTAGCAAGATTGAGGAGAAACAAGCAAAGCTATATGATAAAGTAGAAGAATCAGAAGGAAACATTAAATTAACAGTAAACAGTATTGAGAGGAAGGCTGAGGAGAAAATCGCAGAATTAGAGTTAAAATTAAAAGCTAGGATCAGGCAAGAAAATAGTCAGAATAGGCCCGTTTTTGTGAATAGCACACACAGGGAGTTAGAACTGGGTAAGTTCAGCAATCGACAGGGGTGCCCAATGGAGTTCATGAACACTATAGAAAATAAATTCGGGGAGAGGTTGGAAAATGGCAGTATTGAGTGGTGCCAGGTAGTTGAAATTTTAGAACAAGTGTTTGTGGGGGAAACGAGGAATTGGTTTGCTGTCTACAGAGACAAGTTTACTGATATTAATGATTTTAAAATGAAATTCTGTGAAAAGTTCTGGAATGAGGTTATTCAGTCGCAGCATCGTGAGGGAGTAGTGTGTGGTAAATATAACCCTAAAGGAAGCTCCACCATGACCGAATACTTTTTAGGGCAGGTATTAGTGTGTAAATATCTGGATGGCTTGAAGGAGGAAAGTGATGTGGTGAGGTTGCTACTTAGGCACTTTCCCTATAGGATCAAGGAGGCTGCTTGTATCCAGAATGTAAAGACTATATCACAAGTAGAAAATTTGTTAAGCACATTTGATGCACTAGGGAGAGGGGGTTATGAGGACAATTTCAATCGGAACCAGGGTAATAATAATAATAGACCTAATGAAGCCAGGCATCAAGAAGTTCAAGGGAACGGTGGCGAAGGGGCCAACGCTCAAAATAGAAATAATAATAATCAGCTAAATCAGAACAGAGGAAATGGCTATGGTAAGCAGTATCAAGGGAGGAACAATGATTTCAGGGGAAATCAAGGGAGGAACAATGATTACAGGGGAAATCAAGGGAGAAACAATGATTTCAGGGGAAATCAAGGGAGAAATTATGACAATAATTACAACCAGAATAGGGGTCAAGGAAGAGGACAGCCTAGTGGTAGTAATATACAGCCAAACAATGACAACACAACCCAGAACAACCAGACCAGTTCAGTAGTTAGTAGTACTACGGCCAGCTGTAGCGGTTCTTTAAACGCGAACCAGGCTGCGAAGTAACGTCAGAATTTCAGTCTGTAGCATGCCCTGTCCATACAATTATACAGGAACCCTATGACCTAAATGTAAGAAATGAATTATTACATGAACTAAATGATGAAGGTATTATTCAGGAAGTGGTTAGTAAGAGCCCCATAGTTAAATTTACCGTGTCCGAGGCGTACACAGATGTTTTAATTGATAGTGGTTGTATGAAGAGTTGCATAAGTAGTGCATTTTATGATAAAATGAAAGGAACTGGAGTAAATTTTGAGGAGATGCCAATTAAAAGCACTTTTGTTATCACAGCTGTTGGGAAGAGGTCTAAAGTAATTTCTAAGCAAGTTTTAGTAGACATTAAAATGAATAATCATGTAGAGAAGCAGATTTGCCTTGTGATTCCAAATTTAGTATTCAGTGTTATCTTGGGTTCAGAGTGGCTAAGTAGAGTGTCGGGTAACTTATGTTATGATGTAGGGAGTTTGAAATTTAAATGGGGAGATTCTGAAGTAGAAGTAGCGTTCAATGACCATATTCAGAGGAGTAGTGTAGGTGTGATTTGTACTTTAAATGAGATATTGCCAGCCGTAGAGCGGGGTTCTCCATGTTTTGTGGGCAGTGTGATTACGAACAGTAGTCTAAAGGACTCGTTACGTGATGCTGCATTTCAGGGAAATATAGAGGATGAACAGTGTGTTCGGCTCTATGATGTGTTATTGTGTAATAGGAGAGTTTTTGAGGATCGCATTGGTATGGCCAATTGATATACACATTCATTGAACGTTATTGATAGGTCAGTATTCACAGGACATAGATATCCTGTACCTTTCGCTTATCAGAGTGCAGTTGAGGCACAAATTAACCAGATGCTTGAAGATGGGATTATTGAGCACTCTAACAGTCCATATGTTAATTCTTTGATCACGGTACCCAAGACCGACGGCACTGTTCGTATTTGTTTAGACGCTCGTTTGGTTAACAGTAGAATTAGTTCAGATCAGCTGAAATCTATGTCAATAGAGGAATTAATGCAAACATTTGAGGGGAAGAAGTATTTCACTTGTGTAGATTTGAGTTCCAGTTTTTGGCAAGTGCCACTTATGTACGAAGATAGACCATTTACAGCTTTTAGTCATAAATATAACCTTTATCAATTTTGTAGAACACCTTATGGGTTAAAGAGTAGTTCAGCAGCTTTAATTAGGGCTTTAAACATCGCATTAGGGGATGACACAGGAGAGTTTGTAACCATTTACAAAGATGATATGGTAATAAGTTCACGCAGTTTTGAGGAGCATCTACGTCATTTATATATAGTTTTTCAGAAGTTAGATCAGGCAGGGTTCACTTTGAAGCTGTCTAAGTCGTCATTCTGTCAGTCAGAAGTGACATTTTTAGGTCATAGAGTGTCGAGTAGAGGTGTGACACCAGAGGAAAGTAGGGTTAGCATGTGTGGACAGTAGAAACAGGGCATCGTTACAGACACAGAGAAATATGCTAGTAGAGCAACGTGAGGACGTTCATTTAAAGGGAGCCACTTGCAAGGTTGGAAGCAGGTGACGCAGAAACATTTATAGTTTCCAAACGTATCGGCAAAACAGCATATGTGCTGGAGAATAGTGAGGGAAACAGATTATACGGGATGTATAATATACATAGTCTCCGAAAGTATGTGTCATAAAGTGAGGATGTTTAGCTGGCGAGCCAGCCTATCAAATGAGTAAGTGTGGTATTTGGTGCGTGGGAGGAGATGGTCTTCCAGGCAGGCGTATCAGAAGTCACACAGGGGGGGTAGTATGTAAGTAAATGAGAGTTTTTAAGGTACAGGGAAATATGACGGGATTGTCGGATGCTCTTGAGCACTAAAATGTCTCGATACACCAAGGCCAGAATTTGGTAGCGCTGGTGAATTCCCATTTGTCCCCAAGAGATGGGTGAGCGCTTGGACAGGGTATTTTTGCTTAAGGCGTCCACGGGACAAAAGATGGGCCATCAGAATGCGAGACAGTCCTTCATGAAACTCATACATAACGGCTCACGTGATTTCTGTTTACGGCCTCGCCATGTAAGTTTATTAAGTGTGTAATTTAAGGTAATTGGTACAATGGTTTCATTTGTGTGAAGAGAACTGGTCTGTGTTGAGAACTAGTATTAAGTAGAAGGTCTACGGGAACTTAACAAGACAGGGCGATTACGGCACAGAAATATGTATATGTAATGCGCATTTACTGTTTTTTTTTCAGAAGTCAATATTAATTTCATCTTTTATAAAGAGAGATCAAGTATTATGGTCACGAGGCGCTGCCACAATAGTGTGATCGTGTGCTCAGTGATAAGTGAGATTAAATTTCACCATAAGGAAGGGACCTCCAGTGAAATTAGGAAGTTCTATGGTGATATAAATATATCAGAACACCTTCAATGCGTGTGATATGACATCATAAATACATAGCGCTCACACATTAATTTATGTCTATTTTCCAACATAGAGAAATTTGAGAGGCGGAAATATCCGTGGAACACTATTCTATATGTAAAACATTGGACTGGTTGCAAAGTGCAATCCATAGTGACAACAAACTTTGACGCAAAGTGCGTGAAGCAAAATTATGAGTGTATATATCTGTAATTTAGGGTGATTTCATTTATGTAATATGTATTTTGGATAGGGTTTATTAACGTGTCTGGGATAATCGGATAATGGACCGTCGTCACGGTAAATCATCCGATGATCCGAGGCGAATATGTAACGTGTTTTTCGAGGGGTTTTTATGCCACTGGCATAAGTCAGTAGGAAGCCATTCTATATTTATTTACGCGGCAAATTGTTCAGCCAAGATAATTTTTCATGTTAATTTATTATTATTATTAATTTATTATAATTATTATTAAGGTATTTTCGGAGCATTTTATAAAAATTATAAGCATACAGATAGGTTTTCTATGTTTTAGAAAACGCTATCAAGCAAATTATTACGAACGACAATATCATAGAAAATTATGTGATTACGGAATTTTACGGAGTTTCGTCAGTTAGGATATTATGAGAGACATGACTCACTGGAAATTCAGATACGGGCTGATTCTTGTCAAGAAGTATTACGCAAGCGGGCTTGCAGCGTCAAGAAAAGGCGAATAGTTGGAACGGAAATCAACTTCATCATCCGCGCGCCGTGTGTAATGAGCCAGAGAAGGGGAAGTAGCGGCGTGCTCAGCCAATCAGTGGAGACCACGTAAGCTAGAAGTTGGGACTGGATTGGGGATGCGACGGGTGCATATATCGTTCGGCACGCCGTGGAACGAGGACAATCTGTGTAGAACTTGCCGAGTATCGTTGCACGCGGGAGTCGCTCCGATGTTCCGTGGAGTGGAGGACAATCTGTGTAGAACTTAACGAGTACGGTTGCACGCGGGAGTCGCTCCGATATTCCGTGGAGTGGAGGACTAACTTTTGTAAAACTTAACCAGTGTGGTTGTACGAGTGTTTGGGTCCGATGTACGGACCATAGAATTATCTAATCTACCAGAATATCATCAAATATCGACAAAGATGACGACGTCCAGGAGACTGTGGGAAGCTCACAGCATCATCCAGTACGAGGGAAAGGCTTCGGCCATTTCCAGTGGTAAGCGCGAATGACGCAGAAATACGCAATCTCTCGTTTCTCTTTGTTTTATATTTCATATTTCAGTAACTTCATAGCTTGGGAATAAGAGTAAAATCAATAATTTATCAGACTCCGTTTTCACGTAATTTTCTATCGGTAATATTAAAATCGCAACGCTCCAATTTAAATTTTAAACTTATAATTATTATTAATTTTGCTATACTTGTTTTATATAATAAATTCAATTCTTTTACAATGCAATTTTTGCTTTCAGTAGGTAGCATTAGATATAGACCAATTCCTTCTCCTGATACAATTGTTTGTTGGGTTAATGATCAAATCATACCACGATCTGAGTGAATAGATTCTTGAAGGTGTTCTACCAGAGCTAGGCGTTGTTAAATACAAATTTAGATTTCAGCATTGCGTTGAGGTCTTGGCGCCCATTAAAACAACATAGCTTAGGCAAAGGTAAACAGTTACATTTATCACCCAACAGTTAGGGGCAGCCAAACCGTTACACTTGTTGCTACCAACATGGGGCAATAATTAACGTTACACTTGTCGCTCAACGTGTGGGCTAACGTAACTGCTACACTGGCAACATCATAAGGTATCATTGTGAGAGTTCCGAATGTATAGCCCGACACACCAATCTCGGCCACGGCAAGACCGGGGAGCCGTGGCTACTGAACAGTGAGAGGAGTGGGACTGTTCTAGCTAGACTCATCGCTCGTGTCACTTTTGAACGCGATAGGAATTGTCACGCGCACTGCTGGGTATAGTTTGGCAGGATACGGTTTCTAGATATGAATAAAATGAAAGGCAGCATTTTTCTGAATATATAAAAACATTAATCACAATTCTACGTCCAGTAGTTTATTTTCTATGTTATTTTAAAATTGGCTGGCTGCGTGGCTCAGCGGCAACGTTGCAGGATCGAATCCTGGCGCAGTCAGCTGGCATTTGAGGGTGCGCACATGCGAGGGAGCCATGTCGGTAGATTTACTGGCACGTTAAAGCTCCCCTTCGGGGCAAAATTCTGGCACCCTGGCGTCTCTAAAAGTCGCAGTAGTAAAAAGGGACGTATAACAAATAACAATAATATTTTAAAATTATTTGAAAGAGGACAAAACCCATCGATCATTAATCACTCACTCATCAATTACTGCCCGTAAAACCGTATGCAATGTAAGCGTAGTTTTATATCAATATTGTTGTTGAAAAACACTTTCAGTATGCAATGTTTTTTTAACATGTCTTGTCATAATAGAAACAAGCCTTAAAGAAAACTAATCAGTTAGCACATCACACGAAATAAAATAAAATATAAAGAAAAGTACGGTACATGAAAATAGACAAACCCAAAGAATAGGAAACCGGGAATTCATTTACTTTGTGCTCAATAATGCATTTCGTTCTTTGAGGACGAATGTCCTGCCTCTCCTTCAAAACTGTTCTGTTATTCAGTGTCTTCCTCCACTTGAATCCCATTTTACGTAAAAGACGTCGTAATCTCTCTATACTGCCTCAAAAATTAATGTCCTGTTGTAACGTAGAAAGTAACAGTCGAAGCGTGGGAATTTTCATTTCGTGCAAAGCAAAATCATATATACATCGTCGTATTACTTCTTGCTTGATTGAAATTATCTGCTGAAGATTTGGTGGCTGCTCGCGGTCTTGCTTTACCAGGCGTGGGTAAAAATGGAGACAGGCCTTCCATCTACTCTAAAAGCTTTTTTCTTTTCTTTCCACTTACTATCGCCCTAATTGTACGCTCAGGAACTCCAGTGGCCGCCGCTGCCCGCTTGCCGAATTTATTTATAGGTATGTCAACACCCCTTTCCGCTTCTTGTTTCATGAAATTGTGCACATTAGATATTATTTCTCTCGCCTGACTGTGTAATGTTTTTTTTAAACTTGGACAACACCGGAGGCATTGCGACCGTTGATCGTCAGTGTCTTTCAAACCCGTGGCCACTATAAGAACACAATAAGAAGTTTACTGGTATATCAATATTACGCACGTATTCAGTCGAGGGCAAAGGATTTAAACACACACAAAACATGCGATTTCAACTAGGCTAGAAAGAGCGTCCGAGAAAACTAAGGTAAAGAGCAAACTGCTTCGATACTAGTCGCTGCTGAGCTGGGGAGCCAATGTAAAGTTGCCAATTCGTTGCACAATGATGAGCGTGTGAGTGAAGCTCTCGTCTACATTGCGTAGCATTATGTTATCACGGCCAAGTCAAAGCAGAGAACAAGGATCATGTAAGTGTAAGAGAATGAACGATGTTGCTACATCGGGACTCGGGGAGTCAGGCCGTGTCACGTGTGCCAGAGGAGGTGGGAACGAATTAAAGTGCGTAACTGAGTCGCGGCAGACTATCATGGATCGGGCTTTACAGCTGTATGCTGGTTGTGACAATGTGTAGTGAATTATAATGTGCGTATAATTATGTCGAAGTGACGGTACGAGAAGTGGTGGAAATAAGTGTAGAGCTGGTCGTGTAAATGGTAGGAACGTCTAAACAGCGAGCAAAGGCATACTACGAGTCTGTCAAATAAGACCACAAATAGCCAAAAATTTGAGACAAGACTCGACTTATTGCATGGCACACACTAGAACAAAGAAACGAGCCGGAGCACGCGCTCTCAAGGAGGTAGCACTCAGGAACGAGAAAGCTCCCCTATAAGCAGAGTGCAAAGGAGTTTAGCAGTGAGTGAGCAGAGTGAGGAGTTTCCAACGCTGATCGCTACATTCAGGAAGGAGCTCAGCGGTAAACGAGTAAACAGGAACGAGTAAGTGTCCCTGTAGGCAGAGTGCGAAGGAGTTTGCAGCGCTGAACGCTACATTCAGGAAGGAGGAAGTCTCCCAGTCAATAAGGGAGAAAAACCATGGGGATGAAGCATGCCCGGAGTGTAACCAGGAACGACAAAAAGGAATACTTCCCGACATGTCAGAGGAAATGCACAAAAGAGGACAGCACAATAGAATGCGATAGGTGCAAAGAAAAGACACACGAGAACTGCACAGGTCTCATCGGACAGGAAGTCAAAGACCTAGAAAGAAAGAACAGAAAACTGATATGTTTGTGCGAGATATGCAAACCTGAAGCACTGGATATGAATAAATCGTGCAGTGCGGTAATAGCCATGCTGGCAGGAAAGGTGGAGGACCTAACACACGCAGGGCCGGATTTACCGTAAGGCAAAATAGGCACGTGCCTAGGGGCGCCGCAGTCCAAGGGGCGCCACAAGACGCCCCTTAGGTTAGGCAACCGGCAATGATCTGAAGAGGAGGCGCCCCGAAGGGCACCGCCGTCAGGCACCCTCTTTGCTTGGGCTTTAAATGTGCTAAGTTAAGATTATAGCAGTATACATGCTAAAATAAATATTGAGAAATGAGCAGAGACATTTAGAAATAATATTGTATCTTTGTCGCATGCCCGCCAATGCCCTTCCACTTCGCTCTTCGTTATGCCGCTCGACGCCCTTTCGTCCCGACACGTGTGAGAGGGGCTGGGAAGGCGGGCGAGCGGAGCTGTGCTACGCGCGCTGTTGTTTCGATAGCTGGGTTTGCGTGCATTGTAGTAGCATCGAAGTGCCCCGCGCCCCACCCCCGTTCTTGCCTGCCCTGTGTGCGAGTTCGAGCTTGCGTTCTGTTGTTTTGTTGTGTTGTGTTGTGATCTGCAAGTAAATGTTTCAAACTATGAGCAGCAAAAAGTTGTCTGGTTACTAAAACTGTGTCCGCAAAGCTGAAGAGGATAAGAAAGTCGAGGTTACACTATCAAAATATCGGAAAATAAATGAGATGTTAGTGCGCGTGTGAATCCTACACCTCCAACGACAAATTCGGATAACAATAACAATTCTTACTCTGCGGTTCACGACATTGACTGCGATGGTGTTCAGCAACTTGAGGTAAGCTACCGTACACGAATTACTTTACGCAAAGTAGGCCTTTCCCAATAGGCGATTCCTTGATACACTGTTGCACAAAGTGGCATACGTAAAAACTCAGACTGGCCTCGAAACCGTACCGTGCCTGCAGAGTATATTAAAAGTTGTTCTTTTTAAATTTACTATGTTTGAAGTGCTCTAATTAATACGGGATTTTCCCTTTCAGCTCCAACAAGCCAAAATTCATGAAAAAGAGAATGAAAATTCTACATTTAAATCAAATGAAGGGGCAGATGACCTCGTAGTTCCGCCCCTTAAAACAACAATAACTAACTAATTCAAATTACACCTTAGGGGAGGGAGCAACGAAAATTTAAATTTGCCTCAGCGGACAAACAACACTCAGCAAGCACCCTCACATAGTGATGACATTGTTGAAGGAACCGGTGACGGTGACAATAATGAAGTAGAGGTGAGTTCGATATTTTCAACACTCAACAATGGTAGGGAGGGCAACAGCGAAACGCCTAAGCCTGTGCACCATTTCCCCACCCCCACTGCTGTGGCGCGTTTATGTTGCCAACTTTTTAACAATATATACGATACAATACAGTAACTGTGATGCAGTAGCGCTTCTACTCCTGGGATAAAGAAAATATTGATGTATTCGAAACATTATTTTCTTGCAGTGTTCAATATCTGAGGTACGACCCGTGTCGCCCAACAAAACATCAGCTGACGGTCTCGTTGTGCATTGCACTCCACCGATCCTGCGGCGTGGACGATCAGTGAAGAGATGCGTGATCATGTAGCAACTCACGGAGTTCAGCAGAACATCAACAATGGTTTTGGTGCTTCTAAGAGAGTTTTTAGAGACAAAACTAGGGAAGTGGAAGTACATCATACTTGTCCAAAACTTTGTTCGTACATTGAAAAATGGAGAGACTGAAGATCGGTGGTGGCTTGATTACTCACAAAGTACAGGCTATATGTTTTGCGTGGCTTGCTTACTATATTCCCCGTCGAAGGAGTCATCATTAACTCGAGGATTTAATGATTGGAAAAATGCTAACTGTCGCTTAGAGGCTCATGAAAACTCAGTCTCACATAAGGACTGCGTTGCAAGTTTTAAGAACAGGAAAAGCGCGTCGAGTCGTGTAGATATGGCATTAGTTGGACAGCTCGAGTCTGAAACTTTGTATTGGAGGGAGCCCTTACGTCGTATCTGTGAGGTTATCAAATCATTGGCAATAAGAGGGCTTGCATTTCGAGGAGACGACGAACATTTTGGCAGCGTTTCCAATGGTAATGTTTTACCTACACTTGAAATGTTGGCAAAGTTTGACCCGTTTTTAGCCGCACACATGGAAACGTATAGTGAGAAGGGAAGTGGAAGTACATCATACTTGTCCAAAACAACGTTTGAAGAAATTATCACAGTCATGGGGGCCGAAATTCAAAAGGCTATTGTTGGAGATATAAAGCAGGCTAAGTATTTTGGAATAAGTGTTGACTCGACGCCCGATTTCTCCCACACTGATCAGTTGACTTTTATCATTAGATATGTTACGGCCAATGGTGAACCAAAAGAAAGATTTCAAGGTTTTATGGCGAGCATTGGGCACAAGTCAGAGCAGCTATTTGATGCAGTAAAGGCTAAGTTGTAAGACATGGATTTGAAAGTGGAGGATATTCGAGGCCAATCTTACGATAACGCAAGCAATATGTCCGGCGAATATTCCGGATTGCAAGCTCGAATAGCGCCCTTGAATCCCTTAGCTCTTTATGCACCATGCTCACCCCATTCACTAAATTTGGTTGGAACTCATGCCACTGAATCTTGTTCAGAATCTATAAGGTATTTTTAACAGCTGTACAACTTTTTTACTGCTTCGACCTACCGATGGGAAATTTTAAAGAACTTGATTGCGCGCGTACTAAAAGGCCTGTCACTGACTCGGTGGTCAGCACGATTTGACGCTTGTCAAGCTCTGAGGGAAGGTGGTGTGGCATCGTGGCAGCGCTTGAGAGTATCACGAAGACAGAAATCAAAAGACAAACACTCGAAGTGAAGTCAAAGGCATCTTAAGCAATATCCTACAATTAGAAACTGCTTTCCTAGTTGATCTCTGGAGTGTCATTCTAAAAAGATTTAATACTGTCAACTAGAAGCTCCAAAAAGTTAGCACTAATTTCAGCACTGCGGTAGAATGTTACGCTTCGTTAGCGGAATTTGTGCGAAGTTTAGGAGATAATGTAGATGTCTATGAGAAAGAAGTCAAAGAATTATGCGGTATTGCTCAATATTCCTACGACTTAAAGAGAAGACCGGAACGAAAGACTAGGAATGATGAGACAAAGCAAGGAGAATATGTACCGTCAGAGGGCTCAGAAAATTTTACGCGTCAATGTATTTTATGTAATTCTGGATGTACTAAGTGCTGAGCTTAAGAGGCGAAGTGAGGCTTACAAAGTCCTCCATAAGAGATTTTATTTTCTAGAAAACCTGTTAGACCTAGATGGACCAATGATAAAAAAAAATCGCTGACGATCTCTCAGAAATGTATGTGGATGACTTAGAAAGTGCACTGGCTGACGAGTGCTTGCATTTAAAGGAACATTTAAAAATTGCAGATTTTAAAGGTAAGTCAGCCTCTGAGCCCAGCACTTTCCTTCATGAAAAAGATTTACACGATGTGTACCTGAACGTAAACACTGCTTTACGGATACTTCTCACCATTCCAGTGACCAATTGTTCTGTAGAAAGATCATTTTCGGTACTGAATCGCGTCAAGAACTATTTGCGGTCAGTCACTAAAGAAGAAAGGTTAAACTCTATAGCACTCCTAGCGATTGAAAAAGATATGACGAAAAACTTGAACTGCTATGCCATAATTAATGAATTTGCCGAAAAGAAGGCAAGAAGGAATCTTTTGAAGTAGTTCTCGTTGTGCTTGAGGCAGGTCCCGTTATGTCTTCATTCATGTTTTTAATCTGCACTTTAATTTCTCTAAAATTAATTGCAGGAGGATATGCAGTTGGCCTTATTTGTATTTTAGAGGCGCTTTGTTCAATTTAAAATGTCGTTCGTACCACTGCTCTTCATGCATTTTAAAATTAGTGTGTGTTCTACTATTTTTTAAATTATATTTCGTGCTACCGCAGTTCATTCAGTTACAGTAGTAAATTATGTTTTTATTTTTGAAGCTACTCTTCTTGTTGTATGAATTAAGTCTATACATTATGTTTGGAAAGGGTATTCATAAAGTGTTTTGGTTGCATAAAAGTTAAACTGTTTCATGTAGTTTTACTCCAAATGATTTTTTATTGAATTGACCCTGCGTAAAAATTCAAGCATAAACTTATGCTGCCAGCCATATATCTGTTTATTCCTTTTTCCGAACCTTACCTCATGCGAGTGGCTATGCCTTATCATAAAAATCGGGGGGGGGGGGGGGGCTCAAGTGAGGAGGGGCGCTCAATGGAGAGGTGCCTATAGCGTAACTTTGGGTAAATCCGGCCCTGAACACACTATATCAAAATCCGCCTACAGGAAAACATTGAGAATTAAATCAAGGAAGCAGTACGCAAGGCGATAAGGACTACCGACAGCGATCAAAATACACAAACCGAAAACATCGAGGAATATGGCAAAGCGAACAGCACGGAAGACGAGACTATGCAAAGCGAAGAAATCTGGGAGATGAACTTAAAAAGGGGAAGCTCAAGCAACAACGATCATGAAGAGAACCACGTCCAGGGGGGAGAGCCGGCGGGGGAGGGGGGGGAGGGGGGGGGGTGAGCACCGCAGACATGGGAGAAGGAAGACGCATCGACACTTGGTATAAAAGAAAAGACACTAGCTCCTACCGAAAGCGAGAGAAACCACGATGGGAAACCTCTCAAAATCCCACAAGAGAAGGAACAAAACGTAGAGAGGAGGGATAAAGAAGATAGACTCGAGGCAAACCAAACTAAATGGACAGAAGTAGTTCAAAGGCGTCAGACGCGAAGGGATCGTCACATCCCAACTCAGGCAGAAAATGTACCCAGAAAGGAATATGTGAAAGGCACCAGACAAGATGACCACGGCTGAAATCCGCAGAAAAGAGCGCATGGCTATAAGTTGCAAAACTGAGACAGGACACTTCTCCAGAGGATGTAACTGCATACCTAAAAGAAAATGGAGTGGAGGGAATGATCCACTGAGACCTAGTGAATGAAAAACAATTGGTAGCCGGGTTTTAGGTAGATTTCATTAGAAAGCTAACTATTGCAATGGGTACTATGTTTCGATTTCCGGAAAATTTCGACATATCTTCGCGTTTCACATCCCCAGACCCCAAACCCACCGTCAGTTCAAAAGTGTATACATAATTTATGTATATATGAATCTCTCTATATATAATATATATATATATCAGTTTCTTGTGGACACGATAACTACCCTAATTTTGCACCAATCACTTTGAATTTTTTACATAATATATATCCCTATAAAATCTCGGTCGAGTTCGTTAATGGGCAAAATCGGTAGAAGGAGGTAAAAATGGGGGGCTTTTTTTCGAAAAAGTGAAATATCACGATAACTCTCTTAATATGTGAAATATCGAATCCCTTCAAAGTTCATATTATGTGTCGGATAAGTGCCAAAAATTTATGTTTAAAACGGTTTTTGATAGCACCAACCATTGACCAATGGGGTGGATAAAAGTGGGTTTTTCGGGAAACATTAATCATATCTCTCTTAATAAGCACAATATTAAAACCGTACAAAATGGACGATATTCCCCCAATAATTACCTAAATCTTTTGTCTGAAAGAATTTTTGATACAACCCACCATTACGCCAAGAGATGAGAAAAATGATTTCGGAATTAGAAGAAAATGCCAAGAGCCATCAGAGGTTACCATGACAACGCTTCTAAATTGATGATGGATGAGCTATCAGAGGTTGCCATGACAACGAGATCACATTCAGTTTTCCATCTGACTATGTGGGAAGCGGCTTCGGTGACGTAGCCTAGCTGTTAGCATGCTGAACTTCTATGCCCAAGGTCGCGGGTTCAAAGCCGGCCGAAGTCGTCGGATTTTCAAAGAGCGCTTAAAATCCCTCAGTATGCTTTCCTTCAGAGGGGAAGTCCAACGTTCGTTGCAAGTTACTGGTTGTGGTGGCATCTAGTAGCCAAGTTCACAACTAGGTGTCGTTGACGGTATATTTGGTACCAACATTAGGAACTACTACTTGAAATTGATCGTCTGCAGTCCTTACCTGAATTACAGACTAATACAGCCATCACAATTAACACCGTTTATCAGACAGATTCTACACACACCCAAAGTACACGGGGTTACATGACCGCGTTGTCGCAGCCCTAAACTGAGGAATCAACCAACATCTCTGCGGGAGATAAAATTTGACGTGAAGAAGTAACAGACTGTTAGATAGTTACACATCAGTTCCAAACCTTGCATAAGGACGGTGTGACCACAAGTATAAAAATGGACCCCAAATGACAAGAAGGTTACCGTCCCCCTAAGACAATAAAATGTTAAAAATATGCATAGTAAGACGAAAGAAAAGTTAATTGAGCTCCAATTAAATTGTAAAATACTTTCTCGCAATAAATGAGGTCTGATCCTTCTACGAAAACCTGCATATTTTTGCCTATTATAGCCTGTGTTCTAGGTTGCCCGGTGAAATCTACCTCCGCCTTCCGGCGTGCCGAGAGGAATTTTTTAAAGTCGGAATACCCATGGATAAACGTGAACTAGTCTACAACTGCAACTTCTGGCCCAAGGACGTTTACTGCCGGCTCTTTCGGCAGCCGTGGAAATACAGTAGGACAACGAGGATAATTAACATGGAATTTGGAAAGACTGCGAGGCGCCATGAGCCTTCTATCACGAGAATTTCTGAACGAATATGACATCTGAGTCCTCACGGAGACTATGGTCAAAGAAGAATCATGATTTGACGTCCCCAATTTTTACAACTTCCATGCATACGCAAGACAGTGCAATGACAGGGGAAGACCGTCGGGAGGCGTTGCCTGTATAATTAAGCCCAACCTGGCCCCGATTAAACTACTGTTGACGGAAGAAGACATACGTATTAATAGTGGAAACAAAAATCGGTGTAATTGTGGCGGCCTATTTCAACCCCAGACAAACCGCCACGGACATAACTGACCACATTGGAGCGGCTCTGAATACATTCTGTAACCGAACTTTAGGTTACAGAGATCACCTTCTGTTTTCTGTTGGTAGTAATTATTTTTGTTTTCAGGTTGCCAGCCATGGCCACCTATTGGTGGGGCACCACGGAGAATCTTGTGTGTTGTGGCATAGAGATTCTTTGTGTTGGTCCGGCATTGGGTGGCTTTGGCTTATGGCAAGGTAACTTTGGTGATAGGATATTTGAGAGATAGTTTATGCTATGAGAATGGTGAGGTTATCTGGTATGGCAATTGGTTTTGGAGAAGAATTATTATAGAGAACATCTAGTAAGAAGAGCAGAAGCTGAAGTTTAATAAAACGCATGAAGGAAAGAAAGGAGCAGAAGAATATTAAGCTTTGTGAGGGGTATTTATTTTTACTATGAAGATAGTGGATACTGAAAAAGAGATGCAGGTAAAGGAAGATTGCTTACATGTTGACAAACAGGTATTGATAGTTTTTGATTGCCAGAGTACAACCAGAAAAGAAGAAAAGAATGGAGCAGAAGAATATTAAGCTTTGTGAGGGGTATTCATTTTTTCCCTTATGATAGTTGTTGCTGAAACTGTACAAGAGATCCAGGTAATGGAAGCTTGCTTTTGTTATTAATAATAATAATATCGTATGGTGTCGGGTGCAAGCTTTGTAATTTGACACCCAGAGGGTAGCTTGCATGTCGAATTTCGTTGTTCCTTGAATCACTATGAAAGTCAAGGAGGTTAGATATCTACGCTCCTTGAACACTATAGCACTTTCTAGTAGAGAAATGAGGAACTTTGTGTTGGTGGAAATAAATGTGTATATTAGTGAAGTCGGTGTACTGTACTTGTGATTTTTTTAGCGAGTATATCGCCCCGCTACCCTGAGGTGGCAAGCTTCGATATTATATTTATTATAAATATAGCCCAACTTAGAGATATAGTATATATTGCAATGATGCACCAACGTGTGGCTAGATAAAGGAAGTACCAATTACGATCACGATTTTAAATATCAGTATTATATTTATTACAATGGCGCCCAACGTGAAAGTTCGAAGAATTCAATGAATCACACATAGACAGGAGTAGGTATGGGGGAAAATAGAAGAAATATTGAAGCTGAGATGATGGCCATTTTGAGGAAGCTCATGCTTCGTAGCGAAAAGTCCTTAGGGATGGAGGAGAGGATGACAAGCCAGATAGGATGAATAGCATTGAAGTTCGGATGTGCAGCCGGATGGATGGTATGGAGGTGAGATTGTCTGAGAAGCTTGACATGGTCAATGAGCAGGTGGCTAGCCTATGCATCGTAGAAGAGAAAGTTGAGATAGTAGAATCTGTGAGTGTGGCTGTGGAGGAGGAGAAAGAGAAGAAGGAGAAGGTGAAAGAGAAGAAGAAGCAGGAGGAGGAGAAAGGGAAGTTGGAAGAGCAGAGAGTGGAGATCATATGCATCGTAGAAGGGAAAATTGAGATGGTAGAATATGTGAGTGTGGCTGTAAAGGAAGTGAAGTGCTTGATACTAGGGGACGTAAGGAAGAAAATGGAGAAGAGAAAAAGGATGGACAAGAGAGAGAACAAGATGAAGAAGGACGTCAAATGGAGGAGAAGAATAAAACTTAAGACAAAGAAGAGAATGAGATAGAAGACAAGGTGAAGAAAAGGGTGGAGGATAAGATAAAAGGGGAGGAAGACAACATACAAGAAGTAGATAACGTGAAGAAGCGTTGGAGGAGGAGGGCGAGCAGGATAAGCAGGAGTACAAGGTGGACAGAGAAAAGGATGATATGTAAGGCAAAGAGAAGGAATAAGAAGAGGAAGGGATGTCAGGCAGATCGAGATAAGAGAATTAAGGATCAGAAGAAGAAAACGGAAAAGATAAAATGGACAAAGGAAAAGAGGAAAGAAAAGATAAGAAGAAAGGAACTGTTGAGCAAGATAAAACAGATGAGGAAGTGTAGGAAAATAAGAAAGGGAAGGAGAGAGAAGCAGGAATTGAAAGCAAGGAGTAGGAAGAGAACGAGATGTCGGGCAGATGGAAATAAGAGAAAGAGGGATCAGAAGGAGGAAATTGAAACGAAGGTAAAAGGGACAAAAGGAAAGAGGAAAGAAAAGAAGAAAGGAACTGCTGAGCAAGATGAGGAAAATGAGGAAGAGAAGCAGGAAGGGAAGGTGAAGAAAAACGAGGGAAAGGAGAAGAAGGAGAAACAGAACAAAAGAAAGAAGTGCTATGCAGAAAGATTGAAGAATGAGGAGGAGGATAGTCCCGCTGAGGATGAAGATTAAGTTCTCAATTTTGATAACTACATGACTTTGGATTATCTTAATGATAATGAAGGCGAAGATGATTATGATAACGGTACAGACAGGTTTGATGACGATTCTGCCGTTCCTTCTGAAGATAAAGCTTGTAGTGACAACCTTATGTCAACAATGCCGTTGATATATCTGGCAGTGAAGGATTCGTGACCACGTCTGTTGATGACTATGATGTATAATTTGTTTCACTTTGTATTTTTGTTCTAGTCTGTGTATGTTTGATGTATTCTTTTAAATTTCTGTACTTTGGGTCGAGGGGTGAGAATGAATCTCTAACCTTCAGTTAGAAATTAATTCGTAAGGGGGCGTTTCTGTAACCGATACCTTTGGTTTCTGTTGGTCCTAATACCACGGAGAATCTTGTGTGTTGTGGCATAGAGATTCTTTGTGTTGGTCCGGCAGTGGGTGGCAGGTGGCTTTGGCTTAGGGCAATGTAACTATGGTGATTGGATATTTGAGAGAGTTTATGCTCTGAGAATGGTGAGGTAGGCAATAGGTTTTGGAGAAGAATTATTATAGAGAACATCTAGTAAGAAGGACAGAAGCAGAAGTTTAATAAAACGCATGAAGGAAAGAAAGGAGCAGAAGCATATTAAGCTTTGTGAGGGGTATTTATTTTTACTATCAAGATAATTGTGGATACTGAAAAAGATGCAGGTAAAGGAAGATTGCTTACATGTTGACAAACAGGTATTGATAGTTTTTGATTGCCAGAGTACAACCAGAAAAGAAGAAAAGAAAGGAGCAGAAGAATATTAAGCTTTGTGAGGGGTATTAACTTTTCCCTTACGATAGTTGTTGCTTAAACAGTACAAAAGATCCAGGTAATGGAAGCTTGCTTTCATTAATAAATGTGTATATTAGTGAAGTCGGTGTACTGTACTTAGTGTGATTCTTTTAGCGAGTATATCGCCCCGCTACCCTGAGGTGGCAAGCTTCGATATTATATTTATTACAAATATAGCCCAACTTAAGGGTTGGTGTATTTTTGAAAATACACGGAAAGAAAGAATTAGCTTTTGCTGTTCTTCATTACTTTATATCAGTCCATTTATCTACATTTATTTCCCGCACACACCAACATCGAACTGTTACCTCCTGTTTGCCCCGTGCATTTGTTCATTTTTTCTGTCAGTTTTTTACAGAAACGCATATTTCGCTGAATCAGCCTGACAGCGTCCCATCACTGCCTTCCGAACTTCCATTGCTTCAAGCCATGAAGACTTCTACATTTATCCGCAGGGCGTCGTGTTCTTCACCAACCAACTACTCCGTTCCAAGAAGAATTTTGTTTTTGTAAAGTTTTTTCATGTTTATGTATAACCTCTTTGTTTCCTCCCCTTACTCGTCCGCTTCCCCCTCTTCTCGCCTCCTCCTACTGCTCTCTTCTCCACGCGCACTGTTCGCTCGCTCAATCACTTCTTCTCGACTTGTCTCCGTGCTGTGAGCAGCCGCTCACACTCTCAAGTGCACTCAACTTCTTGTTGGACATGCCGTTTAGGCTAGTGTACTTTCGCTGCGTCTAGCAGCCCTCACTTGTACGTCGGAAGTCAAACCAGTTAGTTAGAGCTTAACTAAAGCTCGCCTCCTAAACTCTAGAGGCAAACTTTTAAATTCGACGCCATGTTCGAGTTTTAGAACCAACCGTCAACAGCAACATCGCCTTCTTCATGAAGCAAAGATAAGTACCGACTTCATGTTTTAACCACATTCTCATCGCTTTTAAAAGGCTTAATGCTTTTATTTGGATTTTATAGACAGTGAAAGTTGCTATGTGATAAAATAACTGCTTTCAAGAGATCTTCGTGATCAAACTCAAACTATCAAGTCTAACTTTCAAAATGAAAGATTTTCTGAGATGCTATTTCACATCGAGGGATATTTCTAAAATACCCACTGTCTATGTAATCTAGTTTTCCGCCGAGGGATTCTCTACCCAATTTAAACAACTCATCATTGCTCTGGAACCTTCCAGAACCTACACTCTATCTACCAGTTATACTGTCATGTACTTTCCACTCACATATGGGGATACTTTTTCAACCTAAGGAATCTTCATTATGAACTGCTAATCAATATCTAATTTTTCTTCCTCCGTTGGGATTTTTCTGGTGCATTCAACTATAACCTACAAGTTTTTCAAGCAATAGACTCTCGCAAATCTAGTGTAATTAGTAATTTTCCACCACTGCAATAACTTTCTTTGCCATCAACGTTTTGTGCTACTACAGTGAACTCTTCAACTATATCAACTGACTATAGTGAAAACAGTGCCTGTTCAACTTTTCATCCGCGTCGCGCTCGTCCGAGTACAATAAATACGGCCATGAACACTTTTCCACAATCCCATTTGATCGTTCCCAAACCCTTTACTAACAAACTAAAATAATAAAATTGTTACTTTAGGTCTGTTTTCAATGAGGTGTCACCCTACATAAGTGCCCTCCCTTATTTGCTCCATGTATAATGAATTAATGTCTGTAAAACTTCGAGTCTAGTACACGCCTTAAAGTATGTTGTTTCTCCCTTCTAATGAGGGAATCCAATTCTTTCTACTCAAAAGTGAGCTATCTCTAGGTTTCACGAAAGGGAAACTTGCCCCATTGTTCTCGTGATCCCTACTTAAACATAGGAGTTCTAGAAACTTCCTTTCAATTTTTCTCTTCAGGTTTCACAATAAGTGACCTGCCCTATTTGTATAATCTACCCAAGTATTTCAGTATTAATACAAGAAGTTATAGAAACTTCTATTTCATTTCTTCCTGTTTTTTGTTGTTACTTTCGAAGTTGTTATTTGTTATTACTTCTAAGATACGTATCTAGAAATCCTTAAAGTACACACCTTGTACTTGATTTATTGTTTAACTTTAATTACGACAGTTATATTTTAATTTTTCATTTATTTATCTTAGCCATTTCAAAATCTTACGAAGATTTTAAACATATAAAAGGTTTAAAATCAAAAGAATTGTCAATTGCCTGGCGCAAACTTGAGATGTTTTTGGAGGTCTGCGACCCCAATTGTTTATAAAAAATCTAAATTATATATTTGTTACATAAACTACTTCCTTTTACATTGTTAAATAAATTAAAAATTTGTTCTTTGCTTTATCATTTCTCTAACATAACGATTAAGCAAGATCCTGTCTTCCCTCACTCTTCCCATGGGCTTAAATTTAAAAACCTCACAAATAAAATTAACAACGGTTCCACTTTTTGTTGCATTTGAGCAAGAACTCTTAGTTATGACTTATGTCAGACTATCGTCCTATTCCTCCATCCTTTTTCTCCAGTCCGAAACCCACTTCTTTTTCTTCATCATCTTCCCTTGGGGGTTAGGTTATTCCCAAGCTAATAATCTACCCAAAATTTTGACCCAGAAACCCGGGAGAGTCCATTTCTCAGAGTCTATTTATGAGAATCTATTCGTTATTTATTGCTCAAAGTCCATTTGACAATATTTTGCACATCATTAATATCTTCTTTGAATTTTTTCAGCTATAACTCCGCAGTGCAAAGCTGGTGAAGGTGATAAGAGGTCGTTCCTGTCTTCTTCAGCCTGTCTTACTTGCAACCTTTCTTCTGCTGCCAACCTGACAGCATTTTCAAAGTCTCGCTACAGTTTCGTAAGTTACACTTCAATTTACCTATTTTCAACATGCCAACTGAAGAGAATGAAACTCTCATTGCCAGACGTTCTTCCTACAAAGGGCAACTCACCAGATTTAGAAATTTTCTAAACAAAATAAATCCCGCCGATTGTGTTCTAGACGTCTTGACACAACGCCTTAAGTTGTACGAACGGTCCTATGATTACTATGATCAAATTCAAACCGACATTGAATCCGCTTGCCCAGAACTTCAATCGGATCGGGACGAGGTTGAACCCTTGTATTTTGAAGGGATCGCCAAGGCCCACCAACTGATCCGCAGTATCTCAGAACCGGACACTAGGGTCATCAATCCGGCCCTGTTCGCACCCGCTTCAGTTCATAAGGACAAACCGAAACCGTTACTTCCTAAGATAACTCTACCTCACTTCTCAGGCCAGGAAGGTGAATGGTATTCCTTTTACAAACTTTACTGCTCCCTTATTCATGAAAACACAGACATTCTCGATATCCACAAGTACTATTTCTTGCGTTCGTCCTTGGAAGGCCAGGCCTTGGCTTTGGTTGAGTCACTGCCTTTAAGCGCAGATAACTACCACATCGCCTTTAATCTCCTTAAAGAGAGATATGGTAATGCACGTTTGTGTGTTGCTCGCCACATTCGCTGCCTGTTCAACTTGCCAGTCGTAAAGCCTAATGACGTCACCTCTTTAAGAGATCTGTTAGACTCCATGCAATTACATGTTAGAGCGTTATATCAACTCAAGCAACCAGTTCAAACTTGGGACACCGTCCTTATTCATCTAGCTACATCCAGATTTGACTTTTCAACATTAAAGGCTTGGGAAATCGAACTCACTCGCAAGGATGAGCATTCTTTAGAGCATCTCATCTCGTTTCTGAACAGCCGGTACCAAGTCCTTACAGCACTCTCATTCCAGTGCAAATATGTCGAAACGAGTCCTCAGTGTGACATCCTGGATAAAAAACTTGTCTCTTCAAAAGGACATCAGTACCCATCTGTCGAGAAAAAGCAAACTCGTTCTACCTCTTTCAACCATCCAAGAGAACATATTAGACCGCTCAACAAATCTTTAAAATGCACGCTCTGTAAAAAGTTTCACACTTTGTATTCCTGAAAATCCTTTAAAGAATTTTCTGTTGAAGACAGAAGGAAGTTTGTCTTCAATAATAAATATTGCCATAACAGCCTGTCACGTAAGCATTCTGCTTCTAATTGTACGTCTTCCAACCTCTGTTTTCATTGCAAAAGACCGCATCATTCTTTATTGCACTTTCATGATCAATCGAGGTCACTAGTACCTGCTTCTTCAAACTCCATGCAGAGCAGCTCCGAACAAACTAATGCTTCTTCCTGCATTTCTAACGCCGAAACTTCTCACAGAGCGCAAGTCCTTTTGTCCACTGTATAATTCGAAATCCAAGATAAATTTGGAAATTGGTTTTGAACCCGCGGTCTTCTCGATTCTGCCTCAACTCACAACTTTGATTCGTAATCGTTAATTAAAAACTAGGCCTTTCTTCATCACCTACTTCCATCAATGTATCCGGCATTGACAATTTGAAAACTCAAGCCTTGCAATCTTCAAAATTGAAAATCAGAGACATTTGTCAAAGAAACACCAATCTTAACTTAAACTGTCTCATTCTTACCAGTATTGGCAAGGACACTCCTAGCAGCTCTATTAATACTTCCGGTTTAAAGATTCCTTCACATTTAAGGTTAGCTGATCCTCAGTTTAATGCTCAAGGCCCCATTGATATACTTTTCAGTGCCAATATTTTCTGGAATTGCCTTCGTAAACAAACCCTTAGGTTATCTTCATACGTGGTCGCCAGAGACACCAATTTTGGTTGGGTTGTCACTGGTCAAATACAACATCCCAGTCTTCAAACCAAATCGCAATGTCATTTCGTGAACGCTGATATAAATCCCTTTTCTGAAAAAGAGAACGCTTATGTTTCCGATCTCAATACATTTGAAAAACTCTTGCCGAAACGATGTCTCATTGTAAACAACTACGTCACCTTTGTAAGTTGTTTAAATGGTTTTGCCTTATTTCCGCACAAAATGGTAATTCAAGTTCGCCTCGCCTTGGGTCACTTGGTTTACCTTCTCATGTCATTTTTTGTACCAGGTAATTGTTTAAACTTTCTGTCGAAAACTATCTTCCGCTTGTGTAAAACCATGGCTATCAGTCACCATCATTTCGCTGTAAGCTATGTTTCACTTCCCTCGCTATTTAGTAGGATGGCCATGGCCGCCTCCTTCCCTTTTCCTCACACTCGGAAGCCGCTTTTGAAACCACTTGAAAATCTGAGTTCTCTAGCATCTAGAATAACTATTCTTACGCATAAACTCCTTCTCAATGTCCCAGCTTCTCTTCTTTGTTCAGAAGAATTAAGCTTTTTTCTGTTGAAAATTGTCGAATTCCGTGATCCTCAAAATTATGCGAAATTAATTACTTGCTTTGTTTCATATGTCTTTAAGTTGTATTTTCACGTCCAAGCTACGGATGACTGCATGCCGTGTTACTTGAAGTTCCGCTTTAAGTCTCGGCTGATTGCACTTGCTTTGTTTGTTTATTTATTTATTTATTTTGAACTGCTTGTTTGTCAATCTTGTTTGTATACAAGCCCGGGTAAGGCCAAGCTGCCGTTTACTTCCTCTATGCTTGACAAAGGTCAGAGCAAGTTTTCCTTATCTCAACTTTGGCTGACTGCCAATCATTGTCTTGCGAGTTGCTCCCGTAATTTCAGAAGCTGCTCACCTCCTTACCAAACAAATTTGTTCGGGTCAAGGACTCTTTCAGATATTTATATTCGCTATCTCGCTGTACTATGTGGGACAAGGTCGTGTTAACCTATCTCTCCCACTTGCTCAGACTCGTATCCTATAGCTGTTTCGATCCTTGTTTCATAACATCGTTGCATATTTTTATGTGCGCATGTATTGCACCCTGCTTACATATTATGCACTTTTATTGTTCATTGTTAAACAAACTTGTTTTTTCTCGTCGTTACACTCGATGTGTTTTTGCATCTATGCTTGTTACGTCACGTTTTTTGCTGACTTAAGTATTTTTCTTACTAACCCTTTTGATGCTTATTATAACTTAAGGTCATTGTTTATGGCTACTAGATTGTTGTTACCTATGGCGTTCTTGCCTTCTACTCGCATAGTTCCTTTGTTTATATGGTATATTCTTATCCTTAATCGATGTACTTGTTTCTATACGCTTTGTTTAAATTTGTTAACTCTCCTTTCGCATCTTGTCGCGATCTTCACTAGAGCGTTATTTCTCGCAGCTTCTAGCTACTTTGTGATTGACAGCGTTGTTAATTCGCGCCCGTCGCCCCCGCATTCTAGTAACCCCGATAACTTGCTTCCACTTAATCCTGGTCAGTTCCTCATAGGTGCTTCCCCCTTTTCCCTTTCTCCCTCTAGCATAGATCTTTGGCGAAATGACCGATTGTTACCCAGGAGGGAAGGGAAGAGTCAGGGAAAGAATGATCTTTACTACCAATGGGTATATTTTAAGACCTCTTTCATATTGTGTTCTTGTTCTTTGCTGGTGTTTGCTGTTGTCCCCCAACTTGGTGTATTTTTGAAAATACACGGAAAGAAAGAATTAGCTTTTGCTGTTCTTCATTACTTTATATTAGTCCATTTATCTACATTTATTTCCCGCACACACCAACATCGAACTGTTACCTCCTGTTTGCCCCGTGCATTTGTTCATTTTTTCTGTCAGTTTTTTACAGAAACGCATATTCCGCTGAACCAGCCTGACAGCGTCCCATCGCTGCCTTTCGAAATTCCATTGCTTCAAGCCATGAAGACTTCTACATTAATCCACAGGGCGTCGTATTCTTCACCAACCAACTACTCCGTGAAGACACCGCTCCAAGAAGAATGTTGTTTTTGTAAAGTTTTTACATGTTTATGTATAACCTCTTTGTTTCCTCCCCTTACTCGCCCGCTTCCCCCTCTTCTCGCCTCCTCCTACTGCTCTCTTCTCCAAGCACGCTGCTCGCTCGCTCGTTCACGTCTTCTCGACTTGTCTCCGTGCTGTGAGCAACCGCTCACCCTCTCAAGTGCACTCAACTTCTTGTTGGACATGCCGTTTAGGCTAGTGTACTTTCGCTGCGTCTAGCAGCCCTCATTTGTATGTCGGAAGTCAAACCAGTCAGTTAGAGCTTAACTAAAGCTCGCCTCCTCAACTCTAGAGTCAAACTTTTAAATTCGACGCCATGTTCGAGTTTTAGAACCAACCGTCAACAGCAACATCGCCTTCTTCATGAAGCAAAGATAAGTACCGACTTCATGTTTTAACCACATTCTCATCGCTTTTAAAAGGCTTAATGCTTTCATTTGGATTTTATAGACAGTGAAATTTGCTATGTGATAAAAATAACTGCTTTCAAGAGATCTTCGTGATCAAACTCAAACTATCAAGTCTAACTTTCAAAATGAAAGATTTTCTGAGATGCTATCTCACATCGAGGGATATTTCTAAAATACCCACTGTCTATATAATCTAGTTTTCCGCCGAGAGATTCTCTACCCAATTTAAACAACCCATCATTGCTCTGGAACCTTCCAGAACCTACACTCTATCTACCAGTTATACTGTCATGTACTTTCCACTCACATATGGGAATACTTTTTCAACCTAAGGAATCTTCCTTATGAACTGCTAATCAATATCTAATTTTTCTTCCTCCGTTGGGATTTTTCTGGTGCATTCAACTATAACCTACAAGTTTTTCAAGCAATAGACCCTCGCAAATCTAGTGTAACTAGTTATTTTCCACCATTGCAATAACTTTCTTTGCCATCAACTTTTTGTGCTACTACAGTGAACTCTTCAACTATATCAACTGACTATAGTGAAAACAGTGCCTGTTCAACTTTTCATCCGCGTCGCGCTCGTCCGAGTACAATAAATACGGCCATGAACACTTTTCCACAATCCCATTTGATCGTTCCCAAACCCTTTACTAACAAACTAAAATAATAAAATTGTTACTTTAGGTCTGTTTTCAATGAGGTGTCACTCTACATAAGTGCCCTCCCTTATTTGCTCCATGTATAATGAATTAATGTCTGTAAAACTTCGAGTCTAGTACACGCCTTAAAGTATGTTGTTTCTCCCTTCTAATGAGGGAATCCAATTCTTTCTACTCAAAAGTGAGTTATCTCTAGGTTTCACGAAAGGGAAACTTGCCCCATTTTTCTCGTGATCCCTACTTAAACATAGGAGTTCTAGAAACTTCCTTTCAATTTTTCTCTTCAGGTTTCACAATAAGTGACCTGCCCTATTTGTATAATCTACCCAAATATTTCAGTATTAATACAAGAAATTATAGAAACTTCTATTTCTTTTCTTCCTGTTTCTTTGTAGTTGTTACTTTCGAAGTTGTTATTTGTTATTACTTCTAAGATACTTATCTAGAAATCCTTAAAGTACACACCTTGTACTTGATTTATGCTTGCCACGGTGGGTGAGTGGTTATAGTGTCGGACTACCAACCCCAAGATTGCAGGTTCGCCCCTGGCCATGGTAAGTGATTTTTGAAGGCGACAAAAATCACGATACTCATGTCATACGTTGTTGGCATGTTAAAGAACCCATTTGAATTCAGTAGGCCGTGTTCAATGGCAAAATTAATCTCGGGATTTTCCGCCAGCACAAAGTTCCTCCATTCTCTACTTGAAAGCGCTGTAGTGTCAAGGAGGTTAGATATCTAACCTCCTTGACTTTCATAGCGTTCAAAGGAACGACGAAATTCTACATGCAAGCTACCCTCTGGGTGTCAATTAACAAAGCTTGCACCAGGCACCCGAGGCCATACGATATTAATTTATTACTTGATTTATTGTTTAACTTTAATTACGTCAGTTATCTTTAAATTTTTCATTTATTTATCTTAGCCATTTCAAAATCTTACGAAGATTTTAAAGCATATAAAAGGTATAAAATCAAAAGAATTGTCAATTGTCTGGCGCAAGCTTTAGATGTTTTCGGAGGTCTGCGACCCCAATTGTTTATAAAAACTAAATTATATATTTGTTACATAAACTACTTCCTTTTACATTGTTAAATAAATTAAAGATTTGTTCTTTGCTTTATCATTTCTCTAACATAACGATTAAGCAAGATCCTGTCTTCCCTCACTCTTCCCATGGGCTTAAATTTAAAAACCTCACAAATAAAATTAACAACGGTTCCACTTTTTGTTGCATTTGAGCAAGAACTCTTAGTTATAACTTATGTCCGACTCTCGTCCTATTTCTCCATCCTTTTTCTCCAGTCCGAAACCCATTTCGTTTTCTTCATCATCTTCCCTTGGGGGTCAGGTTATTCCCAAGCTAATAATCTACCCAGGGGTATTATATATTACAATGACGCACCAACCTGTGGCAAGATGAAGGAAGTACCAATAACGATCACGATTTTAAATATCAGTATTTTAAATATTACAATTCCAAAAGAGGATCTTCGCTGAGGTTCTAAACAGCTGAATGGGTTTACAAAACGCAAAAAGCGAAGAAGTTTCCCACTACCTAAACCTAAAAGGTTTTATAGTGCGGAATAAAACTCACAACTAGACGTACATTAGCCCCCTACGGGACTAGCACAATGGACTTGATATGCACTTAGAGGAATGCCCGAAAGAAGGAATGCAAACACAGTTAAGACAGATGGAGCTATTATACGCAAGCACATACCAGTATTATGGATAAATATGACGTGAACAACGATGAGGGACCTTTAAAAGTAACCAACAGAGCAGGCTAAACGCTAGATAGAGACAAAGTAAGAGAAAAGTAGGAGGGCATAGACAAAGTTATGAAAGACATCCAAGAGGGAAGAATCGATCGATCAGGCGGCAGCATGGATACAAGACTGCATCACTAGTGCAGCAACCTCACCTACGCATGGAATAAGGGAAAAACTATGGTTCAATGAATCGTGCTTTATACAAAGAAAGGAAGCAATAAGTAAACTACACAACGTTAGTGTTGAAGAGAATGAATATTTCTCGTACTTTCTAATCTCGCTCGCATGTAAATATCGTTTGACTTTTGCCAAATGTATATTCTTTGGTTTTATGTTATTTGCCTTTTGTCTGTATTCTGTATCCTGTGGTCTTGTTCAATACAATCTAAGTCAACATGTGTTCGTGTATTTTAATCCGTTCATCCCGTGTTCAACTGACACAATAGAAACCCATGCAGAGCTCAAGTAGTTCCAATAGGTTATGGGCCCAGACATAATGGTGTTCTATGATCATTTTCTTCAGCGAACTTTAAAGTAAGAAGGTAAAATGAGTGAACATGCTTCGAGTCCTTGTGCTTATGGGTTTCCGAAATTGAGTGGCCGGGAGGATTATTCGAACTGGTCTTTTGGGATGTCAAATTGTCTCAAAAATCATGGATTGTGGGCCAGTGTCCGAGGCAAGGATGTGTTGGAGGGACATGATCGGCGTGACGAGAGAGCTCTGGATGTCTCATGGTGACTGTTCACAATTATCCCCATGTTCGAGACTGTGCAAAAGCTAAGGATGCCTGGCATGCCCTTCAAAAGGCTTTTGAAGATAAAGGAAAGTGGAGGTATATCACGCTGATGCGAAATCTGTGCTCGCTCAAGTTATCAGATTTCGATTCCATGGACAAGTATATTGGTGAGATTATGTCAGTTACACAGAAGATAGCAGCTGTTGATGAGCCTGTCGCTGATAAGTTTGTTGCTGTTATGATACTTCGAGGTCTTCCTGATGAATACGATAACTTAGTTATGACCGTAACCTCAACATCGGAGGAACTACAGTTGGACCGCATCAAGTCTATCTTGTTGGACGAAAGCTTGCGCCGAAGTCGTGGTGAGAAGTCAGCTGATGGGGCAGCCCTGTACAGCAACACCAAGAAGGAAGTCAGGTATGTCAAGAAACCAATGAGCTCTAGTGAAAAGGCAGTTGACAAGAGGCGTTGTATTTGTGGTCAAAAGGGTCACGGAAGAGATACTTGTCCACAGAAGACATAGATTCAAAGTGCACCGAAGTGTCCAAAATCCAATAAAAGTCTGTTTTGTGCTTTAATTGCTCGCGTACCAAAGAATTGTTTCGTCATTGATTCTGGTTGTAGTGCTCACATGTATCCTAATGTTAAACTTATGTCAAATTATAAATGCAATGTTCATCCTGATATAAACATTGTAATTGGTAATAATGATAAGTTGTCTGTATAAGGAGTTGGTGACATTGCACTGAAAGTAAGCGACAGTATTAATAATATGTCAGGCATGATGCATGTTCCAGGACTGAGTGTTAACTTGCTGTCGGTAAGTCAGATGATTACAAGGGGTGCTGTAGTTGTGTTTAACAAAAATGGATGAGAAATCTTGGATTCAGAGAATTGCTCAGTGAATGGTAGCGTGCTAGCTACTGGTTCAGTTTTGAACGGTCTATATTATCTGTATGTTAACCAATATATGTCTGCCCTTGTTGGTGATGTTTCTGATTACAATTTGTGGCATCAGCGGTTAGGCCACGTTGGGCAACAGAAGTTACAGGTCTTAAGTCAAATGTCTGACGTTGTTAAATTTAAGGAAATACCAAAGGACTTGTGTGAACCATGTGTTCTCGGGAAGCAGCAAAGGCAGTCATTTCCACAGGTAAGTCACCCGAGGAGTGAAAGTTTTTTTTGGATTTGGTGCACTCTGATCTGTGTGGGCCGCTCCCTGAGACCTTGAATGGTGTTAAATACATGATGACAATAATTGACGATTTTTCCAGGAAGATTTTTGTTTATTTTTTTGAAACCAAAATCTGAAACCAAGGAGAAAGTCTAGGATTTTGTTGCATATTGTGAAACTCAGAAAGGTAAGACACCAAAGAGTTTTAGATCTGACAATGGTAAGGAATTTGTAAATTCTGACCTGAACATATATTTCAAGGAAAATGTGATTGTGCAACAGAAAATTGTAAGGTATACAGCTGAACAAAATGGCGTAGCCGAACGTCACAATCGTACCATTATGGAAAGAGTTAGATGCATGTTGTTTACAGCAGGATGTTCTGAAAAACTGTGGGCAAAAGCAGCCAATACGGCAGTGTATATTTTGATCAGGAGTCATCATAGTAAAGTTGATAATGCTATACCAGAGGAATTGTGGACTGGTAAAGCTGTAAGTCATGAGAATATGAAAATATTCGGTTGCGATGCTTAGGCCCATGTTCCAAAACAGGTGCGTACTGGCAAATTGGAACCCAGAAGCAAATGTTTTGTGTTTGTTGGGTATGATGGGAAAAAGAAAAAGTTACCGTCTGTTTGATCCCAGTAAACCTAAAGATATATTTATAGAGCACAGTGTTAAATTTGTAGAACATAAATTCACCAGATGTGCTGAGAAAAATGTTGAAATGAGCGATGTAATGTATTGCCGTTGCATGACATTGTAAATGATGATGAAAACAGAATTGGACAGGATAATAACCTGCTAATCATTGAAGTTTCAGTTGCTGGTCAGGTTAGTGACAACATTGATGATCCAGGTATTGCTCAGATTAATGAAGACATTGTTGTATTTCATGATGATGAAAATGATGAGATTGACCAGTTTGGTGTTCCAGAAAATGCAGGTGGGAGGTACTCTTTAAGGGAGAGACGACCAAAACAATTTCCTGATTATGAGGTCTATTTTGCTGAAAGTGGTGGTTATGTGGATCCAACCACTGTGTCTGAAGCACTTAACGGTAAGGATGGCATGCAATGGAAAAGGCGATGGAGGAAGAACTCAAGTCATTTCATGATAATGATGTATGGACATTAGTTGAGAAACCTGATGGAACAAATATTGTAAGATGCAAATGGGTGTTTTAAGTGAAACGTAATGCTGAAGGTAATGTGTCTAAATTTAAAGCACGCTTAGTGGCTAAAGGTTGTTCTCAACGGTACGCTGTTGATTATCTGAAAACGTTTGCACCTGTAGTGCGGTATAGTACATTGAGATTATTTTTTGCTCTTGCTGTAAATATGGATCTGGAAGTTCATCACCTTGATGTTTCAACAGCTTTTGTGAATGACGTTCTTAGAAATGATATTTATATGTACACCTCATAAGGCTATGAGTGTGACAGTTCTAAAGTTTGTAAACTTCGGAAAGCTGTTTATGGCTTGAAGCAAGCATCTCGCACTTGGAATGAGAGGGTTCATGAAATTCTTACTGAAATCGGTTATAAGAAGTCTCTGTATGAACCATGTGTATATTACTGTAAAGATTCATCATCTTTTGTTGTTATTGCCCTCTATGTTGATGATTTATTTTTATTTTTTAATAACCATGTCCAAGTGGAGAAACTGAAGTCTGTGTTGCATTCTCATTTTAAGATCAAAGATTTGGGACAAGTCTCTGTCTGGGGATGAGAGTTCAAAGAAGCAAAGATTGTATTAGATTGGATCAGAAGTGGTATCTGTTAGATGTGTTGGATAGGTTTAACATGTCAGATTGTACTCATGTGAAAACTCCACTGGAAACAGGTTTGTTGGAGAAATCAACATCCTGTGACAAATCATATCCCTATCAACAGGCTATTGGTGCTTTGTTATACATTTCCATTTGTACCAGATATTGCATATGTAACTAATTATTTGAGTCAGTTCAATAATTGCTATGGTAAGGAACATTGGACATGCGTCCAGAGAGTGTTCAGATACTTGAAGGGTACGGTGGATGTTGGTATCATGTATAAACAATCAGAATGTGATGTCAAGGGTTTTGTTGATGCTTCTTTTGGAAATAATTTAACTGACAGGAAATCTGTGAGTGGTTATGTATTTAAATATGCAGAAGGCCCAATAAGTTGGGAAAGTAAGAAGCAGCCAGTTGTGGCACTGTCTAGCACTGCAGCAGAATTCATAGGTCTGACTTTAGCATGTAAAGAAGCTCTGTTCCTTAGATGTTTCTTCTTTGAGTTGTGTAAGAGAGGAGGTCCAATTCAGTTGTGTAATGCCAGTCAGAGTGCTCAGAGGTTGGCTGAAAATGAAGGTTTTCATCAGAGAACAAAACACATAGATGTGCGCTATCATTTCATTAGGGACATCTTAAAGAAATGCAAAGTAAAGTTGTCCTATATGCCTACTGCTGAAATGATTGCTGATGTATTGACAAAAGGTCTGCCAATTTATGGTCATGTGAAATTTGTTATTGGCATTGGTTTGTCCTAAGTGCAGCATAATGCAGCATTGCTCGATTAAGGGAGAGTTTTGAAGAGAATGAATATTTCTCGTACTTTCTAATCTCGCTCGCATGTAAATACGGTTTGTTTTTTGTCAAATGTATATTCTTTGGCTTTATGTTCTTTACCTTTTGTCTGTTTTCTGTATCCTGTGGTCTTGTTCAATACATTCTAAGTCAACATGTGTTCGTGTATTTTAATCCGTTCATCCCGTGTTTAACTGATACAATAGAAACCCATGCATATCTCAAGTAGTTTCAATAGTTAGGGCAACAAAAGACAATACAACGCTTGAAGAATACCAGCAAGGAAGGAAAATCTACTCAGATCTGATTAAAAGAAAGAAGAGAGACTTTATAGAAGAGACAGAAAGAGCAATCGTTGCAGAAGCAGAAACAGATCCATACCGGGACTTAAAGCCAAATAGCCAAAACTTACAACCAAATATACCATTGGAAACATGGGAGGAACATGTAAATAAAGTCCCCCGCGCACATGAGACTAGACCTGAAACCTGGTTCCCGGAGGACCTCGATGCGTTGGAACCCATTACAGAGATCAGAAGGGCTATAAGTAGGGGAGTAGTGATGGTTCGGCTTCACTTGGCGTGGCTGCTCTCAAAATACCAACATGGCTGCCGCGCAAAGTTGAAATATTTAAATAGACTTTTCTCTCAAACCCATGGTTGGAGTTTCACGAATGAGGTGTCGTAGGACTTGAGGTGACGCCCTCTTTTCCATGGACCACTCGTTATATTTTTAAAAATGTTTGTTTTCGAAAGTAGGCGATAGTTTGAAAACCAAACATGATATAATGTTGTGCAATGGCTTAAACGAACGGTCTCTATGATCTTTATTTTTTATAATGAAACTTTTATTTTTAATGATTTTTTGAAAACACTCAAATTTTGAAATTCCTATATTTTGAAAAATAGGAAGTTTACAAAAATGTTTGTTTGAAGTAAATGAATGGCCCTGACCCCCTCTACCGCCAAAATAAATTTCAAGTCTCTAGGACAAAAACTGTGCAGTAGGGGGCAAGGACAGTTTAAACGCACCCGGCGTTGCTCAGGTGGCGTCCATGTAAAATAAGTGGATAACTCGCGAACCCATGATCGGAATTTGACATGCTATATCTCAAATTACTCAGGAAGACGCCCTATTTCCTATGTTCCAATAGTTATATTTTTAAAAATTTTGGAAACTGGATTTTGGGGTAAAACATTTTTTGGTGATTTTTGCTGATATCTCGGCAACCAATAAGGCTAGAGACTTGTACAAGGTGTCATTGTTTTCGTTGTGTTGACCTCTTGACGGGGATTTTTGTTTTGAGTAAATGTGAAAATGGATTTCGGGGTAAAAAAAAGTGATTTTTGACTTTTGTTATATCTCGCGAACCAATGCTGCTAGGGACTTGTACGAGGACTCGTAGGACTCGGGGTGACGTTGTATTTGAAATGTGATCGTCACTGTTTGAAAAAAAAAATACAAAGGGCCTCACGCTATACATATTTTTACCTGTTTTAAATGGTGGTAGATAGAGAGACGGTACCACTTAACATGTGTGTTAGAACAAGGTTATCACCGGCCACGGTGGTGGTATTCCAATAGAGCAAATGGCTATTTCGGCGGGGCGGTCTACGAGAGAACGAGGGGTCGCTCTATCGATATTTCCTATGACGTACGGACAGAGGCCAATATTTCAAAATCACTCAAAAGAGATCTTTAAACATGTTAGTAAACGCTGATCAGTAACATAACAAATAATAATAATATTATTAATAATAATAATAATAAAAATAATGGTATGAGGTGAATGAAAGCGGGAAACGTTTGATAGTTGTCAACAACTTGAAGAAGAACTTGCTTTCTATGTGTGACTGGCAGCCAGAACGGAGAAACAGAATATCTTTTCGAAGGCCTGCTTGGCGCCTGACTGACTGGGTGACAGCATGTGAAATGTTATCGCGATTCAGGAATGTAAGCGAGAGCTGACAACAGGCCAATGGAAAATTACAGTGACATAGAGGTCACTTGAAGGTCGAACATTATGACAATTACGTCAGAGAGATAACAGAGTAAGCGACGAAAACTCCATCCCCTACCATTCCCACAGCCAATTACCGGGTAAGAGCGGTGAGAGGCGGGGCCAGAGGGCCGGTGAGGGGTGAGGTAAGAGAGTATTGAGTATGTCATTGCACATTGTGCGTCATAACTGTTTTAAACTTTGCAGTGTAAACATAGGCTGTGTCTCATGTGTGTAAAAGTAATTGCATTCGTGTGCTCAACTCTAATTAGTGACCCTATTGGATATATTATATTTTTGAGTTAAGTGTGGGATTAACACTGTTTATTTTAATGCTAATCAATGTTAAAATTATTTTTGTTTTACCATTTTATTGATGTATTGTTATTTTTGTTTTAGATAATCTGCATACCTGTTGGGGTGAAAGAGGACGAGACGGACAGTCAGACAGAGACAAACCATTCCACTGGAGCCTAGGAGAAGGAAAAAGCAGAGCTTTTTACAAAACCCGGGTAAGAATTTTTGAAAATTATATGTAAAAAACTGTTTTTTTAATGAAAGATGCTATTTGGAATGGATATACTCATGGTGGTTTACTTTATTTCTTTTTTAGACTGTTGGAAAACGCTTGACCACTGTTGATAACCAGGGACGTGTGTGTTTGAAACCATTGCCGGAAAGTCTACGGCTGAAAACTTGGCTGAGATTGTTTTTTTATTATAAAAATCATGTCTTTTGCCATTACCGATACATTAACTTGGGAACCCCTGAGTCCTGTTTTAAAAAGCGTGTCAGCTCTGGCCACGTGGTCAATGTTAGAGAGAGTTTAATCCCAAAAGACTTTGTCGAATCATGTTTCAAAATTTTTAAAGACAAATTTGTACAGCGCTAAGGTTGCATACGGCTTTAAAGGCCAATACAAACTCTTGTGTGATTTCATTTATAAAAACGAGGACGGTGAGCATAACAAACATTTTATATTGGCAGTAAAATGCGAGAGCTTTTGATAGCAGATAATATGAAAGAGTGGTTTCAAAGCCATGTGGTGAATGCCTTGCCATCAACATTTGATAAACTGCAACAAGGACCGAGTGGTTTAGCATTAGACAAAATCCATCGCCTACAAATCAACATTTGTCATTTTAACCCGTTGAATGCTGGGTCTAGCTTTATTGTAACACTGCCCGCAATAGCTTCGAAAAAGGCTGTGGTCAATATAAAGAACCATGACAATGATTGCTTTCTGTGGTCTGTGGCTGTGTATTTGCAGCCAGCATAAGACCGTAATGGTTCTCGACCAGGAAGGTACAGGGCCAAGTTTAATGAATTGAAACAAACATTAAATTTAACTAGAATGTCGTTCCTACGGACTTAACTGGAATCCACATATTTGAACAAGACAACCAGAACTTTTCGTTTATGGCGTATGGCCTTGATGGTAATGTGATTGTGGGTCCTCTTTATGCCACAAGAGAACCAAAACGACACCATATTCAGCTTTTATATCTGTCTGAGGGAGAGGTGAATCACTATTGCCTGATTAAAAGCCTGAGTAGATTGCTAAGCAGTCAAATGTCTAAGCATGTGCGTGCAAAACTTATTTGTGATCGATGCTTGCAATATTTTACAACCCCTGCACTTTTGGAACGTCATAGGGTGGATTGCGTTTCTGAAGAAGCAGTGAGATTGATATTGCCACAAGGGGACAAGGCTATGTTGAAATTCAAGAACATTCATAAGCATGACACTGTCTCTTATGCGGTGTATGCAGATTTCGAAGCCCTCACCACACCCATGGCGGGATGTGAACCAGATCCCGCCATCAGCTCAACCACACCCATTCAAAAACATGAGCCCTTTGCCATAGGAGTTAATGTGGTGTGTGCCTATAACCCCACGCAATCCTTTTACAAATCCCGTGAGGGGCCAGATTGTGCTAGATGGATTTTGAATGAATTTGTAAAGTTGGCTCATCATGCACAGGGATTACTATATCATCCAGTACCCATGAGCCTAACGCCAGAACAGCAGCAGCAGAATGAGCATGCCACGAAATGCCATATGTCTGGAAAAGCCACTGATCAGTGCTGAAGGTACTGTTCGTGATCACTCGCACTTTACGCGAAAGTTTCGTGGAGCTGCACACAGCAAATGCAATTAAAACTTTCCAGCTCCTCGTTTTATCAGTGTCTTTTTCCACAATCTGGCGAATTATGACATTCTGTTTTTGATTCGTGAATTGGGTTATGTCAACAAGGGCTCGTTTACCATTATTCCCCAAACCCATGAGCGTTTTACAGCCCTGACATGGCGGTTGGGTGACTTTAGCATTCCATTTTTGGATTCCTTTAAGTTTATGGCATCATCGCTAGATAGTCTTGTGTGGCTTGGATGAAAATGAATTAAAAACACCAGAAAGCATTTTGAGAATCCTGAGCAATTTCAATTGTGCATTCGGAAAGGTATATTTCCCTACGATTTCTGTAACAACTCAGACGTGTTAAAGCAAAAAGAACTCCCACCACAAGACAAATTTTACTCGAAACAAACACGCAATACCGTTTCCGATGAAGACTATGCACATGCATGTCACGTTTGGCAAGTGTTTGGCATTAACACGCTAGGTGATTAAGCTATGCATTACCTAAAACTGGATGTATTACTGCTCACCGATGTGTTCAAGAATTCCGTGAGTTGTGTCAACACATTTATGGTCTTGACCCGGCTCACTATTATACGAGTCCTGGGCTCTAGTTCGATGCCGCTTTGAAATACACTCAAGTGGAATTGGATTTACTCACTGATGTAGACATGGTTCTGTTCTTTGAAAAGGGCATTCGCGGTGGCTTTGTGTCGCTTAACCAACGCCATGCCGAAGCGAACAATGTCTACATGCCTGTTTATTCACCAGACAAACCAGAATCGTACTTAATGTACTATGAAGTGAATAATTTGTATGGCTACGCCATGAGTCAGCCTTTGCCCTATGGGGAGTTTGCTTGGCCAACTGAGAAACAAGTGTCAGAATTTGATGTGAACATGGCTAGCCAAGAAACAGGCCGTGGATATGTCTTTGAAGTGGATATTGAATATCCCTCATCCTTGTATGATGAACATGCCGATTTCCCATTCTGCCTAGAGCAAATGGTTCCTCCTGACAGTAAAGTGAAAATTCAAAAACTCATGGACGCACTTTTCAACAAAAACTGGTATGTACTACATATCCAAATGTTGGTGCAATTCCTCGCCCAAGGCTTGGTGTTGAAGAAAATCCACAGGGGTATTTCTTTTGCTCAAAATGCATGGCTCGAGACATACATGCGACTCAACACGGAGCACCGACAAATGGCAACAAAGCAGTTTGAATATCTTTTTTTAAATTAATGAACAACTGCATCTATGGCAAGTCCATGGAATATGTCCGCAAATACCGTGACATTAAATTGGTAAATATCTGGGACGGGTGGTGGGGTCTCCGGCGGTACATTGCCAAGCCAAATTTCAAATCGATCAACATTATCGATGAGGATTTGGCCACTATTGAATTGAGTAAGACCAGCGTGACCATGGATAAGCCCATTTACTTGGGCCAAGTCATTTTAGACTTTTCCAAATCGGTCATGTATCGATTCCACTATGTGTTTGCCAAACGCCATTTTGAGGACGTCTCTCTTTTGTATATGGATACGGACTCATTCATTTACCACATTTGCCACTGCAACCCCTATGACGTCATGAGGCAGCATAGTAACTGGTTCGACACCTCTTCCTGTAGCGCTGACAACGTGTTTCAGCTGCCTATAAAAACACGAGGGAAATGGGCGTTTTATAAGATGAATGTGGTGATACCATCGTGACGGAATTCGTAGGTTTGGCCTCGAAAATGTAATTTTCATCGCACACTAGACTGTAATGAAGCCAAAAGAGCAAACGTGTAGGTAGGGCAGTGGCAAAATCCCTACGTGTAGACGATTACCTAGTGGTTTTACGCACTGGCAAAGATATGTCCCATACTCAGTACAGGATACGATCCAGCAACCATCATTTGTATCTTGTGGAACAGAGAAAACGCACCCTCGCCTCCATGGATAAAAGACGTGTGTGGGCCGATGACCTGCTCACCAGCCTGCCCTGGGGTTACGACCGCAAGGAGGGGGAGGTGTGATTTTTCTGTTTAATAGTTTAGGGACATGGCTTTCTGTAACTCGTAGATTTAGTATTTTGTATTTTGTAAATATTGTTTTTTGCCATTGTAAATATTGGAATTTGTAATTAGTGGTAACCCACTTGGACCTTTTGCTCTTTAAAAAAGTTCTGTGCAACCTTATTTTTTAAAATTTTTGATTGGGTTAGGAATTTGAAAATCCCTCATGGTAAATGGTAAATAGTTTGATTTTTTAAGCTGTACAAAAGTGTTATTTGTTGTTTATGTAAATATTCAATGAGTAATAGTATTTTTAGTAACTTTAGTGACTAGTATTTAATATATATTTTTGTAATGTAAATTATAAATGGTAAACTAAAAAAATGTTCTTTTGGGATAAGTGTGCATGTCGAGAATGTGCTTTTGGGGATAAATGAAGTGGTTGTGTTTGTTCTCAAAGACAGGTGTGAATGTATCAGTAGAGAGAAAGCTTGTGTGTATGTATGACCAGAGCAAACACGGAGATTTGAAATTTGTCTTGGCAATGTACCGCCGGGCACCCCACCGCCCGTCCTAGTCATTCACCTATTTAATGTCACGGTATTTGCGGACATTTTCCATGGACTAGCCATAGATGCAGTTGTTCATTAATTTTAAAAAAATTCTAACTGCTGTGTTGCCATTTGTCGGTGCTCTGTGTTGAGTCGCATGTATGGCTCGAACCATGCTTTTTGAGCAATATAAATACCCCTGTGGATTTCCTTCAACACCAAGCCTTGGGAGAGGTATTGCACCAACATTTGAATATTTAGCACATACCGATTTTTGTTGTAAAGTTTGCTCATGAGTTTTTGAATTTTCAATTTACTGTCAGGGGGAACCATTTGCTCTAGGCAGAATGGGAAATCTGCATGTTCATCATACAAGGATGAGGGATATTGAATATCCACTTCTAAGACATATCCACGGCCTGTTTCTTGGCTAGCCATGTTCACATCAAATTCTGACACTTGTTTCTCTGTCAGCCAAGCAAACTCCCCATAGGGCACAGGCTGACTCAAGGCGTAGCCATACAAATTATTCACGTCATAGTACATTAAGTACGATTCTGGTTTGTCTGGTGATTAATCAGGCATAGTTATTAACAATAAAAGTACATCCACCTGAATCAATACTAAAAAGAAAAATTAATTTTTAAAACTTGTTTTCAGTACCGGTACATATTTCGAGGATTTATTACATTTTATCCCCTTCATCAGCTATTGAAAAACACAAAACAAAGCGTGGCACAGTAATAAGATACGTATTTAAATCTAATATGGTGCACCATAAAATTTAGGTTATAAGAAGAGAATAAAATGAAATGAAATAGAAGGTGACGGTGATCAGCTTGCAGGTGCTTGTGACAAATAATATTTCCGTGTTGAAGCTTGAAACGGTAGATATGGAACACCAATACTTCACGAATCCGTGTAGATCTATAATAAATGAAGAGCCTGTATCCAATTTTAGCTTTTTCAAAACAAAGTGGCTTCAAGAAAATCGACGTGATGGAATGTGATCTCTTGGCAAAGAGAGGTTAGTTGGAAGCATAAGGTGTGCGAGGTTAGGACAATGTTACATAGACAAATCATTTTCTGAATGTAACATCGAAATTGCTCAGGAGAAGGGGAGAAAGGGTACTTTAAACGCACATGGCGTAGCTCGGGCGTCGTTCATGTTAAATTAGTGGATATCTCATGAAACCATGGTCGAATATTGACAAATGAGGTGTCATAGGACTCAGGCTGACACCCCCTTTCAAATGAACCACTTACTATATTTTTAATTTTTTTGAAAATTTTTGTGTTTGAAAGTAGGTGACATTTTGAAGACCAAACATAATAGAACGTTGTGCAATGGCTTAAACGAAAGGTCTCTATGTCCTTTATCGTTAAAACAAAAGTTTAAACATTTTTTAAAATTTAAAAAGTCCAATTTTGAAAGTGGCTATATTTTGGAAACTAGGAATTCCACAAAAAGGGTTTGTTTCACATAAACTGATGATCCTTACCCCCTCTACCCACAAAATATGTTTTACGTCTCTAGGACAAAAACTGAACAGTAGGGGGATGGTGGTGCTTCTGCTTAATGTCATGGCCGCCGCGTGAGTCCAAGCCGATATCTCTCTAACCCATGGTCGGAGATTTACGAATGAGGTGTCGTTGGACTCGAGCTGACGGGGGCCTTTGCTATGGACCATTCGTTATATTTAAAAAAAAATTGGAAACTAAATTTTGGGGTAAAACTTGGTTTTTCATGATTTTTGCTGATATTTCACGAACCAATAAGGCTAGAGACTTGTACGAACTGTCATTTCTTTCGTCGCATTGCCCTCTTGCCGAGAATGCCTGTGTCGATTAGGATCAAAAACCCATTTTGGGGTAAAAGTGTGATTTTAGACTTTTTGTTATATCTCACGAACTAATGCTGGCAGGGACGTGTACGAGGACTCATAGGATTAGGGGTGACGTTCCCTTTCGAATGTGGTAGTTATTATTTTCCAAAAAGTAATTCACAAGGGGCCTAACGCCATACACGTTGAAAAAAAAGTCTACCTGTTTTTAAATTTTAAATGAAGCGTGGTTTTCAAGACAGACGGTACCACTGGTGTGTGTGTCAACGAGTCTGTCGCCACTTATGGTAGCGGTATCCCAATAGAACAATGAATATTTTGGCAGGACGGTGGGGTGGTTTACGACGGTTCGTTTTCCGATATTTGTTATGGCGAATAGATGACCGCTAATATTCCAAAAACGTGTGAAGCGTGCTAAGATTTTTTAACCCTAAAGGGGAGCTTTAACATGCTAGTCGATGTAGTGTCACGGCTCTGTGGCATTCATGCATGCTCATAGGCCAGTGGACAGTTGAAGTATATGAAGCTATGACGTTCGATCGACCAAGCAATTTATATGAAGGCAAGACATTAGGGTTAATGCAAATGATAATTCTGTGATGAGATGTGTTTTGTCACTTGAAAGCCGAAAAGAACAAAAACCTGCTCTACTAGCTAGCTGAGCTCCGTTCCCACGTTCAACACTTGATAAAGCTATCTCAGGAATGTGCGGACCACACTTGGCGACACAGCTGGCTTGTGATAGAGGGCCGATGAAGGTCAAACAATCTGACCAACCGTGTTAGAGAGAGAGAGAGAGATATAGCGGAGTAAGCGACTACAACTCTCTTTCCTACCATTGCCACAGCCAATTGCCAGGCAAGAGCTGTGTTAACAGCTGTGGTGAGAGGGATAGAGGGGAAGGGGCTGGGAGAGGAGGGGCGGGGAGGCGGAACCTACAACAGGCAATAGCTGGATGAGTTGTGTATGAACATGGAGTGGAGGGGGAAGGGAGGGGAGGGGGTGGAGTAGGAGTGAGAATCAGTTAAAGAGAGAGAGAGAGAAAGAAAAACATGTGTGAACATGCATAAAGTGTTGAGCACTGTACACAGGGCTATTGTTCAGCATGATTCAATAACAAAGTGTACAGGTTCACACAACATGTAATTTATTGATCCATGAATTAAAGGCAGAGTTAAATCCCAACCATTTTACATATAATTTACTTCCTTTTTGTTTCAACAATTTTTCCACAAGGTAATGTTTAGGAAACGCTGTTCTCTGAAGTTCATGGGTATAAAATCTTCATTTTGTGGGTTGATGGTTGAGGTCCTCGAGTAAATAGGTGACTGGACTGTCCCAGTTGACTTGACGAATTCGAAATAGTTCGGTCCCCCACTGAGGCATGTAGCCCTTGGTGTATTCTTTGAAATACACGGTAAGATAGAGGTAGCTTTCTGCTGCTCTATGCTTTAATTCATTCCTTCCTTTTTCGCAAACAGTGATTTCTTACCTTTTCTTTTATTTAAGCACCTTGCTTACTTTTTGTAAGTTTGTTGTAGATATAACTTCCATGATCAACCTAGCGGCATCTAGCAACTAACTGCTGAAGTTCCTGAACATCTTTATGCTCATGAGGACTTCCTTCTTAACCCCGCCACAAGATGTCGCCGCTATCTTCAGTTAACATCTCCATGCTCAAGAGGACTTCTTCAACAAACCCTTCCACCAGGCTTCGCTATTGACGCCTACTATCAACTCCTTGAAGATTACTTTTAGTTTTATTTCTAATGTTGGTATTTCATATGTATGTTCCTTTGTTTTTCCCCCACCCCCTTACCTCCTTGGTACCTCCGTGCTTCGTCGAGCTGCTCTCACTTGTGGGTCAGTCGTCAAACCATACAGTTGGAGCCTAATTCAGGCTTGTGTCCTGTCTACTTGAGACATTTTTAAATCAGGACGCCATGTCCTAATCTTAACGTCAACCGTCATCCAGATCATCATCGTTCTTCAAAATGAGCTAAGTACTACTTCAATGGTGTTCACTAAGTTTTAAATGTTTTTAACCTGAATTTATAGACAGTGTGAGATCGCTATGTGATGCAAAATCTGCCTTCAAAAGATCTTCTTGATTTATTTGTAGCTACTTCAGCTTGCTTTCTAAAATGAAAAGGTACTTCTTGTACTGAGTATCTGGGAATAAGTTCTCACACCGTGGGAGTCTTATTAAACCCACTGTCTATAAAAACTTAGCTTTCACCTCCGCGGGATATTCTGCTCAATTCTACTGTTCTCAACTCTAGAATTTTCTACAGCAAATCATCTTTTTGCAAATAATGCCGCCAAGTGCCTTCCACCTAAATATGGGAATGCTTGCTCTTCACTGAGGAATTTATGTTGAAAATACTTCTGATCAGCATGTAATTTGTCTTCCTTCGTTGGAAATTTTCCGCTGCATTCAACTACCATCTATAAACGTCACATGGCAATAAACTTTCTCAAACCAAATTCAAATAGTGATCTCTACAGTTACAATAACTTTTCGTCTGATAAACTTTCCTTGTTGCAATAGTGAATTTTTCAACGGACTACAGTGCATAACAGTGCCCATTCAACGACCATCCGTGTCGCGTTCGAACGAAAGCTATAAATAAGGCCATAAACTTTTCCTGATTCTCCTATTTCCTCCTCTCATACTCCTCACTAACACATTATAATAATTGTAAAATTTAGGTTCTTTTCAATGAGGTGACACTCTATAGAAGTGCCCTCCCAATTTTGTACTGTTTTTCACAAGTAATTCTGCATCATTGGTGTCTAGTACACACCTCAAATCATATTGTTTTTCCTCTTTTCATTAGGGAATTCAATTATTTCTACTCACAAGTGAGTTTTCTAACTTTTCTTTCTCCAGGTTTCACGAAAGGGTAACTGGCCCCATTTTCCTCGTGATCCTGTTTAAACATAGAAGTTCTAGAAACTTCTTCTTAATTTTTCTCTTCAGGTTTCACAATAAGTGACCTGCCCTATTAGTATAAATTATAATCGTAATTACTGTATAAATATAAGAAGTTATAGAAACTTCTATTTAATTTCTCTTTCTTTTTTGTTATAATTTCAAATTTAACATTTGTTCATACTTTTAGAACTTCCATTAGGAATTCTCAAAGTATATATATCGAACCTGATTTATTGTTAAACTTTAAATTTACTAATCTCAGCACTATTTTATGATCTTATATAGATTTGGTGCTTTCAAGAGTTTCCAAACCAAATTTTGTTAATCGCCTAGTGCAAACTTCAACAATTTTAGAGGTCTGAGACCTCATAGGTTTAAAATTTAAATTGTAAATTTTACAGTTGTTAAAGTTATCATATTTTTACGTATTGATAAATAAATCAAACTATATCCTTTTGCTTCATCATTTTCTATAAAATAACGATTAGGCAGGATCCTACCTGCCCTAACTCGACCCGAAAGCTCATTCTCGTTTTAAGAAATTCGAGCATCAAAGTTAAAAAGGTTCCACTATTTGTTGCATCCGAACAAAAACTCTCCGCAAAAACTTTTTCCAAGTCGCTCGTAGCTTTTATAGCTAATTCTAACTAGCCAGTAAGGCAAGTATGGCTAGCTCAGCCAGCTTCATGCTTGTTGAGACTTTCTCGATAACTTATGGTTGGTTTTCCAAATTTAAGTTTTTCTTCTTGTCTAAACTTTTAGTCGGCACTTTGCTGGATAGAAGCTTAGTCTTTCTTGAATGCAACAATTGGTGTTATTACCAAAATTTAAAACCAAAAAGCTTCAAAAACAATCAAATTGTTTTTAAAAGCACGACAACTGCTTCATCGCTACCCTTCCTGGAAGCATTCGATCACTCCTTGGAAATCCTACAATTCCAAGAACTAAAAACATCACGGCGAATTTAATTATTTGCGCCTTTCAAAACCGTAGATTAAACCTGATCCCCTTGAAAGGATATACAACAAATCTGTCATTCTTTCTCTTGCCAGACTACCACCCTTCCCCATATTACCCAAGTTTAGGCTGGGAAGGGAAAGCACTAATGCCAGTTGCTGGCAAATAGCCCACGCTCCAGCCGCATTTCCCGTTTGCTACGTCCAGGTCCATACCCACTTTGGGTCTTTCACGGGCTTTGCGGTGACACTCGCCACTAACTCACTTAAATTTATTTTGTTTGGTGTTGGACTCTCGTCCTATTATCCACACTTGTTCCTTAGTCCAGAGCCCACTTCCCTTTTCTTTTTCTCTTCACCTTCCCTTGGGGATAGGGTTAATTCCTAGCAAAAACCTACCCAGCCCTTATTAAAGGCAGACTTAAATTTGCTCACACGAACAAAATCCCCAATTTTCAGTCGATGACGTTTAGGGTCTGCTGTTTTTATGGGGTTAAACAGTTTATTCAGTCGCTGAATATTTTTTGTCACGAGGCGTGGCTTGGTCCCAATCGTTCTATGTTTGGTGTCATTGTAACGTGACAATGGTAAGATGTCCAACCAGCTATAAGTGCCCTGAGCAGTAAACGCTTTCCACATAAGGGTTTTCAACGTTCTGTTGAACCGCTCGACCACGCTGGCTTTGAGATTGCTGTAAGTGGTGTAATGGTGAATATCCTTAGATTTGAGAAAACTGAAAAATTCTTTCCCCTGGTCGGTTTGTAACAACTGAGGTTGACGTTTGGATTGTTGAATAATATGTTGAAATGCCTTGGTGACTAGTGGACCAGACTTACGACGCACAGGTTCAACAAAGGCCATTTTAGAATAGACACCAATGACGGTCAACTTATAGCGTACACCGTTGTTAACGCCAGCATAGGGGATCATTTCAACCAAGTCAGCCTGCCAAAGTTCATCCACACCTCGTGAAATCACCTTGAGTCGCGGATAGTGACGCCTAGCTGGGCGATGCAACTCGTGAGCAATACCCATTTTTAATGGGTGAGGGCTTAAACAATAATTTTGGCATTTCGAAGTTCTTGTTCAATTTCTTGAATTTCCCAATCGTGATCGGTATGGCCGGCTTGACGTGAAGCATGCAACAGCTGTTGTCGCTGGACGAGCTTATTGGGATTGTGCCTGTAGGTAACATCCACAAGGGGTTTTAATGGTTTAAATGTCACTCTCAAAGCGGACGCTTTACGACGAGTACTTTAACTGGTGGGAAACATTTTTGCAATGATGGTTTTATATTTTTGAGATATATTAGCATTCACTTGTTGAGCGGGATCATACTGTCTTTTGTGGGCATGGGTGTCCAATAACATGGATTTATATTTGCCAATGTCCTCGGACGTATAATCATGGGAAGAGGGTGTACGGGAGATTAGCAGCTTTAACAGTCCTGGTGTTAATTTATAGTTGATGTTTTTAATGACAGCTTTAGTACGAGCACATTTAATCAATGAATACCCAATTTTAAAACAATCATCCTCATAGCGAACACCATACGTGGTATCTGAGTTTCCAATAAATAGATCAATGAGATATGGTTGTAGTGTTGCTCCATAATGATTGAAGTTTTTCAGTTGAGCTTTATTTTGAGGGGTGGCCAAGAGTTGTGAAAACGGAGACGATCTGGAGGGGCAAGGTGTTTCGACCATGGCCAAGGATTTATTTTTTCTCAAAAACTCTGCAAGGGGTGAGGATTATTTTGTGGCGTACACACTTGTTCCTCCTCATCCTCAACTTCACTAACAATAGTCAAATCTTCCTGTTCCTGTTCCTCTTCCTCTTCCTCAGGGTCCTCGTGTAGCGTCTGAGTGGCTTGTGATACGGTGGGTAGCGTTTCAGATGGCTTGAAAGAGGATTTCAACATGGCTTTTAGCGGAGGTGCTAAATGTTGTTGAATAAACAAGGCATGTTCCGCACGTGATCGTTTCAATTGACGAAACTTTTGGCGAATAGTATTTTTGCTCTAATAATATGACTTTTCAATTGACTCTCTGCTAACGCCATGGTGTCTTGACAAATGACTTGAGAGGGAATGAGACAGTTCCTTAAATAGCAATAAAATGATCAAACCCTAAGCGATAACGTCCTTGGTTGAGTTCACTTTGTTTGTCAATCACTAAACGGGCATGACGTTGAGTTTTCCAGCACTTGGCACGCAATTCAGTAAACATTTGAAAGGTCATATCCGGATTCACATGTTATTATTCTCCTACAAGGGGCACAAACATCAAGAAAGCTCGAAAATCTTTGCCTGAAGTGTCACTTAAGTTGTACGCGGATGCAAATCTTTCGACGAACTAATACAATATTGTGCTAAATCAAGCAAGAAAAATTTATCCATCGTACGATAAAGTAAAGGATGCTAAGAAACTTTGTTATCCTAACAATATTACAATCACTGCAACATCCGCTGAAATTTCATTGCAGTCTCTTCTTGAGCACACTATAACAAGGCTTAGTAAAGCCCAAGAAGATGTACTCAAGACTTTGCCCGGGGTTGTTAGTAACATTAACATTGCTGTTAAGTGGGGCTCTGACGGTGCCCAACAGAGTGTGTATCGTCAAAAAAAATTCACATGTACAATCGACAGACGAAAGTTTGTTTAGCATCTTCAAGGTACCTATTTAAATTTACAGTGTAAACGACAACCATAAATCTGCTATTTGGCAAAATCCAGCTCCATCTTCAACTTGATATTGCCGCCCCATAAAGTTTGTTTTTACAAAGGAAACAGTCAATGCTGTAAAAAGCGAAGTACAGAAAGTTGAAGGACAAATAGCTAATCTCACTCCTATTATAATAACTGTGGACAACAGGGAATTCATCTGCAAGTCTAACATGATTTTTTGTATGATTGACGGAAAAATTTGTAATGCAGTATCTGATTGTTCCTCAACCCAAATATGTTATTTGTGTGGAGATCAACCGAGCGAAATGAATAACCTTCGTACTCTATCCCAGAAAGGAGTTCAATAAACATTTTTGACTTTTGGACTGTCACCCCTGCATTCTTGGATTCGGTTTTTCGAATGTATACTCCACATCTCGAGTAGACTGGATATTATGAAGTGGCAGGTTCGCGGCTAAGAAAACAAAGCTAAAATGGAAGTGAAAAAAGTCCAAGAGGAATTTCGTTGTCAGCTCGGGCTATTAGTCGATATGCCCAATTAACAATCAAGAAATTTGAATGAAGGCAATACAGCCCGTAAGTTTTTCAGAAATGCTGAAAAATCATCAGAAATAACTGGAGAAAATGTAGAATTGATAAAGAGATTTCATGTAATTTTAGAATCTCTTAATTGTGGTTTCCCGAGTGATGCAGATACATTTAGTGAGTAAGATCGTTCTACTTTGGAAATGTAATTGACACTCAATCCCTGGTATTATATGCCAACAAGCGCTCATAAAATTTTGTATCACGGTAAAGACATCATAGTCTCAAGTATCTTGCCAATAGGCCAGCTGTCAGAAGAGGCCCAGGAAGCTAGGAATAAAGACAATAGAAAATACAGGGAACTCTTCACACGAAAATCATCAAGAAATCACACAAACACGGACTTGGTTCATAGATTGCTTATTATATCTGATCCATATATTACTAGTTTACGTGCTTCTCCGGATACGAAACGTTCGGTAATCATGCCCGAAGTTTTAGAACTTTTAAGGGATCCTGTTTTAAATGCTTCGCATAATCACACTGATGATAGCTGCAGTGATACAGACTAGATCAGATAACGTTCCTTTGTGTTTGCGCATGTTTTGTGTCGTACCTTGTTATTACGTTTTAATTTTATGGACCGAAAATTGTTTAGTTCCCATTGTCACCAATGTTTAATCTCAATGAATCTGGCTGCATCAAAAGCCAGGAGCAATATATATTTTGTATATTTGACGTTACAACTAGCCAAATTTGTGTCATACGTTTGTCAAGCATGTGTATTATTTTTTTATTTTTTGGACAAAAGATACAAATAAAACATTTGTAATCTCTAACTACAAATTAAAAACTTTATTTTAATTCTAGAGGTAAACAAAATCTGCCACAGATAAGTTTACATTAGCCAGTGAATAAAGTTCCTCTGGATGGGAAAAATCTCACAATGTGCGTCGCTTTGGTTGCTTTAATTGTGAGTGTTCGTTTCGTTAAAGATAATTCAGTACTTGAGGAGTTTCTGCAATTAACTCCAATTAATGACACAGATAGAGTTATCAAGATAGGCATATTTTGAAAGTCAATAGTAAAGGCAGTAGGAACACGGAGAGCAAAATATTATTTTTCTCTCACATAATATCAATATTATAAGCAACCACGTAACCATGGCTATGATGATACCATTGCATCATTTCAGTTTTAATATTTAGTTACTGTTTTCCATATTTTTTTAGATTTTTTCTTTTTTTGTGTCGAAAAAATAAGACGTAAAATAGTTTTCAAGCAAAAGGAACGGTTATTTAATTATTGTATTTTATGAATAGTAATCGAAATATCATTTTAATTATGATGACTGTCGTTTTAAGGGGCTGAAGAGCAAGGTCATATGCCCCTTTTATAATGTACACAATTACCCTATTCTATTTGTGAACCCCAGCCCAGAAAGAAAACCTGCGTACGCCACTGATAATAAACTGTGTGTGCCACCCTAAAGACTGGCACACGTTTTCGCCCCTGCCTGCCTGCCCCCCGGCAACCCTTTCTACAAGACTGTACAAATAAATCTTGCCCGGCTCATATTTGAATGTCCCGCCTGGTGCCTCCCGCCATGTTCCTTCCCGGCAAAGCTAAGTGCTCCTTCCCGGCGAAGCTAAACGATGACCAGAACACTCTAGAACAATTATTCCCGCCGAGGGAAGGGCCAATTACTTCGCTGCAACCCGTATGTATTGTGGGTAAACTCTGTGTCAGGCCTGCTATACTAACTCGCGTGGTGGCGAGGTCTACTTATGGCAGCAAGGAACTTCTAAGGCGTGCCAAGGTTGGCAACGTCCGCTTCGGGAAAATTCCGCGAGGCGTGCTCGGCTCTGCTTGCCGGCCGTCTAACTGTACAAGAGAGAGCATGCTCTCTCCCGACTTGAACTACAACGATGTGACTGAAAGGTCACCCTGCGGGCAAGCTCTCGGAAGCTTGCCCATGCTTGCATAGAAGCATTCACCAAAACTGAAGGTAAGGTCTCCGATTTGATTTGTGTCTACGATTGAAATGACTGTTATTTAATCAAAACATTGAAGTGATTATTACTACTCACAGTGCTGCCGTGAGAAAGACATATTTCTTTTCAAGAACAGGGTTATTAAATTTAATATTTTAAATACACACGGTTTTTAGAACTGTAATTATTTGGAGGGAAATGGCCAGGGCTGCCTACCCTCTTATACACCTCGCGTTGCAATCTCAATTCATCTCATTTGTTATCTAACCTTATTTCGTCTAAGCTGTGCATTTCGATTTCATATATTTAGGTAATTTCACTTAGCATAGTATTTTTGGAGGGTTATCTTGGTTAGACGACAACGTCTCTCATTGTCTGGTAGCGTAGCCTACAATGGCTAACGGCTCAAGTCCTTTGTTGGGCAGTCGTTAACCAGTTCCTTGGCGCCTTCGGTGGTGTGCGGACGTCTGTGTTTAGAGCTCCCGCTTTTGAGGCTTCAGTATAGCCTAATGATTTCTATAATATTTTGTGTTTAAGTAATTGTGGTGGCTTTCGCCATTTGGAGGTAAATTATCTTATTTGATGGAGTTGCTGCTCCAAGATTTCCTCGTGTTTGGAGGATTTTTACTGTTTTGGACTTCGTGATTTTTGGTAAAGCTTCATGGCTTGCATTAGTTTCAGTTTAAGGGATTTTCTTCCCAATTACTCTTAGGCCTATGCCTTTTGCCTATCATTACTGGGGCATATCTCGTCTCCGATAAATATTCTCTTGGAATTTTATTATTCAAATCCAAACTACCATGCATAACCGTTGGCGTGCAAACTGATCACGTGGGGAATCGTTAGGTTAGGAGGCTTCATTTTCTTGTTTTGTTTTGTGCCTGGTTTCCACTGTCTGTACATATATATTTTTATTTCAATACATTCCTTATTATATTGTGTTTTTAACCCATGGTATTAATTTGAACATGTTTCCCGTCTCCCGCCTCTGTACCACGAGGCTCATTTCCACTCCACAAGTATTCACTTGCCTGGCGTGCCGATATTTTGGTAAAGGCCGCCACACTGTGCAAGATGAAAAGGTCCCATCAGCCAGTAGCCGAATGTGCATGTTAACGCTACGGGGAATACAGTACAAGATACCATGCACTATTCTGTGCACTAAGGCATCTCTAGGGAGTTACAATTAGTTTCTTCTGTGTACATATGCTACTTCTTTCTTTATTTGTTCACTCCTTTGTATGGCCATCGGCTGCAACAAATACCGATTGGATGCATTCATTCAGCATATGTCATGCTGTTAAATTTACTTAAAGCAAGGTTCATGACCACTTTGCGTTAATAATGTGAATCAACAGCAAATATTACCCTCAAACGACAACCCTCCACCATGTTTGATTCCTTGGGATCCAAGTGTGTGCGGTATGGATAAACCAGAAGAAAGTCTTAGATATATTGAAAGTTATGCTTACAATCAACACTCATTATAAGAATGTGTTGTGATATTATTTGCAAATTTGATAGTTCTCATAGAAATTCGGTATGGTCCAGCAGCAAAATCGATCACTATAGTTTTCCTTGCTTTAATAATATCATCCTCATAAAGAAACTGTCGTCATCAATTTTGAGCTGTTGTCAGCATTGCTTAATAAAGGGGACAGATCATTGGAGATGAGAAAGTGTTCCTAATGTTTTTATTTCTTCTGGAGGAATCGAAAAAGCATCGCTCCTATCGGTCGTAATTTGCGGAAGCCCTTTTTTTTTCGATGATTATAGAAATTATATTGAACCAAAACATAATCATGTTAGGTGTTGTGAATGTGTTTCTGTAATTTTGTGAATGTATTTCTGTAATTAAATTTGATTTTTGTAAGTTGGCACCCTTGGGGCGCTGATGAGCAAGATGTAACATGGTTTGAGTAACAAAATCTAATGGCTGGATAGTGATGCTCTTTGGGTACAAATAAGAGTGACTGTTCTTGAATTGTAGACATGAGTTGAATTGATTCGTAACATTTTGGCGACCATTGACAGGATTGTATTGAAAAAGTTGGTTTGGTAAACAATTGCCCTGATCTGTTTTGTTTTGAATGTGTTGCCTTGCGATGGCCACGATTGGAAAATTGAAAAAGAAGAGAAGTGCGTATCGGGAAAGTGTGACGAAAGCTATTGGAGCGGTAGGAGTTGAAGTCGATTCCCAAAAATTACGTGTGAAAATAAATACTCTCCGAACAATTGCGGATACCTTAAAAGAATTGGACGAAAGCATCTTGAACGAGTTGTTGAATGTTGACGGAAACGAGGATGCCTGTGTATCGAAGAAACAATGCACTGTGTTACCGTTCAAGAAGACATTCTGCAAGCACGTCTCGAAGCCAAGGATAAGATGGAAGAATTAAAATCTAGTGTTGCCAGTTGTGCTGATGCAGGAGATAATCTCAGCGTACAGAGCAACGTGGCTTCGGCGTCGTCATCCATGTCGTCAGAGAGGTTAAGGCTGCCGAAAATCACGCTTGAGGTATTCGACTTGGGTCCAGGTAACTGGATACATTCTTGGACACAATTTCAAAGGATTCATGAGGATTCTAACATTACTAATGTTGATAAGTTTAGTTACTTGAAAATGTCAATGAAGGGACAGGTTAAGAAGTTAGTTGACAGTTATCCACACACAAGTGAGAATTATGTTTACGTCTTGGAACATTTAAGCCTCCGTGTCTTAGGCGGCAGCACGCCGGCCTCTCACCGCTGGGTCCGTGGTTCAAATCCCGGTCACTCCATGTGAAATCCGTGCTGGACAAAGCGGAGGAAGACAGGTTTTTCTCCGGGTACTCCGGTTTTCCCTGTCAAAATTTCATTCTAGCAACACTATCGTTTCATTTCATCTGTCATTCATTTAGTCATTGCCCCAGAGGAGTGCGTCAGGAGTCGGCAGCCGGCACAGTTCATATCCTCGCCGCTAGATGGGGGCTTCATTCATTCCATTCCTGACCCGGTCGGAGACTGGAAGCAGGCTGTGGATTTCCATTTTCTGGGAACATTTAAAGAATCGTTTTGGTAAAGATGAGTTGGTTATAAATTGTATGTATAAAGATGTATTGCAATTGGTTCGCTCAGATTTATCTGTGACTGACCTATATGATAATATAAGTACCGTACTAAGTTGAGATCCCTCGAAACATTAGGCATGAATTCTGATAGGGCAGCAATCTTAGTTCCACTCATTGAAGAATGTCTCCTCACTGACGTTTTGAAAATATGGGAAAGAAAAGCAGCAGATGAGGACGATGATGGTGGTAATAAAATTGATAAACTTTTGTGTTTTCTGGGTCAAAAAGCCGAGAGTGAACAAAGACTGCATAATCATGCTAAGGTGAATGAGGTTGATAAATTCACTGGGCCCAGAACAGAGCCAACAGCAGTAGCTCTCGTTTCTTTCACTCTTACTGTCAGGCAGAATCGGGTAAGTTATCAGCAAACAGAACGACCACACAAAGTAACCCTAACCTGTTTGTTTTGTAATGAGAACCATCCCTCTTACAGGTGTTCTAAAGCAATGTCTGTTGAGGACCGTCGTAAAACTGTAAAAGAAAAACGAGCTTGTTTTGCATGCTTGCAGGGAGGTCACTCGAGACAGCAGTGCAGGAAAAGAATAGATTGTGGTAAATGTAAAGGGAGGCACTATGATAGCATGTGTGTTGGCGAACCCAGCAGAACAGCAGGTCCTAGTGGAACTGTCATTTTAAAAACATTAGTAGCACAATTGAGTGGTGTCACTGTTCGAATATTACTAGATACTGCTTCACACCGCAGTAATATTTCGGAAGCTATATGTGAAAAATTGGGTTTGATCGATTGTGGTCGTGAAAATATTTGTCACATGCTGTTTGGTGGGAGTGTGGCATCTGAAATATCACATCCAATTCATGAAATTGAACTAACTAGCTTACAGGGTGATAACAGTTTTGTTCTTAAGGCACTTAGGGAGAAGAAGATTTGTGGTTTGATCCCACCTGTGAATGATCCGCATTTGTTACAGAAAGTGGCTGCACATGGTATTACATTGACAGATGATGGAGTTAACCGACCTATTGATGTGTTGTTAGGAGCGGATGTTATGGGCGAACTTGTCACAGGTGTGAAATGTATTGACTCTAAACTGTTAGCATTTGAGACGAAGCTGGGATGGTGTCTCCTGGATACCGCAGTGAGGCAAGAAGTAAGCAGTATGACAAACTTTGTCACCTCTTTGCTCAATTTACACCATCCTTTATGGGACTTAGAAGTCATTGGAATTGAGAAACAGACAGAAACAAAAAGGTCGGACGTAGATGATAGATGTTTGTGAAATTATGAATACACAATTCGTTTCGAAGGTGAAAACTGTCGGTATGTAGTTACATTGCCCTGGATTGATGCCCACCCCCCTCTTCCCTCTAATCGTGAAATAGCTGAAAGTCGTCTGAAATCAACAGTAAGCCGTTTAGATAACAATCGACTCTATGATGCCTATGATACTATTAGCCTACTTTCGATTTTTGCAAAAAAAAAAAATGAAAGTAAACTTATGAGATCTACACAGGGCCAAAAATTGTGTGTCTGTCTGTGTGTGAGTGTGTACTCTGAATGTCTGTCCCCCTTATCAGTTCGAACACGGTGAAACCAAATTGAACGAAAGTTGGTACAGAGGTAGAACTAGCAAAGGGCACCTCAGTGTCATGTTTTATATAGCCGCCATCTCGACGGAAACGTAATGGCGGCCACCCAAATGTTCAAAGCTTAAATCAAATTACGACTAACCTAATCATCCGATCTCTACCAAATTCTACAAGGTTATACCTTTATGTATGAAGAATCTTTTGACCAAACTACAAGATCATCAGCCCAATACTTTGCGGATGGCGGCCATGTATATGTGCAAATCGATTCCCCCTATCATCTCAAACACGGTGAAACCGAATTGAACGAAATTTGGTACAGAGGTAGCAGTAGCAATGGGCACCTCAGTGTCATGTTTTATATCGCCGCCATCTTGACGGAAACGTAATGGTGGCCACCCAAATGTAAAAAGCTTAAATCAAATTACGACCAACCTAATCATCTGATCTCTACCGACTTCTGCAACGATATAACTTTATGTATGAAGAATCTTTTGACAAAACTACAAGGTCATCAGCCCAATACTTTGCGGATGGCGGCCATGCATGTGTGCAAATCGATTCCCCTATCTATTCAAACACGGTTAAACAGAATCAAACAACATTTGGTACAGATGTAGCACTACAAGGTCATCAGCCCAATAATTTGTGGATGGCGGCCATGTATGTGTGCAAGTCGATTCCTCCTATCTTTTCAAACACGGTGAAACCGAATTGAACGAAATTTGGTACAGAGGTAGCAGTAGCAATGGGCACCTCAGTGTCATGTTTTATATCGCCGCCATCTTGACGGAAACGTAATGGTGGCCACCCAAATGTAAAAAGCTTAAATCAAATTACGACCAACCTAATCATCTGATCTCTACCAAATTTGGCCATGTATGTGTGCAAATCGATTCCCCCTATCAATTCAAACACATTAAAACAGAATTGAACGAAATTTGGTACTGAGGTAGCACTAGCAAAGGGCACCTCAGTGTCATGTTTTATATCGCCACCATCTTGACGGAAACGGAATGGCGGCCACCCAAATGTTCAAAGCTTAAATCAAATTACGACTAACCTAATCATCCGATCTCTACCAAATTTGGCCATTGATGTGTGCTAATCGATTTCCCCATCAATTCAAACAAGGTAAAACCAAATTGAACGAAATTTGGCACTGAGGTAGCACAAGCAAAGGGCACCTCATTGTCATGTTTTATATCGCCGCCATCTTGACGGAAACGGAATGGCGGCCACCCAAATGTTCAAAGCTTAAATCAAATTACGACTAACCTAATCATCCGATCTCTACCACATTTTACAACGTTATACCCTTATGTATGAAGAATCCTTTGACCGAACTACAAGGTCATCAGCCCAATACTTTGAGGATCGCGGCCATGTATTATGCAAATCAATACCCCCTATCTTCGCAAACACGGTGAACCCGAATTGAACGAAATTTGGTACAGAGGTAGCACTAGCAAAGGAAACCTCAGTGTCATGTTTTATATCGCCGCCATATTTACGAAAACGTAATGGCGGCCACCCAAATGTTCAAAACTTAAATCAAATTACAACTAACCTAATCATTCGATCTCTACCAAATTTTGCAACAACATATATTCATATGGCGAGCGAGTTTTGACTAAACTACAAGCTCATTATCCCAATAGTTTGCAGATGGCGGCCATGTATTTATGCAAATAGATTCTCCCTATCAATTCAAACACGGTGAAAACTAATTGAATTAAATTTGGTACAGTGGTACCACCGGCAAAGGGCACTCCAGTGTCATGTTTTATATAGCCGCCATATTGACGAAAACGGAATGGCGGCCACCCAAGTGTTAAAAGCTTGAATCAAATTACGACCAACCTAATCTTCAGATCTCTACCAAATTTTGCAACCTTATACCTTTATGTATAAAAAAAATCTTTTGACCAAACTACAAGGTCATCAACCCAATAATTTGTGGATGGCGGCCATGTATGTGTGCAAGTCGTTTCACCTATCTTTTCAAACACGGTGAAACCGAATTGAACGAAATTTGGTACAGAGGTAGCACAAGCAATGGGCACCTCAGTGTCATGTTTTATATCGCCGCCATCTTGACGGAAACGTAATGGTGGCCACCCAAATGTAAAAAGCTTATATCAAATTACGACCAACCTAATCATCTGATCTCTACCAAATTTGGCCATGTATGTGTACTAATCGATTTCCCCTATCAATTCAAACACGGTAAAACCAAATTGAACGAAATTTGGCACTGAGGTAGCACTAGCAAAGGGCACCTCATTGTCATGTTTTATATCGCCGCCATCTTGACGGAAACGGAATGGCGGCCACCCAAATGTTCAAAGCTTAAATCAAATTACGACTAACCTAATCATCCGATCTCTACCAAATTTTACAACGTTATACCCTTATGTATGAAGAATCCTTTGACCGAACTACAAGGTCATCAGCCCAATACTTTGCGGATCGCGGCCATGTATTATGCAAATCGATACCCCCTATCTTCTCAAACACGGTGAAACCGAATTGAACGAAATTTGGTACAGAGGTAGCACTAGCAAAGGACACCTCAGTGTCATGTTTTATATCGCCGTCATATTTACAAAAACGTAATGGCGGCCACCCAAATGTTCAAAACTTAAATCAAATTACGACTAACCTAATCATCCGATCTCTACCAAATTTTGCAACAACATATATTCGCATGGCGAGCGACTTTTGACTAAACTGCAAGCCCAATAGTTTGCAGATGGCAGCCATGTATGTATGCAAATAGATTCCCCCTATCAATTCAAACACGGTGAAAACTAATTGAATTAAATTTGGTACAGTGGTACCACCGGCAAAGGGCACTCCAGTGTCATGTTTTATATAGCCGCCATATTGACGAAAACGGAATGGCGGCCACCCAAGTGTTAAAAGCTTGAATCAAATTACGACCAACCTAATCTTCAGATATCTACCAAATTTTGCAACCTTATACCTTTATGTATAAAAAAATCTTTTGACCAAACTACAAGGTCATCAACCCAATAATTTGTGGATGGGGGCCATGTATGTGTGCAAGTCGTTTCACCTGTCTTTTCAAACACGGTGAAACCGAATTGAACGAAATTTGGTACAGAGGTAGCACTAGCAATGGGCACCTCAGTGTCATGTTTTATATCGCCGCCATCTTGACGGAAACGTAATGGTGGCCACCCAAATGTAAAAAGCTTATATCAAATTACGACCAACCTAATCATCTGATCTCTACCAAATTTTGCAACAACATACCTTTTTGTGGGAAGCATCGAATGAACTACAAGGTCATCAGCCCAATAGTTTGCAGATAGCGGCCATGTATGTGTGCAAATCGATTCCCCATATCAATTCAAACACGGTGAAACCGAATTGAATGTTTTTTTTTTTTGCAGAGGCAGTACTAGCAAAGGGAACCTCATATTCATGTTTAATATCCGTATAGCATGTTGTATTTCAACAAGCTACTACAACTGATATTCAATTATACTGCTTGGAAAGGACAAAGAGTTATATCAATAGCCATGCATTTAGGAGAAAGTAGACTATATGTTCTTTACTGAACATCTTGTTTTTATACAATGGGAAACAGATGGGATTATTGAAATAACATCTGATGAAAATATAGGGCACTTTCTACCTCACAGACCAGTTATAAATTATGGGAAATCAACTAAAATCCGCCCAGTCTTTGATGCATCGGCGAAAAGTATTGGAAACGTCTCTCTAAATGATTGTTTATCAACTTGTTTGCTAGTATTGTACCTATTCTATTGCGTTTCAGGTTACAGGAGGTCCGTGTTGTGGGAGACATAAAACAGGCTTTCTTAATGATTGGACTGAACCCTGAGGATCGAGAAATGTTAAAATTCTTGTGGTGGCGTGGTGGGCATATTATAACGCTGCGTCACTGTCGTGTAGATTTTGGAGTTGTGTGTAGCCAATTTTTTCTGAATGCCACCATCACTCATCATTTGAATTCTCAATGTGGTGACGGTTGAAAGACTAAAAACTTCCTTTTACATGTATAATTGCCTTTGTTCATTTCAGTTCCTGAGTGATGCCAAGGAATTTGTGTCTGAAGCTACAAATGTCATGTCTCAAGCCAGTTTCCAACTCCGTGGGTGGGTTTTGTCAGGAGATGATGTGACACAAAATGTCTTAGGTGTCAAATGGCATGCTTTAGATGATCTGTTGGGAAGCAACTTAAGCTTCGATCCAAAAGAAAAATCAATGAATTAACTAAGAAGAAATTGCTGTCGATTATAAGTAGGGTGTTTGATCCATTGGGTCTGTTATCAGCACCTTCACTCGATTTGAAAATTGCATTGCAAATGGCAATTACACTCAAACTACACTTGGACACACCCCTTCCAAAAGAAATTCAAATGAAGTGCTTGCAATGGCTTACTGAAGTTGATTTGATTGACAGCATTGTGGTGCCTAGATGTATAAGAGGTGTCTCTGACACAGCTTGTTTACATGTATTCAGTGATGCCAGTCTCATTGGACTGGGCACCTGTGCTTTTATGAGGTATGAAAACAAAAATGGCATTAATGTTCGATTTGTTTCAGCTAAGTCCAGAGTTGCACCAATGGAAGACATGTCAATCCCTCGTAAAGAGCTTGTAGCAGTAATACTTGCAGCAAGGCTTGGTTCTGTTATTAGTAAATCGACTAATATTTCTAACATTGTGTACTAGTCTGATTCTATGATTGTTCTTTACTGGATCAAGAAAGGTGAATGGAAGACCTTTGTTGGAAACCGGGTAAAGGAAATCCAACATTTGACGTCACCCGAGCAGTGGCGATTTGTTTCTGGTGATTGTAATCCTGCTGATATACTCAGCCGAGGATGCTTGTTGTCAGAATTTGTTGCATCAAAATGGTGGGAGGGTCCACACTGGCTCCTAGAGAATGAGAACAAATGGTTAACTGTAAAAATTGCCCTTACGGAAGAGGAATCAAAGAAAACGGCTGTTAATGTGTTCAACACAGTGACTTAAGAGAAGACATGTTCACACACTTTGTTTCTTTCTAAAAAATGTGCGTGTTGTTGGTTGGATCTACCGATTTCTTGAGAAAGCTAGCGCGAAAAGTTCAAACTGTGGAGAGGAGTTGACTGGCAAAGAAGTACGACATGCTGAATTAAAATTAGTACTGTGGATTAAGAGTAGTTACCCTCTAGATGTAAATAATTTCAACATTAAAACTGATGATGATGGCTTGATTCGAGTTCGTACTAAAATATTATCTGATGAGCTCACACCCATGTTCAAGGAACCCATTTTCCTACCTCAGTGTGAACTAGTGGAGTCCATGGTGCTAGAATGTCATGAGAAAATGCACCATGCTGGAGCATGTACTGTATTAGGAGGCCTGAGAGAAGAATACTGGATAGTCAGAGGTGGACGATTAGCCCGACGTGTCGTTAGTAAATGTGTTCGTTGTCTTAGGCACAAAGACCAACCAGTGAGAACGCCACCTGTCGGGTTACCTAATAACCGTGTAAATCTTGGAAAGGTGTTCCAAGTATGCGGAGTCGATTTGGCTGGAGCTCTGTTCATAAAAGATGGTACTAGGGTTTGGATTGCCTTGTTCACCTGTGCTGTATACCGTGCAGTGCAGTCCATCTTGAAGAGGTAGAGTCGCTCTCTACAGAATCGTTTTTACAGGCTCTTCGAAGAATGGTCGCCAGACGAGGCAGAATCACAACTATGTACAGTGATAGCAGTACTAATTTTGTAGGAGTTTGTAATCTCATTAAGCAGACTACAGTTGAACGTGAACTGAAAATTCAGTGGCTGTTTAATGTTCCCACAGGTGCTTGGTGTGGTGGATTTTTGAGCGGCTTATTGGGGTGATGAAAAGACTGTTGAAAATATCCCTTGGTCGTGCGTTATTGAATTTTTGTGAACTAATGACCTGCTTGTTTACCGAGATTGAAGCTGTTATGAATGCGCGTCCCATTACTTACATGTCTGAAGATGTTAATGAGTTGAGACCAATAACGCCTGCTATGTTTTTGCAGGAGCAGTTTGAGACGAAGGTGCCTGATCTTGACGAAGTAGATGTAAAGGGTCTTTCTGCTAGGGTGAAATATGTAGCTGAGGTTAGTGAGCCAATTCTTGACTCTCTTCTACGCTTCAAGTATGAAAAGTGATCCGCGAGTGATCCGAATGCTACAGTACTTTGATTTCATGGTTTACCGTTAGGTAGCAGCATTTGTGCTAGTATTGGAGTTATGAGTGTAAGATTTGAAATGTAGCCGCCAGAGTGCAGTTAATATGCATTCTATTCGTGAGATGTTGAAATTGTTTATTTATGGTCTTCTTTGACTTCGACTATCTTCTAAGTATGTGTTCTTGATAGTAAGAAAGATGGTTTATTTGGGAACTGTCATTTCTGTCGGAAGAGAAATGTTGATGTCTTAGAAGTAGTAATATTGTATCTTTGGCCACTGACAGTTTTGATATGTGGTCGGCCTATGAGATTGTACGTGACCTGAAAGTAATGACACTATGGAAGAAGATCCACAGCCTGCTTCCAGTCTCCGACCGGGTCAGGAATGGAATGAATGAAGCCCCCATCTAGCGGCGAGGATATGAACTGTGCCGGCTGCCGAGGCCTGACGCACTCCTCTGGGGCAATGATTAAATGAATGACAGATGAAATGAAATGATAGTGGAGAGTGTTGCTGGAATGAAATTTGGACAGGGAAAACTGGAGTACCCGGAGAAAAACCTGTCTGCCTCCGTTCTGTCCAGCACAGATCTCACATGGAGTGACCGGGATTTGAACCACGGACCCAGCGGTGAGAGGCTAGCGTGCTGCCGCCTAAGCCACGGAGGCTTTCAATGACACTATGGATCTGGAGCTATTACGGCGTTGGAAACGTTAGTAAGTTATTTTATGTTGAAAAGATATGTTGAATACGGATGAGTGGTAATGTATGGGGTATATGCTAGCTTGTGTTCTCTATGGAGTAAATGTCTAGGAGAATTTATGTCATGTTTTCGCCTCTCCGAAAACAGAGTTCACTCGATGTTTCCGTAAAATTTGGATCCCTTGGAATGATTGTATTGCTGGACTGAGTGGGAGTTCTCTGGTGTACGTTGTTGAAGATTGACAACAACGAAAGGAATAACAAGTTGACGATCAGCTGTGAGGTTGATGAGGAAAAAGTACCAAGAAAAGGTATCGAAAGATATTGTAAGAAGATTCGTTCAGTTGTTGATATACATTTGTAGTTTACAGTTAAAGGTTATGACTGTAACTATGTGGTTGTGGAGAGATGACGATCACCTGTTACGATGTTTTGAAAGAGGTACGAAGGAAGGTAACAAGATATTGTAAGAAGATTTGTAGAGTCGTTGGTATATATTTGCAGTGTGTTAATTATGTTACTTAGGAAGCAGAATAACCAGTGATGGACGAAGCAAAGAGGATATAAAAGGTAGGTTGGCTCAGGCAAGGAAAGCCTTTCTACAAAAAAGGAATCTGTTGACATCGAATATAGATTTAGGTATTAGGAGTCATTTTTGAAAGCTTTTGTCTGGAGCGTGGCGCTCTATGGAAGTGAAACTTGGACTATTGGTGCAGCAGAAAAGAGGAGAATTGAAGCATTTGAAATGTGGTGTTACAGGAGAATGATGAAGATCAGATGGGTAGACAGGGTTACAAACGAAGAGGTATTAAGGCGAGTGGGAGAGGAGAGATGTTTCTGGCGACTGCTAATGAAGAGAAGAGATAGGTTGGTAGGACACATAAGTAGTATAGGAAATGTATGTTTTGAATATTGCGTAATCGCGAGGACATATTGCATCATCATGACGTCATCTGATAGCTATGCGGATGTGAGCACGTGCACGTGCACATGTTAGCGTGGGAAGAGGTTGACCTTTAACTGCTTGAAGCAGATAACCTTTGGGTAACCGCTTGAAGCAGATAACCTTTGACTTATTTATGTGATAGAGATAAAAATTAATGGGTGTTGATGTCATCTGATACCCATGCAAGTGAGCAGCTGTGCGAGCGATCACGTGATATGTCTGCAGTGTTCGTGTGAGACGTGGTTGACGCTTTTGTAAGAGAGCGGAACTTTTAAATGATTATTTATAGATGAGTTTTTTTTAATATTTATTAAAAAACAAAAAAAAAACTAATAGGTCATTCGCTTTTTAGTATTTCGCTAACCAATAATGCGATTTAAGCATAGGGGGTGTCGTAGGACTCGTAATCAATTCTCCTTTTGTATGAACGAGGTATGTCAACCCCCAAAATAAAAACTACCCTTACACGGGCAGAAAGAGTAATTTTTTGTATGTATGCACGCCGGTGGCTTTTGTCAAAAGGGCATAACTACACTTTTGTTAATATTTTCTGAACTCCTGATGGGATTTTGCCATAGGCAGTATCCTAGCACTTGGGGTGACGCCTCGTTTTTAAATGTGTGATTCATTTTTTTTGTCAAAAGGGCCTAACTACTCTTTTGTTAATATCTCGCGAACCAATCATGCTAGGGACTTGTATGAGGGGTCCTAGCACTTGGGGCGATGTCCCCCCTTTGGGGGTGAAACTACCCCCCAAAATTGAAAACTCAATATCTTGGAAACTAAGAATCCTAAAATTTGGCGTGATAGCTCTAAAAATAGGTGATGACATAAGCTTTTAGCTGGATTGGTCATTTCACCCCTAAAACAGTAAATACTCATGTTATGAAAAAAAAACGTGTTAAACACCTAAAAATGATAAATGAAACTAAGATCTTTTGTTTTTGATGAAAAATAGCAGGGGGGGGTGAAAACTACCCCTAAATTGAAAAATCGATACCTTGGAAACTAAGAACCGTAAAATTAGGTGTAATAGCTTAAAAAATTGGCTGTGACATAGGCTTTTATCTGGATAGATGATTTCACCCCTAAAACAGTAAATAGTGATTTTACACTGGGGAAAAAGGTGTTAAAAGGGTAAAAATGATAATTGAACCTATGATCTTTTGTTTTTGATGAAAAATAGCAGGGGGGGTGTAAACTACCCCTAAATTGAAAAATCGATACCTTGGAAACTAAGAACCATAAAATTAGGTGTAATAGCTTAAAAAATTGGTTGTGACATAGGCTTTTATCTGGATAGATGATTTCACCCCTAAAACAGTAAATAGTGATTTTACACTGGGGGCAAAAGGTGTTAAAAGGGTAAAAATGATAATTGAACCTATGATCTTTTGTTTTTGATGAAAAATAGCAGGGGGGGGTGAAAACTACCCCTAAATTGAAAAATCGATACCTTGGAAACTAAGAACCGTAAAATTAGGTGTAATAGCTTAACAAATTGGTTGTGACATAGGCTATTATCTGGATAGATGATTTCACCCCTAAAACAGTAAATAGTGATTTTACACTGGGGAAAAAGATGTTAAGAGTGTAAAAATGATAATTGAACCTATGATCTTTTGTTTTTCATGAAAAATAGTAGGGGGGTGAAAACTACCCCCAAATTGAAAAAATTGATATCCTGCAAACTAAGTACCCTAAAATTATGTGTGATAGTTGAAAAATAGGTGATGACATACGCTTTTACCTCGATAGATTATTTCACTCTTAAAACAGGGAATAGTAATGTTACAGGAGAAAAAGGTATTAAACACTTATAAGCATAAGAGTTTTGTGAAACCATGCTTAAATGAATGTTTGTATGGAGGATGACAGCATGCTAATTATTATTATTATTATTATTATTATTATTAGGTAATTATGGATTAATGTGTTTATAGCTAACGAATAAGGCTACAGAGTTTTATCAGTTGTTGTACAAATCAGGATGGCCAACCCGTTGCCATGCCCCATGAATTTACCCAAAAGAGCCAAAACGTTAAGGATATCGACCTGAGATTTTATAAAACTAATTATCGGAGAGGGTGTTGTTTTGGACTGACAATGGCTAACCCCTTCCCATGATTCATGAATTGACCCAAAACGTTTTACCAGACAAGACGGAGTGTACCCTGTTGCAGCCTTTAGAAAATTGAACCTGGAGCTCTGTGGTGACAGTTGAGTTATATGAATGATGCTTTTTGAACAAACACACACTTCCATACGATCGCTAGGTTGAATCTGCACAGAGACATTGGCTTTGTTTGTGTAATGAGTCTTGGTGATAAGAACACGGCGCTCTTGCCAGCAAGTTTCATATTACTCGTCTGCTTGATAGTGGACGTGCTTCGCACCGTGTTAATTTACATGAGAAGATAGTTGTTAGGTAAGGGTTGACAAGGCTCAGTGAACCTTATTGCAACCTTAAAATGAAAATTAATTTCTCGGTATAGTCGGGGTTGGAAGCCAAGTCCTTAGGGTAGACAACCAAGTATGATAAACACTACACTGTGAGATGGTCAAATGATAATGTAAGAGAACATAAAGAAATGTTTTCTGTAGTTTAACGAATTGACTAAGAGCCATGCTATGAGAGGTATAGGTAATTGAAATTGAATCCTTAGCTGTTGACCCTACTACATGTAAGCTATAGCAATGCCCGCCTATAAGCTATCATGTTAGAAAAAGAAATGTATGGGTTGTTTTAAACGGAGAATGATTGTGTTTACTGTGAAACACAAATCTGAATTTAAAAATAGTTTATGTCCTACATGATGTTTGAACCCCTTTTCTTATTTATACTTTAGACAAACGCTAACATAGTTGTAATTCAGAAGCCATGGCTGCCTCCTTTCCAATCCTATACCGTACACTGAAGTTAAAATTAATAATGATCACGTTACAGACAGCCAGTTTCAAAGCCATGAGAAATAAGTGAACGAAGTATAAAATTCTTGACCAAGTCTGGAATTCAACATGGTGTTGTTCCAAACAAAAGACAAGCGTTCTATAAACTTAACCACCAAGCTGTCCTATCGACCCCTAATTGTTTGGCTGATGGTGAAAATAAAATTAAATGTAAACTATAATTAAAACTAACTACACACTTATAACTAGAAAAAAGAAATGTAAGACAAAAGGATAACAGGACAAATAAAGGACAGAAGGCATACAAAATGCCCCTCAACCCTGAAGAATGTGGATTGATGGACTTGAAAGGAAGGAGAGCCATAAATGGTAGATATGAAAGTATAAGAGGAGAGGGTCCCGCTCCAATGGTAATCGATAAAAAGGAGGGAAACTGGACCCAGCTCAACTTCCAAACTGATCAGCCTACGCCCCTGAGGGTGTAGCCATATCCAGGGTGCACCACAAGTGGTGGGGCTACATACACCCTACCTTTAGTGTGGCTTCAGCAAAAGGCAGGAAATAACACAAAAATAGAAAGAAGGCTGCCTCCTCTCACAAGGAGGGTATCAGAAAAAAATAAACAAGGGTCAATTAAGTCAGAAAATAAAGAGACTCCCTAAGCCTTGGATAGCCTAATAATGTCGGAGTCGGTAGAGAACAAGTGTTGACAAGGTGTGGTCGACAGGAAAGAAGATAGACAGGAGCCTAGCACAAGTCAGTGGAAGCAATGATGGACTCAGCGTGGATTGATGGACTTGAAAGGAAGGAGAGCCATAAAAGGTAGATGTGAAAGTATAAGAGGAGAGGGTCCCGCTCCAATGGTATTCGATAAAAAGGAGGGAAACTGGACCCAGCTCAACTTCCAAACTGATCAGCCTAAGCCCCTGAGGGTGTAGCCATATCCAGGGTGCACCACAAGTGGTGGGGCTACATACACCCTATCTTTAGTGTGGCTTCAGCAAAAGGCAGGAAATAACACAAAAATAGAAAGAAGGCTGCCTCCTCACACAAGGAGGGTATCAGAAAAAAATAAACAAGGGTCAATTAAGTCAGAAAATAAAGAGACTCCCTAAGCCTTGGATAGCCTAATAATGTCGGAATCGGTAGAGAACAAGTGTTGACCAGGTGTGGTCGACAGGAAAGAAGATAGACAGGAGCCTAGCACAAGTCAGTGGAAGCAATGATGGACTCAGCTGGGGCTCCATGGTCGTCAACCTACATTCCACTAGATGTAAGCCCATGTTTGGGGGTGGTGGAAAATAAAGGCCTCTTTTGTTTTAAATCACTGGCTTTAAGGACGGTAACACATGGCATGCCTTTATAATGCGATACTGGTCCTAGGGGTATGCAAAATTGTATTAGATACTCAGCTAATAATAGTGTACACGACCCCTTATTATTTTCTCTAAGTACAGTACATGGGAAGGATGACCCTGATTTCCAAGCCCCTAAGTAAGACAAAAACAAATTATTTCCATTTCCAAACAGTTGGGGTGAGGTGAGGTGAGTTTTCTAAACGTCCATATCATGTGGTTTTTCCACTTGTACTGACGACACTCAAAAGACGTTCCATATTCATTAAGTCCGTTATTATCAGGAAACATTTTCTGCCAACAGGTGCTTACTGCATATGGCAAGGCCTTACACTCCTGGTTTAGTCATTCTTTCTTGCTAAGGATGCTCTATATACCCTAGAAAAGGCTATACGTGTTAGTTCTGAACACTAAGTGGTAATTGTATATTAAAATTTTATGCACTGCTTATACAAGCACGTTTTGCATGCAGTCAAGCTTTGTAAGATAGTTACATACAACACGCAAAGTGTGTTTCCGCTACCTAGCGGTGGATATGAGCACTCACTGGTGATATCCGAGGTGAGCTGATTTGCTCACACATTTGCTCCCATATTGGCCCCCACTTTTGCTCCCATATTTGCTCCCACTTTTGCTCCCACTTTTGCTCCCATATTGGCTCCCACATTTGCTCCCACTTTTTTGCTCCCTCTTTTTGCTCCCATATTAATGCCAACTCTTGTACACAAGTACCTTTAACAGTTATTTGTTAATAGGAATATATAATATTAAAAAAGTTTGGCTAGTATAGCATAAATTATTCCTAATGTTTGTGTTGGTGTGACATAGAGATTTAAATAATAAGATTTCTTAAAAGTGTAGGTACTCAAAATTAGTTTATAATTAAAAAAGTGTATTAATTATAAGCAGCAGCAAAATGTAAATTGAATAATATTTCTGATATTGTTCAAAACAAAAGTCCTAAGGTCTTGGGTTTGAATTCCCAACAATGGTTGTCAGCCAATGAGTTACACTACAGGATACTTTTATTTTTGTGTTGTGTTGCGTGATAATTTGCCGATCTCGCGGTGTAGTGGTTAGTAGACTTAGGTTTTATCCCTGAGGTCTTGGGTTCCAACTCAACTATGCCCAGAATTTAATTTTGATCTGAGAGTTGAAAGGTTAGGTTAGGTGAAGCTAGGTTACGTAAAGTTAGTTTAGGTGAAGTTATGATAGTTTAGGTTAGGTTAGGTAAAGTTGGGTCAAGTTAGGTTAGGTAAAGTTAGGTTAGGTTAGGTGAAGTTGGGTTAGGTGAAGTTGGGTTACGTTAGGTTAGGTTAGGTTAGGTGAGGTTAGGTTAGGTGAGGTTAGGATATGTTAGGATAGGTGAAGTTAGGTTAGGTTAGACGAGGTTAGGGTAGGTAAGGTTAGGTTAGGTTAGGTTAGGATAGGTGAAGTTAGGTTAGGTGAGGTTAGGGTAGGTTAGGTTAGGTTAGGTTATGGCTAAGTTTTGTTATGTTTAGTTGTTTTAGAAAAACACCACTTTTGCTCTCATATTTGGTTCCATATTTTCTTTGCACTTTCAACTATCTTGACTTGTGTATTGACTTTTGCCGGCATATTTGTTGACATATTTGTTAGCATATTTGCTCCCTCTTTTTATATTTGCTTTGCTCCCACATTTCATCCCATATATGCTCCCGCTTTTTGCTTCCCACTTTTTGCTCACAGTTTTTGCTCCCACATTTGCTCACACTTTTGCTGACACTTTTTACCCCCACTTTTTCTCCCACTTTTTGCATCTATATATCCTCCCACATTAATCTATTGTTGTTATTACCAAGTTGTCTTTACTAGAAATTAGTTTATGCTTGACAGTTGATATGGAAGTATCAGTGACTAGGAATGGTAAGCCTTATGCATACTATACAGGGTATTCATATATTGTGAAACGAAGCAATAAAAATGGAACTGTTATTTGGCGCTGTTCAAAGCAACGATCGAAACAGTGTCGAGGAATGCTGAAGACAAAAGAATTGGACATACTTTCTTCAAACAATCATGATTGTAAACTTACTAATCATGCTAGTGTAAATGTAAGGAAAACTCAAACCGAAGCAAAGAACCAAGTCCAAGAAAAAAATAGTGCTGCTCAAGATAATATTAACCTCGGGTCTAATACACAACAACGCACTCATGCTGTTAGCGAGTTGTTTAATGAGAAACCTTTAACACCTCCTGTAAAACCCATGATCAGACACACACCCACATCTCAAAAGCCCTCAACCCTGTCAGAGACAACATACCCCATCAAGAAGTTGGTTGGGGAAGGTGAAAAGGATGGTGATGGTGATGATAATAATAACTTAACAATGTTAAAGCACTCTAGCACATCTAAAAAGAAGCTTTCAACACTATCAAAGGCAACTCAAACCATTGAACAGATTGTGGACACAGGTGGAAATTATGATGGTAAAGATGACGATGATGATGATGATCATTATGAAGATGATTATAATGATGAGGATGATAATGATGATGATGGTGAAAATCATGAACTGCTTCCCGAGTATTTAAAACCATTCATAAAAAATAGCAAATGGAACGATCCTAATATATTAGTAGAACGTCTACAGCTCTTGCATGCCTGTAAACAGGCTGGTCATATTGGTTATCAAGAAGAGCTGTTAGAAATAGAAGATGAACTTCGTAAAGCTGGTATTATAGTGTAATTGGTCAACGTAGTAACACCCCCATCCCCTAAAATAATGTTCAACAAGTGTTATATTTAAAAACTATAACAAGCAAACGTGAACAAAAAAGAGCTGTATTCTGTGTGTGTGTGTATACCTATTGTAAATATATATATATATATATATATATATATATATATATATATATATATTTGAATTAAATTAATTAACACAGTTTGTATATATTTCTAGTTTTTTTTTGCATGTTGACTGTATATTTCCTCAACCACTTTTTGGTTTTTCAATGCACATTTTCGATTTGTTTTGATTTTTACGTAGCATTACAGTTATCAGTCTTGTAAACTGGGTAATTAATATAGGTATAAAGGCATCTTAAAAAATCACAAGCATTACAGTTGTGACATATCACGTATAATATGTTACATGTTATCCTACATTCCACATTGGGCTCTCCCTTCTTATCAGTGAACTCTGTTGGTCATTAAAATAACTACTTGTAAAATAATTCCAGTGGCATATCCTGTTAGCAAATATCATATATTAAATATTTTCACGTCATAGAACGACAACTTGAAAATCATTTATTGTAGGAATACCTTTAATGGGACCACAAAACCTTCAAGTATGCAATATACATTGCAGATAGTGCTGTATTTTGGGAGGTAGTGCCTCGAGTGCTTACATTAAATAACAATACTGTAAACATATAAACATTTAATAAATCATAATTGTTTTCATTCAAATATCATATACCTAATAAATATTTTCACACAATAGAATGACCATTTCAAGATCATTTATTGTAGGGATATCTTTAATGGGATCTCCAAACCTTGAAGTAAACCATATTTGATATACATTCCACATAGCTACATAACCGACAGTACGTCGTGGTATCAATCTCAGCCACAGCTGTAACATAGGCTTTTACCTGGATAGATGATTTCACCCCTAAAACAGTGAATAGTGATTTTACACTGGGGGGAAAAGGTGTTAAACGGGCAAAAATGATAATTGAACCTGAGATCTTTTGTTTTTCATGAAAAATAGTAGGCGGTTCGTCTATAGGTTTAAGCCTCTGTTGTATATGATTTCAAAAAATGATAAACAGCTAAACTCACTGGTCAATAACCAACATAGTGGCCAAAATGTCTCCCTGATAGGTAACTCATGTTTGGTTAGACAATTCTTATTGCAAAGCCAGCCAAGACCTAAAAAAATAGTATTAATACCGTATCACTAAACAAATCAAACCATCTTAAGCTATTTATTAAATTTAATTGCATTTTAGGAAACTTGCAAGCATCTTGCAGCCTTCAAGAGGAAAGTATAGACAGGAATTGTGAAAAGGAAGCCGCTAAATCATTAAATGTAGTAAAGTTTATGAACCTTAACGTAAGAAGTTATGAAAGTCTATGTGAGGGTGTGGTTTTTACCGTTGGATGCCTTTTCTGGCACCCACCTCAGAGACGAGTTTAAGGGAGATGAAACTCAGCTATTATGTCGAATGTGGAGCTCCTAGTCTAGGAGAAAGTCACGTTCAGGTATTTGTCTGCAGGGAGTGTGGGAAACGAAACAACAACTAAAAAAGCATACAAGTAAAGGGAATATTATGGAATTTTCGAGTATATGTTGTGATTGTTTTAAAAAATTGGTTAAATTTCATGGTTTGTAGACCTCTTGGCTAAATTTGGTAGAATTTAGTGAATTTTCATCAATATTCGGCTAATTTTATATAAATTTGAGCTAGTTTCAACCATTCTTTAATAATTCAATGGCATTTCAATAAATCTTGTAGTCATTTGTTGGATTTTGCTGAAATTTGGTGGAATTTGCTAAATTTGCGGTAAATTTAGTGGATTTTACAAAATTCTGGTCAATTTCAAGCTAAATCTCAGATATTTAGATATTTTACAAATAACCTCTTTCACTGTGATGGCTGTATTAATGTGTGCTTCGACTATGAAGGGTAGGAATGGTAAGGAGCTGGTTATGGACTTAAGTGCATAGTCAATTATATTTACTTTCAGGATGTGTGTTGTGGGAAAATCGAACACTCCTCTTGTTAGTTTTTCAAGTAAGTGTACTCCATGCCTCCCTTAGAAGCCGCTAATGAGCTCTAAGCATTGGCAGTTTGCAACCATCTCACTATTGTTAACATTGAATGCTCATTACTTGTTATTTCAAGTACATGTTGTCATGTAGGTAAGGAATTGATCCAAACATAACATGTTTTGATTTTCTTTGCACTTGTCTGTGGGCAAACATGGCATTTACCTGGAGGACAAGTGGAAAAACCACATGAGTATAACGTTTAGAAAACTCACCTCACCTCACCCCAACTGTTTGGAAATGGAAATAATTTGTTTTTGTCTTACTTAGGGGCTTGAAAATCAGGGTCATCCTTCCCATGTACTGTACTTAGAGAAAATAATAAGGGGTCGTGTACACTATTATTAGCTGAGTATCTAATACAATTTTGCATACCCCTAGGACCAGTATCGCATTATAAAGGCATGCCATGTGTTACCGTCCTTAAAGCCAGTGATTTAAAACAAAAGAGGCCTTTATTTTCCACCACCCCCAAACATGGGCTTACATCTAGTGGAATGTAGGTTGACGACCATGGAGCCCCAGCTGAGTCCATCATTGCTTCCACTGACTTGTGCTAGGCTCCTGTCTATCTTCTTTCCTGTCGACCACACCTGGTCAACACTTGTTCTCTACCGACTCCGACATTATTAGGCTATCCAAGGCTTAGGGAGTCTCTTTATTTTCTGACTTAATTGACCCTTGTTTATTTTTTTCTGATACCCTCCTTGTGTGAGGAGGCAGCCTTCTTTCTATTTTTGTGTTATTTCCTGCCTTTTGCTGAAGCCACACTAAAGGTAGGGTGTATGTAGCCCCACCACTTGTGGTGCACCCTGGAAATGGCTACACCCTCAGGGGCTTAGGCTGATCAGTTTGGAAGTTGATCTGGGTCCAGTTTCCCTCCTTTTTATCGATTACCATTGGAGCGGGACCCTCTCCTCTTATACTCCCATATCTACCATTTATGGCTCTCCTTCCTTTCAAGTCCATCAATCCACATTCTTCAGGGTAGAGGGGCATTTTTTATGCCTTCTGTCCTTTATTTGTCCTGTTATCCTTTTGTCTTACATTTCTTTTTTCTAGTTATAAGTGTGTAGTTAGTTTTAATTATAGTTTACATTTAATTTTATTTTCACCATCAGCCAAACAATTAGAGGTCGATAGGACAGCTTGGTGGTTAAGTTTATAGAACGCTTGTCTTTTGTTTGGAACAACACCATGTTGAATTCCAGACTGGGTCAAGAATTTTATACTTTGTTCACTTATTTCTCATGGCTTTGAAACTGGCTGTCTGTAACGTGATCATTATTAATTTTAACTTCAGTGTACGGTGTAGGATTGGAAAGGAGGCAGCCATGGCTTCTGAATTACAACTATGTTAGCGTTTGTCTAAAGTATAAATAAGAAAAGGGGTTCAAACATCATGTAGGACATAAACTATTTTTAAATTCAGATTTGTGTTTCACAGTAAACACAATCATTCTCCGTTTAAAACAACCCATAAATTTCTTTTTCTAACATGATAGCTTATAGGCGGGCATTGCGATAGCTTACATGTAGTAGGGTCAACAGCTAAGGATTCAATTTCAATTACCTATACCTCTCATGGTATGGCTCTTAGTCAATTCGTTAAACTACAGAAAACATTTCTTTATGTTCTCTTACATTATCATTTGACCATCTCACAGTGTAGTGTTTATCATACTTGGTTGTCTACCCTAAGGACTTGGCTTCCAACCCCGACTATACCGAGAAATTAATTTTCATTTCAAGGTTGCAATAAGGTTCACTGAGCCTTGTCAACCCTTACCTAACAACTATCCTCTCATGTAAATTAACACGGTGCGAAGCACGTCCACTATCAAGCAGACGAGTAATATGAAACTTGCTGGCAAGAGCGCAGTGTTCTTATCACCAAGACTCATTACACAAACAAAGCCAATGTCTCTGTGTAGATTCAACCTAGCGATCGTATGGAAGTGTGTGTTTGTTCAAAAAGCATCATTCATATAACTCAACTGTCACCACAGAGCTCCAGGTTCAATTTTCTAAAGGCTGCAACAGGGTACACTCCGTCTTGTCTGGTAAAACGTTTTGGGTCAATTCATGAATCATGGGAAGGGGTTAGCCATTGTCAGTCCAAAACAACACCCTCTCCGATAATTAGTTTTATAAAATCTCAGGTCGATATCCTTAACGTTTTGGCTCTTTTGGGTAAATTCATGGGACATGGCAACGGGTTGGCCATCCTGATTTGTACAACAACTGATAAAACTCTGTAGCCTTATTCGTTAGCTATAAACACATTAATCCATAATTACCTAATAATAATAATAATAATAATAATAATTAGCATGCTGTCATCCTCCATACAAACATTCATTTAAGCATGGTTTCACAAAACTCTTATGCTTATAAGTGTTTAATACCTTTTTCTCCTGTAACATTACTATTCCCTGTTTTAAGAGTGAAATAATCTATCGAGGTATAAGCGTATGTCATCACCTATTTTTCAACTATCACACATAATTTTAGGGTACTTAGTTTGCAAGATATCAATTTTTTCAATTTGGGGGTAGTTTTCACCCCCCTACTATTTTTCATGAAAAACAAAAGATCATAGGATCAATTATCATTTTTACCCTCTTAACATCTTTTTCCCCAGTGTAAAATCACTATTTACTGTTTTAGGGGTGAAATCATCTATCCAGATAAAAGCCTATGTCACAACCAATTTTTTAAGCTATTACACCTAATTTTACGGTTCTTAGTTTCCAAGGTATCGATTTTTCAATTTAGGGGTAGTTTTCACCCCCCTGCTATTTTTCATCAAAAACAAAAGATCATAGGTTCAATTATCATTTTTACCCTTTTAACACCTTTTGCCCCCAGTGTAAAATCACTATTTACTGTTTTAGGGGTGAAATCATCTATCCAGATAAAAGCCTATGTCACAACCAATTTTTTAAGCTATTACACCTAATTTTACGGTTCTTAGTTTCCAAGGTATCAATTTGTCAATTTAGGGGTAGTTTTCACCCCCCCCTGCTATTTTGCATCAAAAACAAAAGATCATAGGTTCAATTATCATTTTTACCCTTTTAACACCTTTTTCCCCCAGTGTAAAATCACTATTTACTGTTTTAGGGGTGAAATCATCTATCCAGATAAAAGCCTATGTCACAACCAATTTTTTAAGCTATTACACCTAATTTTACGGTTCTTAGTTTCCAAGGTATCGATTTTTCAATTTAGGGGTAGTTTACACCCCCCCCTGCTATTTTTCATCAAAAACAAAAGATCATAGGTTCAATTATCATTTTTACCCTTTTAACACCTTTTTCCCCAGTGTAAAATCACTATTTACTGTTTTAGGGGTGAAATCATCTATCCAGATAAAAGCCTATGTCACAGCCAATTTTTTAAGCTATTACACCTAATTTTACGGTTCTTAGTTTCCAAGGTATCAATTTTTCAATTTAGGGGTAGTTTTCACCCCCCTGCTATTTTTCATCAAAAACAAAAGATCTTAGTTTCATTTATCATTTTTAGGTGTTTAACACGTTTTTTTTTCCATAACATGACTATTTACTGTTTTAGGGGTGAAATGACCAATCCAGCTAAAAGCCTATGTCATCACCTATTTTTAGAGCTATCACGCCAAATTTTAGGATTCTTAGTTTCCAAGATATTGAGTTTTCAATTTTGGGGGGTAGTTTCACCCCCAAAGGGGGGACATCGCCCCAAGTGCTAGGACCCCTCATACAAGTCCCTAGCATGATTGGTTCGCGAGATATTAACAAAAGAGTAGTTAGGCCCTTTTGACAAAAAAATGAATCACACATTTAAAAACGAGGCGTCACCCCAAGTGCTAGGATACTGCCTACGGCAAAATCCCATCAGGGGTTCAGAAAATATTAACAAAAGTGTAGTTAGGCCCTTTTGACAAAAGCCACCGGCGTGCATACATACAAAAATTACTCTTTCTGCCCGTGTAAGGGTAGTTTTTATTTTGGGGGTTGACATACCTCGTTCATACAAAAGGAGAATTCACTACGAGTCCTACGACACCCCCTATGCTTAAATCGCATTATTGGTTAGCGAAATACTAAAAAGCGAATGACCTATTAGTTTTTTTTGTTTTTTAATAAATATTAAAAAAACTCACCTATAAATAATCATTTAAAAGTTCCGCTCTCTTACAAAAGCGTCAACCACGTCTCACACGAACACTGCAGACATATCACGTGATCGCTCGCACAGCTGCTCACTTGCATGGGTATCAGATGACATCAACATCCATTAATTTTTATCTCTATCACATAAATAAGTCAAAGGTTATCTGCTTCAAGCGGTTACCCAAAGGTTATCTGCTTCAAGCAGTTAAAGGTCAACCTCTTCCCACGCTAACATGTGCACGTGCACGTGCTCACATCCGCATAGCTATCAGATGACGTCATGATGATGCAATATGTCCTCGCGATTACGCAATATTCAAAACATACATTTCCTATACTACTCACATACTAAGACACCCAGGAATAGCAAGCTTAGTTATGGAAGGAAGGGTCGAGGACAAGAACTGTAGGGGTAGACCAAGGTTAGAATATGTTAAACAGATTGCCTCGGATGTAGGGTGTGGTAGCTATGTAGAGATGAAACGATTAGCTCAGGACAGGGAGGCATGGAGAACTGCATCAAACCATCAAAAGACTGAAGACTCAAACAACAACAATTATGTAACATTGGACTGTGATGATTTTAACCTATGAGAAAACAAGATATTATCGTCAAGTTCACTGCAAATATTTTTTGAGAACCAAGTTGATGAAGAATAGGCTAACGTATTCTGTTGATGTGACGGGCCGAATTAAGGAAAGCAAACATTCTGGAGATGAAAGGATCACATTGGTTGATACATATTAAGCAAAACGTCTTATTACATCTTAAGTTACGACTGTGATTGATTGTGAGATAAATTGTATTACTGTCGGACTTCTAGTACTATCAAGTTGGATGAAAAGACTGTTGTTGATGTGTGAAAGGTATCTATGGACCAGAGATATGGAGATTGTTGCGAAGTGAAAATATGATGCTGAATGTCATTTATGGAACTTCGATGTTAACTGCCCTTGAAGAGATCACTGTATTGAAGACTAATATATATTTTAATGATGGATATTTTGAAGTGGGATGATAAGTGTTTTGGGAGTGGTATGGAGGGCTTGTTAAAAAGTAAGTACCCTAATTAATGTTTCTACATCTCTTATGTCATGTCATGTTATGTGTGTCAATGTTCAAATGTTGTTGAATACATCATATGTCTACCAGTCGTATCAGTGTATCATTTCCTAGTTATGGTATTCATTAGCAGCTTCAAACTGGTAGCCAGGGTAAATGATTGCAAATGGTCCAGCACCATCCATCAAGAGAGTTTACCTGCCTTAAGGGGGTAGCGTGTCAGTGCTTATGCAGTAGCGTGGTTGACGAATTATCCCACATTTTATTGGTTTGAGGTTGTTGTGAGTGCCGGACTGGGAAACGATAAACAAAAAAATACTTACCTCCAAGTGTGTTATGATGTATTTGTGTATAATGTTTTATAATGTTGTATTTATTGTTTCATGGACTACATATCACTCTGAATGGACGAATATTTGAAGAAAGCTATATCTTATTTATCGAAGGAAGAATTATTTGATGAGATTGAAATAAGAGGTGGCGTACCTAATTGTCATCGTGAACTGGATGTCATTCTGCTAAAATCATTGTAATCTATTCCTATTTGTGAATTTCCTGACGATCACCCTTACTGGACAAAAGGTGAGTCTGGTATTGAAAATTCTGTCTCTGAATTGTTAAAATCATATGAAGTGTTGGACAGTGTTGACAAGTCTTCGTCTTATCGTGTGAACAAATTGCGTTATCGTTCTTTGCATTGGATTCATCGTCTAAGGAGATTAATTGATTTTTGGTCGAAAAGCTATGTTGATGTTTCTGTTAGGTTGACTAGTTTGCGTTCCAAACTTATTGAATGTTTTAATCGGTTTTCATCGGATGGTTTTGTGGATAATACTGGTGAATCGGTTGTATGTTTGGAAAGTGTGGATTCTAATGGCTGTGATTCGTGTGATTTGAGTGTGAATAATTATTGTATTTTTAATTTACTATCTAGGGCGATGGAGAATAGTGAAAGGCGGTCGGATTACTTACAAACTAGATCTAATACAGGGTTAATTAACCAGAGTTAGTCTCCAAATAATGCAACTGAGGCTAGGTCGAACTCAAATATGTTGAACTCAGATAGCTCTAACAATTTAAATGAAAGAGGTAACCAGTCGACTGAATCTTTTTCATTCCATAACGTTGGTAGTACTCTAATTAATGCTGGATTTGGTCATTCGCATAATTCTAGGGGCGTACAAACTGAAGATAACGTACTTGGTGTTCGAGAAGTGGTTGATAGGGTTAATTTGAATGATGTAGTAAATGAGAATGCCTCTTATAATGTTGTTTCTCCAATTAAGGTAAGTGCTGTGAGTGATATTAAATTTGTTAATCTGACCAATCCTTTATCTCTGATTTTGAAGGATTTTCATATGCGCAATGGTACAGATGGTACCTGTTAGTGAAGTTTTTAAAGAAATTAGTTGAGCTGAAGGATAGTGGCCGTGTATTTGGTCTCTCGGAAGTACAAATTCTTAGGATTGTGTACCCATGTACTGAGGGTATGTTACGAGAGAAATTAATTGAAAAGTTGAGCGCTAATTGTACTCTTGATGAATTTCATATGGAGGTCTTAAATGTTTTCATTACTCCACGTACCTTGTCTGAGTTACATCGTGACTATTTGTTTAGAGTTCAACATATGGAAGAGACCTTAAACGAATATTTTCTGGACATCAAAACTTAAGCCAAGGTTTTTGCGGTTAATCTAACTGAAGAACAGATTGTAAGCTCTTTAGTGAAGGGATGAATCCTATTTATCGTGCTTATTTAACCATGAATGGCAAACCTAGAAACTTCGTTGAATTCGATGAACTGATTTTATTTGCTGAAAAGGTTAAGAGAGTCAACATGTCAAGAGTGGATTATACTTCTTTGCAGTGTAACTATGTTTTGGGTAATGTAGGTTATGTTCATCCTCAGAGTACCTTACAGGGTCGTGAAGCGGAGCCGCAGATTGGCAGTCATCATGATCCTGTTTATTTTAGAAATTTATTTCAGGAGAATGCAGCACAGGGTAGCCAAGAATTAGTGTCTACTAGTGTCCAACGCTATGCACCTCAGGGGCGTAGTGCACAGAGTTCCAGGGGTGGTAGACCTAATTCTCGTAAGCGATGTGATTTATGTGGCTCCTATAATCACATTCGGCGCTGGTGTGATACAGGGTTGTCTGATTATTCTGTTGTTGTTGTTTTTCTTTTCTAAATTGTGTTTGGGGAATTTTTATTTCTCTGCACAGGTGATGCACTTTCGTCTGAATCGTGCAAATCTGTAATTTGTCTTCTTGTATTTTCTTTTCGAAATTGTGTACGGTCTAAGGTGACAAACTTGTGTAAATGTATTTGAGTGTATGAGCGTGAGTGATTGTAATTAGTTTTGTTCTTATAATCGGGTGGGTCTTCTTGTTGTTTCTTGGTGTGAATTAAGGTTAGGATTGGTTCTAGATTAATTGTAAACTTTATTTGAGTAAAAACGCCGTACGTATAAAATGACATCACGTTGAGATATTATAGGTAGGTATTTACAAACCACTTCTTTCTCCAAGTGATGACTTGTTCATCTATTTACTTGTTGATTCATGAAGGTAAGTGCTTGCCGAAAATGTTGTTGGTGAAGGGTGATCATGCTATGCCAGGATAAAATGCGGCTAGTATGAAATGTTGATTTACTGTGTGTTTAATTGAGGGTTATTATTATTGTGTATGTCGATGTCTCAACGTATGTCTATTTATATTCTGGAAATATTTGGGGAATATTGCGGGTGGTTAATGATTTGTTATCTTGGGGACGTTTGTAAGGTTGTGTGAATTAGATGAAAGATTGAGAGCGTTTGTAACTTATTGGTCTGCACGTGTGAGTCACATTCTGTCGTATTTTGTGATTTTCTTTCTCTTCTAGTATCTTGTATCGGTGTATTTGTTTTTGGTGGGGTAATTGACTGTTATTTCCTAAATTGAGTGCCGGATATATTTTTCTTTTCCTCTGCTCTTGTGACGCATATTCGTCTGAATAGTGCTATGCTGTAAGTTTTTTGTATGTAAGTAATTTTGTTTGTGTGTGGGTGATTGAACTGTCTTGTGGTGTGTATATGTTGTGTTTAGTTGAGATTGTGTTTTGACGTAAAGATGTACGATAGATGTGCTATTTGGCGTGTGTATGTTATTTGTGTGTTCGTTTGTCTGTACTTGTGATTTAAGGTTTTCATTTTGGTCTCATACCAGTAATTTCTTGGAATTTCGGCGCAATTTCTTATTTTTAGTTGTATTCTTGTTTGTCTTGATCTTTGTTTTCCTTTTTGTGCTAGACACAGTAACTATGTCAGACATATGCCATTGTATATTGAGGGTTTTTTCTCTTTTAGGTATTAATTTTTTGTGTTCATGTACCATTCAGGGTCTGTTCATGTGTAATTCTGAATTCTGTTATTATCTTTACCTTTTCTGGTTGATTTGTTTATTTGTACTTACATGTAAATTGTAGTGTATGAAGTTTGTGTGAAGTTTTATTTTGATTGTAAAGATGTAGAAACGTGTAGTTTGGGGTAAATTATTATTTTGGAGGTCTCCTTGCTATCCTTAACTTCTTGGTGACTTGTTAGATTTAAGACTTCTAAATATTTTGCTGTCGGAAGGATATTTTGTTTGCAGTGTATGCCTCGTGGTCTGCTTCGGAGTTGAGATATTGTGGAGTGAGGAGAAGATTTAAGTGAACATGAAAGTTGGATCGAAGGACTTAATCTTCGTATGGACCTGTATCTACTACAACTGAGGCTATGAAGAAAATTGTTTGATGTAGTTATTTAATTTTGATGTGTGTGAATATTGGGATATTTTTGTTTTCTTTAAGTGTCTTTACCCTTGAGGTAGAGTAGAGGTATTTGTTAGGGACTTATGTTTGTACTCTTTTATGGTACGTTGTCTTGGTTCGTTGAACCTTCGACAAGTTTGAGGGCGGGGAGTCTGAGCCAATTCTTGACTCTCTTCTACGCTTCAAGTATGAAAAGTGATCCGCGAGTATATTGTGAAATGCTACAGTACTTTGATTTCATGGTTTACCGTTAGGTAGCAGCATTTGTGCTAGTATTGGAGTTATGAGTGTAAGATTTGAAATGTAGCCGCCAGAGTGCAGTTAATATGCATTCTATTCGTGAGATGATGAAATTGTTTATTTCTGGCCTTCTTTGACTTTGACTATCTTCTAAGTATGTGTTATTGATAGTAAGAAAGATGGTTTATTTGGGAACTGTCATTTCTGTCGGAAGAGAAATGTTGATGTGTTAGAAGTAGTAATATTGTATCTTTGGCCACTGACAGTTTTGATATGTGGTCGGCCTATGAGATTGTACGTGACCTGAAAGTAATGACATTATGGATCTGGAGCTATTACGGCGTTGGAAACGCTAGTAAGTTACTTTATGTTGAAAAGATATGTTGAATACGGATGAGTGGTAATGTATGAGGTATATGCTAGCTTGTGTTCTCTATGGAGTAGATGTCTAGGAGAATTTATGTCATGTTTTCGCCTCTTCGAAAACAGAGTTCACTCGATGTTTCCGTAAAATTTGGATTCCTTGGAATGATTGTATTGCTGGACTGCGTGGGAGTTGAAGATTGACAACAACGAAAGGAATAACAAGTTGACGATCAGCTGTGAGGTTGATGAGGAAAAAGTACCAAGAAAAGGTATCGAAAGATATTGTAAGAAGATTCGTTCAGTTGTTGATATACATTTGTAGTTTACAGTTAAAGGTTATGACTGTAACTATGTGGTTGTGGAGAGATGACGATCAGCTGTTACGATGTTTTGAAAGAGGTACGAAGGAAGATAACAAGATATTGTAAGAAGATTTGTAGAGTCGTTGGTATATGTTTGCAGTGTGTTAATTATGTAACATTGGACTGTGAGGATTTTAACCTATGAGAAAACAAGATATTATCGTCAAGTTCACTGCAAATATTTTTGGAGAACCAAGTTGACGAACAATGAAGAATAGGCTAACGTATTCTGTTGATGTAACGGGCCAAATTAAGGAAAGCAAACATTCTGGAGATGAAAGGATCACATTGGTTGATACATATTAAGCAAAACGTCTTATTTCATCTTAAGTTACGACTGTGATTGTGAGATAAATTGTATTACTGTCGGACTTCTAGTACTATCAAGTTGGATGAAAAGACTGTTGTTGATGTGTAAAAGGTATCTATGGACCTGAGATATGGAGATTGTTGCGAAGTGAAAATATGATGCTGAATGTCATTTATGGAACTTCGATGTTAACTGCCCTTGAAGAGATCACTGTATTGAATACTAATATATATTTTAATGATGGATATTTTGAAGTGGGATGATAAGTGTTTTGGGAGTGGTATGGAGGGCTTGTTTAAAAGTTAGTACCCTAATTAATGTTTCTACATCTCTTATGTCATGTCATGTTATGTGTGTCAATGTTCAAATGTTGTTGAATACATCATATGTCTACCAGTCGTATCAGTGTATCATTTCCTAGTTATGGTATTCATTAGCAGCTTCAAACTGGTAGCCAGGGTAAATGATTGCAAATGGTCCAGCACCATCCATCAAGAGAGTTTACCTGCCTTAAGGGGGTAGCGTGTCAGTTAGGATAAATCTAAAAGAACGTTTTCGTCAGGAATACCTAGGGTCTCTGATGTCAAACACTGCTAAGTCTTCTAAGAATGTCAGGTTGGGAGATATTGTATCGGTTGTGTCTGACCAAAAGAAAAGAATTGATTGGGAATTGGCTCGAGTGCTTGAGATCTTCCCTGGAAAAGATGGAGTAACTAGAGTGGCAAAGGTAAAAACAGATAAGAGTGAGTTGTTGCAACCAGTCCAACGTTTGTGCTTGATGGAGATTGGATCTCCTTATGGAAATAGTGATGGTTCTTTGTGTGGTCCCAATGCTGTTGACTTGGTGCCTGATTGTGACTCTAGTAACCCCCCTCAAGTAGTTGAGAGTGAAGCTGTTGCTCTGACAAGAACCCCAAGAGTTGTTAAAAGGCCAACCAAACTGAATTTGTAAATATTTGTTAATTCCATGTTTATTCCTATGTTGTGTATTATCTTCGTGCTTTTAGTTGAAACCTACCGTTTCAAGGTGGGAGAATGTTGTGAATGTGTTTCTGTAATTTTGTGAATGTATTTCTTTCATTAAATTTGATTTTTGTAAGTTGGCACCCTTGGGGCGTTGATGAGCAAGATGTAACATGGTTTGAATAACAAAATGTAATGGCTGGATGGTGATGCTCTTTGGGTACAAATAAAAGTGATTGTTCTTGAATTGTAGTCATGAGTTGAATGGATTCGTAATATTAGGATTCCTAGTTTTCTCTTTCTTTCTTTCTTTCTTTCTTTCTTTCTTCCTTTCTTAGGAGGGGGTTCAATCTTAATAGCTAGTCAGAGGATGAACTATCGCATGTTTCTCTTGCCTCAATTGAGAAATTTTGGATGATTGCTGCTTTGGCCCTGGAAGTGTTGAGGATAGGTAAAACAGACATTTAATAAGATTAGAACAGGAGTAATTATCTCAGTTCCAGTTATAGTTATCAGGTTCTCCTCTATTTTCTCAACGTGATATATTCTGTATTGCAGGTTGGAATAATTCGTAACCACTGACATAGTGGACTGGAATTGATTCAATCACTTGCAGTTGATGTATTTTTATAACGTGATGTTATTGTATTCGGAGAGACGCCTGGGTGTGCTTTTGATTTATGGATTGACAAGCATTGTTTCCTGAAAATAATCCCACATAAGGGGCATTGTAAGATCTGCAACTTATCTTGCTTTCTATTGTTAACACTGTTCAATTGAAAACACTGGAGATTTTTCTATGGTAATTTTGTAAATGTGTGTCATTACTAATACGATAGAACAATTCGTTCGTTAAACAAGAGCACGTCAACATTTAAAGTTATCAATAAGGTACCGGTATCTAGTTTCAACATAAATAGGTAATGTTATGGGTCTATCATAAATGTATATGGAGAACTCACTAGTCCTCTACGAAATTATTACCATAAACTAAGACATGAACAACAATAAACCTACCCAAACACACGAAAGTGTGCCAAAGCAATATGGATATTTTTCACAGCATGTACTTTTATGTAGGGTGTAGATTTTGCCAGCGCCATATCACTACGCGCATGTGCGACGAACCTATTAGGCCTACTTGCTTATGGCTGCGCTGTTAGCAGCCCGTCGTTTGTCACCGTCAACTACCGGGACGTCTCACGACAAAGCACAGTGAGTACTGACAAGTTCTTGAATTTCATCAACAATATTATTAAATTCACATTCATTGTGGCGAAACGTGATAGACTTGCAATCTTGCTCCTGATTCTATCGAGTTTTACTGAACCGTACTTACGTCAACATTACCTTCCTTTGTTTGACATAACTCCCGTAGTGATGTTTATATTAATAAATTAACATCACATATAGTGCGGTTGTGAGAATTAAGTACTGAATGTTTTTACAGGTGTTATCACTTTAATAATAATACATTCCGACTATGATGTATTTTCGAAATAATGCTCACACAGTAAAATATAGTATTATAAATCCAAACTAAATATCTCATCAGCTGCGAACGAGCTCCACTGACTTAGTGGGCGGCCAGTGCAGATCAATATGGTCCAGCTCCAGCGTTGCCATGGCAACAGCAACCATCCACCTGCAGCTCCCTTTAATATTGAGAGACGAGTGTAACACAGGAAGGAGTGGCAGGATATAGTGAAACATCTTCTTTTGCCGTAAGTATTGTTACCTTCTTAGCGAGGGTTGCAAGCCGTCTCGGAATTTATGGGCAGTCCCGCGTTCCGTCACATTCCTTCCCGAGAGCCCAACTGAAGACTTGAGTGCAAGGACTAGAATATGACATTCTTTTTCGAAAATGGGATATTTAGATAACTTAAACTGATACCCACATATCCCGTTTATTTTGCAGTGTAGTTATTTTCATTTTTAGGCCTATCCCTAGTTAAATTTTCTTGTTTGTAGGTCATCCAAAAATATGGACAGAATGTGTGTTGGAATGTTCAATTTCTTGCACTGAGATGATTTAAATGTTGGAATTAATGAAACATTAGGAAATGACTGCCTATGAAGTAATTTTAATGGTTTTCATTTCATATAAACAACTTTAATGGAAATTAATGACATTCAGTTTTAAAAAAATCAATAAATAAAGTTTCTTAAAAATAAATTGATTATGTCATGCATAAGGTTAATGGAAATAAATCCTTGTACAAGTTAGGAAGAACCCGAGTACGGATCTGTTTTTTCTATAAGCACAAATAGGCACCGCTTGTCAAAGTAACTATACTCAACGATCGAAGAAAAAAAACTTGTAGTTTTACGTGACCGTTAATCACGAGCCATGGGACCTCCATTTTACGTGGAATCGTAACCACAGGACATGGCCTTTTACTTAAAAAATCTCGCATGCATTGACCGGGAATCGAACCCGGCCCACAATGATAGAAGGGAGGCGTGGTTACAAGTTTGATGATGATTGTTGTTTCAACGGTTGGAACAGAGAGGTCATCTGCCCTTAGAGGAGTTAATAATTTAGTTAGTTATTGTTGTTTTAAGGGGCGGAACTACGAGGTCATCTGTCCATAATTAATACGTTAGTTATTGAGGTTTTAAGGGGCGGAACAGTGAGGTCATCTGCCCCTAGAGGAATTAATCAGATATGAAATTGAATCGTGTCGTCTTAAAACTCACGAGTCTTAAAACTCATGAGTCTCAAAATTCACGAATTTCAAGATGAGGATTAGTAAAGGTAGGTTCTAACTGATTTCTCTACCTGGGCCAGTCTCAAAACTCACGAGCCACGCCTTTCAATTGTTTTGCTAATGACCATTGACTGTCGCTTTGTATCCAAACACAAAATAACGACCTTCATGATTCCAATGAAGTTTTTAAGGCCTGCTTGATGACACCAAGCAGAATGACTGAGTTAAAATTAGTGTTATAGTCTACTAGGAGATTTTGGTTTGCGGTAGGTTGATAATTCCTTTTAAAACAATACAAACGAAATCCTAATTCTAAAACTGGGTGGGCAAAAACATGGGTTGAAGGGCAGTGTGAATCACCGTACAGCTCATACTTCCTGCGGAGTCGTGAGTTTTGAGACTAATTAGAATGTTAATTCAGTTAGGCCTACTAGTTTGTAGGTGTGAGTTTTGATACTGTTCGTTACTATTATTGATCGAGAGTTTTGAGACGTAACCAAATGAATAAAGATCAAACTGAGTAAAAAACACCACCGCACAGAGGTTCGTCGCATGTCATGTCCATTAAAATGGGAATTATAAAAATACTATTAGTTATTGTTGTTTTAAGGAGAGGAACAGCGAGGTCATCTGCCCCCTGGGAATACAAATTATGGTGTTGTAGGACCTAAATATCGAACCATGGCCATGGGTTTAGTCGTATTATAAGTACCGGCTTCGAGTTATGTATGTAGATGTAGAACAGGTGGATACATTTGTTTACTTGGGAAGCGTGGTAACGATAAGTGGAGGGACTGAGGAGGATATCAAGAGCAAAATAAGAAAGGCAAATGGGGCTTTTGTGCAGCTCTATCCAGTATGGAGAAACCGTAACATATCCAGGAAGACGAAAATCAGACTTTTTAATACCAATGTGAAAGCTGTACTATTGTATGCATGTGAAACATGGAAAGTTACCAATCCTATCAGCCACCAACTTCAAGTATTCATCAATCGTTGTCTGCGTCGAATTCTGGGTATACGATGGCCAGATATAATCCCAAACGAAGAGCTGTGGCAAAGGGCTAACCAACAACCTATAGAAGTCCAAATTAAACGGAGGAAATGGGGCTGGATTGGGCATACTCTGCGGAAACAGAATGATGCAGTAGAAAGGAGAGCTCTGGACTGGAATCCTCAAGGAGCTCGGAGACGGGGAAGACCAAGGAACACCTGGAAACGCACCATTGAAGAGGAGGCCAGAAAAGCGGGAAAGACTTGGATGGAAGTGAAGAACTTGGCAACACACAGAGCCCGATGGAAATCATTCTTGGATGCCCTATGCTCCGCACGGAGCGAAAGGAAATAAGTCAAAAAGTCGAGTTATGTATGGTGATCAGCTGATCACGCACGCTTCAATTAGTAAGTAGGTGTCGGAAATTTGTCGACGCAAAACTGTCCTCGCTAATCTCAGATAGATTCAAAGCTCAAAAACATGTACATATTAATAAAAGGCGGGCATGTATTAGACAAATATATTTTTTTTTATTATTATAAGTCAATTATTATTATTATTATTATTATTATTATTATTAATATTATTATTATTATTATTATTATTATTATTATTTATTTTGCGCATGCGCTTACACATTCTCAGCATTTGCTGGAAAGAAAACATTTACAATCCCAGATACCGTACATATCACAAGGAGCAAATTCTTGGTGACTGCATTGAGTAGTAGCTTCATTTTCCCCTCATTGCTTCAGGCCTGATTGCCCAAGAACAGCCTTACTACGCGACACTGTTTTCTGCATCAGTTTGAAAAGGCCTGGGTCTAATTTCAACGCCGTGAGCGATTCCTTTAAGTTGTTGGGAATCACGCCAGTGCTGGAGATAATAATAGGAACTGTCCTGACTTGTGCCATGTGCCATTGCTTCCTTATCAGTTCTGAAAGCTCTGTGTATTTTGACAGCTTTTCAACATGCTTTGTTAGTATGTTGCCACTGTTTGGGATCGCCACATCTATGAAGGTGGTGTGCTTCATGCATTTGTCAACAAGAACTAAATCAGGTCAGTTGTGCACAGCTGATTGGTCTGTCAATACAGTACGATCCCAGTACAACGTAAAGCTGTCATTTTCCAGTACACTTTCAGGAGCATATTTGTAGTACGGCACTTTCTCTTGGCTCAGCAGTTGAAGTTGTATAGCCAATTCTTGATGGACTATCTTGGCAACAAAATCATGTCTCTTCCTATATTCTGTCCCTGCAAAATGGCGACAACCTGATATAATATGCTGAACAGTCTCAGATGTTGGGCAACCGTATCTGCAATGGTCATCTTGCACGGATGCATCCTTGATTATGAACTTTAGGTAGTTCCTCGTGGGGACAACCTGGTCCTGAATAGCCATCATAAAGCCTTCTGTTTCAGGAAACATCTGCCCAGAAATCAACCAAAAGTTCGACGCTAGCTTGTCGACGTGAGTTTGGATGACTTCATTGGGATGTCTTCCGTGTAGTGGCTTCGACAACCAGGCATTGAATCTATCCAAATCACTGCGCACCTGAATTTGAGTCTCTTGCTGACTTAAGAGTAGTGGAGTTGAATCATCTGCTTCTGTGACAGCCCTGTGCAGCATCGAATGGTTCGATACAGAACAGAAGTATTTTCTTAGCTCATAGATCTGTCGAGCTACTTGGTTGTTTATATCAACAATTCCTCTCCCACCCATATGTCTCGGTAACATGACTCGTTCCACAGATGTCCTGGGATGGTGTTTTCGTGACTTGGTCAGTGATGTTCTAATTTTTTGTTCTAAACTTGCAATGTCAGTTTTACTCCACTTGATGACCCCAAACGAGTAACTAAGAATAGGGACAGCATAAGCGTTGATTGCCTTAACCAAGTTTTTACTGTTGAGGCTGGTGTTAGAAACAAGCTTAATTCTTCTGGCAAATTCCTTCGTCAGATCTTGTTTCACTACTGAGAGTTCTATGTGTCTGGCTTGCTTCATTCCCAGATACTTGTAGGTCTCGCTAGTGAGCATTGTTGCAATCTGCTGGCCCTGAGCTGTTTCATATACACCTTCCTGCAGCTTGCCTTTCATAATGTTCAGCGTCTTACATTTCTCCAGCCCGAATTCCATTTTCACATCCTGTGAAAAGGTTTCCACTATCTTCAACAGAAACTCTAGTTGTGCTCTGGTGGCAGCATATAGCTTTAGGTCATCCATATACAGGAGATGGTTGAGCTTTGCAAGCTCCCTGGAGTTCTTCTTGATACTGAATCCATATTTTGTTGAATTAAGTTGGTTTGATAGTGGGTTCATCGCAAGACAGAACCATAATGGGCTCAAGGAGTCTCCTTGGAATATTCCCTTGTGGATTGGGATCATACTTGTTGCAATACTGCCATTTGTAGTACTAAGGCACATCACTGTACGCCACGTTGTCATGGCGTGTTCCAAGAAATATATAATCTGAGGATCAATCTTATACACTGACAAAATATGTATCAACCAATCATGGGACACGGAATCATAGGCCTTCTTGTAGTCAATATATGCCGTGAATAAATTTCTGTTATTGGTAAAGGCCTGGTTAGAAACCACTGAGTCAATGATAAGTATTTCTTTACACCCTTTGGACCCTTTCGTGCATCCTTTTTGTTGTGTTGCTATGATGTTATTTTTTTCACAGTGAGCATATATCCTCCTACTAAGACAGGACGTGATGATCTTATACATCGTGGGAAGGCATGTAATTGGACGGTATTTTCCAGGATCTTGCATATTTTGTGGGTCTTTCGGAAGTAGATGTGTTACACCTTGTGTAAGGAAATTTGGCATCTTCTGTGGATGAGCTACAACTTCATTCACCAGAGTAGACAGAAGATCGTATACGCACCAGAATTTCTTATACCAGTAATTCTGTATCTGATCTAAACCAGGTGCTTTCCAGTTCGGAAGACCTTTAATGATGGAAGAAATTTCAGTGGATGTTATTGGATCATATTGCATCGGATTAAATTCTTTAGAGATGTTTGTTACTTCCTGAACCCAATGAGAGTCTGAGTTAAAATTGGTGGCTTTGGATAGTTGATTGCTCCAAAACTCTTCAATTTCTTCTCTTGTTGGATAAGGAGCATTTAAGGATACATCGTTTTCACTCAGTACTCTGTAGAATTTCTTCTCGCCTTTGACAAATAAGTTGTTGTCCTGTCTCCGTTTCCTACTGGCTCTGTATCTGGAAAGTCTGTTCGCTATCAACGTAAGTTTCTGTTTGAGTGTATCTAAACACTGTTCGGCTTTTGTGTTTGGGTCATCTCGGTCGGTGTGGATTTTGGACCGCCTCATTATTGCCTTACAGAGTCTCACCAGTCTTCTTGTGTGCGTTCCTCTGATATACTCAGTCAAACGGCCAATATCTGTTCGCAATTTGTCGATATTGCTTATCAGACGTCTCTCCCACTTAGGAGTAACAGGAGCACATTTCTTACTGCAGGAAGTATTCCTTTCTCTCAGTTGGATGCCCATAGTTCTGATAACTGTGACGGCTCCACAGTACAGAACAGTGTGAAGAGATTCTAAGTCATTCACATCTATCAAGTGTTTGGGTAGGATAGCTTGATTCATGATATTTAAAATTTTTGATACCTTCCTAGACGAATTTACTCGAGGCAAGGCAGGTCTAAGCATTGGGTCTGTTCCATTGAACTGAGTCATAGCCGTCATCATTTCATCTGCTAGGATCTTGGTATGTGACTCATCTTCATGATGCGTATCCGGCTGTATGCCACTGACTGGCTCATTGTGTTCTTCTTGATGTTGTTCCTGCTCATGGAGCTCTTGTGCTAATTCACTCTCCAGATTAGTTCCTTGATCACAATCAAACACTCTTCTGACCTCCTGCTTGATTGTATTAAGTCTTGCTTCTGGCACTAAATTATTACGGACTATCGCCCTATATTGGTCCGCCACTCTCTGTTCAGTCACACGGAGTTCGGGGTATGCTTCATGGAACTCATTGAATAATTTCTGCCTATATCCAGTTAGTTCTGTTCCAATGCGAGTCACCTTATAATAAATGCGCATTATGGTCTCGTTCATTGCAATTGACCATTTTAAGCGCTTTCTTGGCAGGCCTGCTTGGGTGAGAACCACTTCTGGCACAGCACTTTCAGCAGGCAAAGCACTTGACGTTGGTTGGCTTTGTTGTAGTTGTTGGGCTGTATCTTCTTGTGCGACAGGAGCCCGCCTCATCAGCATCCTGCCACCGACGATTCGCTTGCTGTCATGTCCATCGCCGGCTCTAGACATGCCCTGACGAACCTCAGGCAGCGGCCTTTCATTAATTTTTAAATTTATTTTCTCCATATTATTATTATTATTATTATTATTATTATTATTATTATTTCCTCGTGGATATGGTGAATCTCAATATACAAGATACGGACTTTTACCTTCTAGTACCTTTATTATTACTGGGATAATAGGCTAATAATCGGACTATGTGACATGTATGTAGCAACACTGTCTTCTGCATTCTAGCAAACAGATGTCTAATTTTTATCTCCTCCAGACCCGTTGGAACCACTCCCATTGCTGACATTACCAGTGGTAACATTCTCATAGAGTTTACTTGCCACATCTTCCTAATTTCTTCCGCCAACAGTGCGTATTTGTTGATTGTTTGTGCCTGAATGATCTTGAGGTTTGGGCTAGTAGTACCGTCTATCAGATAAACCTTTTCGCTTGTTTTGTTAGGGTAGACGATATATGATTGATTTGCCAAGATTTTCTGGTCCGTTAAGACAGGTCTGTCCCAAGTACAATTTGTACACCTCGTTTTCCAACACGTTGGACGGCAGATGGGTGTAATACTCCAGGGTCGTTTCCAGCAGTCCTCCTGTTATGGCGAGCTCTCGACCTTGACTGTTTCGTTATGCCTCTTTGTATACTTCGCACCAGCTAGAGAAGAGCAGCCACCAATGATGTGGTCAATAGTTTCCAGCGCCAAGGTGTATTTACGGCATTGTTCATCGGCAACATTCTCTAAACAGAATTTATTTTCTATGTGGTACGGTACGGTAGTTCTTCGTGGTTATCACTCGGATTTGGACTGCCGTGATGAAAAGCCTTCGGTTTTACTGAAGAACAAACCATGCTTCAACCATAAGTTAGACAAAACACGGTCGGCATAATATTCACTTGGCATTATTATAAACCATTTGGCTAGAATTTCAGTGTTTTCTCTATATTGAGAAAGTAGAGCTCTGTAGATGAAAAGTAATACAGGTAACACTGTGTTTAACGATTATTGCAATATTACGTCAATTGCTAGCATACTGAGCTTCTATGCCCAAGATCGCGGGTTCAAACCTGGCCGAAGTCGTCGGATATTTTATGAGCGTTTTAAAAGACCCTCACTAGCTTCCTTGGGGGGGGGAGATGATTTATGGCATGTAAAAGAACCTTCCACCAACTATAATTGTGCGAAGCTAAATTTGTAAGTTAGATTTTTAACGCTCTATTAATTTGCAACGTTCGCCGCTAGGTGCCGGTTGCGATGGCATCTAGTAGCCAAGATCACAGCTATGTGCCATTGACGGTAGAATTTGGGAGCAAAAGTAGGAACTACTTGAAATTGATCGTCTGCAGGCCTAACCTGAATTACAGACAACACACACTAATACAGCCATCACAATGAACACCGGTTATCAGACAAATTCTACACACACCCAAAGTACACGGGGCTACATGACCGCGTTGTTGCAGCCCCTAAACTAAGGAACCAACCAACCTACATCCATTTTTACTTCGTCTTGTATTTGCATCTTGAGCACCTAGTGACCCTGCCCTTAGCAGGTTCCGTCGTTCAGGTTAAGTGAGAAGTCTCAATTTCTTGTAACTCAGTCGACCCGCGTTTTGGTCGTGTGGCCTCCTGAGAGGCCAAGTACAGGTCTTTCTAGACGACGCCCGTAGGCGACCTGCGCGCCGGGATGAGAGTTGGAATGGATGTAGATGAATGAAACTGGGCAAGGATGTGGAAAGAAGCGGCCGTGGCCTGTCAGAAAGTACCTTCCCAGCATTTGCCTCGTGTTGTTAGCCTACTTTCGATTTTTACAAAAAATGAAAGTAGACTTATGAGATCACTACAGGGCCAAAAATTGTGTGTCTGTCTGTGTGTGTGTGTGTGTGTGTGTATGTGTGTGTGTGTGAGTCTGTGTGTGTGTGTGTGAGTGAGTGTGTGTACTCTGAATGTCTGTCCCCCCCCCCCTATCAATTCGAACACGGTGGAACCGAATTGAACGAAATTTAGTACAGAGGTAGAACAAGCAAAGGGCACCTCAGTGTCATGTTTTATATCGCCGCCATCTTTACCAAAACTGATTGGCGGCCACTCAAACGTTCAAAACGTAAAATCAAATAGCGACTAACCAAATTATCTGATCTCTACCAAATTTGGTAATAACATACCTTCATATAGGACGCGTCTTGTGACCAAACTACAAGGTCATCCGCCGTACCATTTCAGTATGGCGGCCGTGCGAATTATGCAAACTTTATAATCCATATCATGGGACCCACCAGTTCCGATTATCGAGCCGAGAATCGATTTAACTGTTCTAAAGGAAGAGGCACGTTCGAAATTAAAAGTTTATTTTGTAATACTATAGTGCAGAAGTGATTTTAAAAAGCTGAGCCGTCTCGGTAAAAAGACAAGATGGCAGCGGATATCTTGTGCCTGACTTATATTTCACTAATTTGAGTATTGCATGCAATATAACGTACTGATACAAAATAAATAAACTTTGTATGAAATGCTTTATAAATAAATAATATACTCCACTGATGAAATCGTTTAGTCTAAATCATTATTTGCTAACAAGTTATATGTAAGTCATTTTATATAGAACGATGTTCGTCGGCACAAATGGCTCCGTGGTAAAGCGTTGGCCTATCACTCATATGCCTATGGTTCAAACCCCATCAGAGTATTTTTTTTTTTTGCTTGAAATTTTATATATTTATTGATTTGTAATGATTCAGACGTTTTAAAATTAGGCGTTATATTTTGCATATTACGGTGGAAAATATATATTTAATTAAAACATAATTCACCAGCAGATTTGCTCGAGACATCTAGCAGCCAAAAAGGTAACTGCACGCCGGCCTACTTATTAACTTCAAGATTTTATTGAAAAGTTTCTTCTTATGGCCACTAGAATGCACTCGCCCTGTTAGGGTTATATTGTTCGATACTTCTCCACTAGATTTCACGACTGGTCTACGTGGGACTCCATTGGTTAGTATCGTATACCATTGGCATTCTATGCGCATCGAACTTGAAGAATGGCAAGATGATACTACGATCAATTTTTACTTTTTATTTTAAAGGGTTTGTAACAGCCTATTGTGCGTTGTTTGAAAATGTTATTTGAAGTAAAGAACAAAACGATTTCACATAGTAACTGAATTCTAGCCGTTGGTGCTAGTTCAGGTTATTAATTAATACTTTTATTTCAGGCAAATAGCAATCGAAAATATCCACATAGTTTGTATACACACGTCTCTGTAGGGTCATGGAAAGATTTGTTAATTCAATGAAAGCCATGCACAACCAGACGTGTAAAGACATGCCTCAACTCAAAGTTGGATGTTGCCCACGGCAGGTCGATTATGTGATAATAACAATAATAATAATGTTATTCATAATGTTGAATTTTGGGCCAAAATTCAACATTATGAATAATAACACGGGCCGTGAAAGTCTAAATGACAATAATAATGTTATTTGTTTTACGACCCTTTTAACTACTGCTGCTTTTAGATACGCCGGGGTGCCGGAATTTTGGCCCGAAGGGGATCTTTAACGTGCCAGTAAATCTACTGACACGGCTCCCACGCATTTGAGCACCCTCAAATGCCAGCTGACTGCGCCAGGATACGAACCTGCAACCTAGGGCCCAGCAAGCGAGAACGTTACCGCTGAGCCACGCAGCCAGTCCGGTCGATTATATCTCCAAATCCATAACATTCTTGAGATACTTCTTATCTATCTTTCTTCAATGATGGTAGTAGTTTTTTTCTAGGTTGTGGCGTTTGGTAGAGGTAAATAGTTTCTAAGGTCTTCAACCAAGAAATGATTCTATTATACTCTTTGATAATAACAACGAGTTATAACTATACTCATACATTTAGGAGAAAGTAGGCTGTATGTTCTTTACTGAACATCTTGTTTTTTTAAGTGTATGGCCTTTAGTGCCGGGAGTGTCCGAGGACATGTTCGGCTCGCCAGTGTAGTAGCTGCTTCGAGGCGGACACCCAATGGGTGAGCTACACGTACCGTCGCGTGTGGAGTGTTGTCTGCGGATGAAAGTTTGAATGTAAGGACGAGGAGTTGGAAGGTAGCGGATGTGGCCTATAGTTAGGGACCAACCCCGGCATTTGCCTGGAAGGAAGATGGGAAACCACAGAAGACCATCTTCAAGGTTGCCGGCGGGGGGATTCGAACCTCCTCGCTTCCCGGATGTGAGCGACTGCCAGCAGTCATGCCGTAACGACCATGGCTAACTCACCCGGTTTCCTCGTGTTGAAAATGGGAAACCACGGAAAACCATTTCAAGGGCGGCCGACGGTGGGGCTCGAACTCACGCGTCTACCGAGTCAGCAGAGAGCTTGATCCCATGACCTAACGCTGCGCTTTAGCGAGCGTAGCCACTGCTGTCGGTAGTCGACCCGCTGGAGACATTCTTATTTGTTTAAAAATTAGGTTGGTCTTTAGTAGACAACAACAACTAGCACATTGTTGTTGTTTAATTCGAGGCGCTTGAACAGCGTGGTCTTTATCCCGTGTGGAATTTAATGTTATTGTGATGGCTGTATTAGTTTGTGTATTACGGCGAGGAATGGGAAGGAGGCAGCCGTGGCCGTAAGTTAGGACCCATGTATTCCTAAAGTCGGCCATGATTTCTGGCCTCATCAAGCTGTTTGTTATTATGGTGTTTCAAGCCATTTTTCAGTGTTGCGTTAGTAAATGTAGTTTGATGTTTTTCAGTCGGTCAACACGATTGTGGGTTATTCCCTAATCCTGAGAAAAGAATCTCATCTTGTTGGTTTTTTAATTTTTTTTAGGATTAGGGATTAACCCACATTTATTTATTTAGCGTATGGCAATAACAAAACTGAATTACAACATAATAAATATACAAAATTAATGTAACTAAGTCATAAAATGTATAATTTAATATCTAAATTCTCTATCCAGTGAAGGGCTGCCTCTGTCACTTCATAGAAATCGTTAAGATTTCCAGGGTAGGCTCGACGGCTGCAACTTGATATAATGTGTTGGATGGTCTGATGTTCACTGCCACAATCACATTGGGGAGATGGGACCTTTCCCCAGCGGTGACGACTCTCTGCGCAGATGCCATGGCCTGTTCGAATCCTGTTAATTGTCTTCCATGCATGTCGCGGGAGTTCCATGCCTGGTGGCTTGGTGGTGGTTCTTATTAGAGTCTGATGTTCGACGTAATTAGTTCTACTCCACATTTCCGACCACTTCTCGTTCATGTTAAAGCCCATTTCTTATAACGATTCTGCCAATATTATGGATGACCGCCTAGATTTTAATCTACTCCTTTTAAGCATAGAAACATCAGAGAATAACCCACAATTGGGTACAATCGTGTTTACCGACTGAAAAACATCAAACTACGTTGTTTGTTATTGTTAATTCATTTGAGGGGCTTGGGACGTCTTAATCATCAGCCCCGTGTAGTTGAGTGTGTGTTGAACTTGTCTGATGACCGGTAATTATGTGATGACTGTAGGAGTGAGTGTTACTGTATCAGGGACAGGGATGAGGTAGGCGCCCCGAGAATTGAAGTAAGGCACTATCCGGGCATTTGCCTGGAGGGAGTGTGGAAAACCCCAGGGGATAACTACGGCCATTGTGCACGAATTAACGAGCACGGCTTCGCCGCGGGACCATCAAGTGACCCTCGAGATTCAGTATATGGAAATGCATTGCGTGACTGAATTCTCATTATAGCCTGTAGGGGCTCCAATCCCCATTGGTTCACAACTCAGGAGACGTATCTGAGGACTGTTCGGGTCTAAGCTGCGTGAACCTGAGAGGAATGTGCATCGCGGACTATGAGAAGTACACGAGTGATGAGGTTTCTCGGCCCGTGCATAGTACAGAACCAGATACATTGGTCGGTGACTCACTCACTCATTCGTAAGACCACAGTGGTTTGAGCAACGGCCGTATGTTAGCAGTATTGGAATAGAAATGAATACCAGGCCACACGGCGGGCTGTTGACATACCCTTCTCTTCTCGCCTGACCCTTCCCTGCTCTTTCTCCTCACTCCGCAAGTTCACAGAGCTTCGACCCGAGCAGTATCTGAGGACCAAGTGCCAGGCTTGCCTACTTATATTTCCTGAAAATCAATCATTATATTCCTATATTCTCAAAATAATAATAATAATAATAATAATAATAATAATAATATAGTATGGCCTCGTACAGTTATCCGACTTGAGGCACTGTACGCAGCAGAATCCCTGGCAATGAATAGGAAGGGTCTGGTTGAGAAATTGGAAGCCAAGGAAAGGAAGATCCTGAGGAAGATCTTAGGGCCGTTGAGAGACGATGGTGAATACAGGAGACGGCATAACGATGAGCTGTACCATCATGTGGAAAGGATATCTCAAGTAATTCGGAAGAGAAGAATCTCTTTCTATGGCCTCTTAACTCCTATGAAACCCGAAAGAATCGCCAATCGGATATTTACCTATTTTCTTAACAAGCAAACCAAGGGCCCCTGGTTTTGTGAGGTAGACAAGGATTTGCACGAAGTAGGGATCATCCACGCTGACATTATGGGACGGTCGTGATCTTTTGATGGAAAAGCTTGGCGCACACCACCAATTCCAAGAAAAAGCGAAATTAAAAACCGGCAAGAAGTGGTCTGATGAAAGAAGGGAGTTTCACAGGCAGCGAATCCGTGAACACTGGGCTAAGATCAAGGCCCAAAGACGGAAGCAGTTGAAATTCCGTGGTTCATAGCTGGCCTAAACGAAGAAAGAAGATAGTATGGCCTCGGGTGCCGGGTGCAAGCTTTGTTATTTGCAACCAGAGGGCAGCTTGCATGTCGAATTTCGCCGTTCCTTGGAACGCTTTGAAAGTCAAGGAGGTTAGATATTTAAGCTCCTTGACACTATAGCGCTTTCTATTAGAGAATGGCGGAACTTTGTGTTGGCGGGATATCCCGAGATTAATTTTGCCATTATGAACACGGCCTACTGAATTCAAATGGGATCTTTAACATGCCAACAACGTATGACATGCATGTCGTGATTTTTGTTGCCTTTCAAAAATTCACTTACCACGGCCAGGAGCGAACCTGCAAGCTTGGGGGTTGGTAGTCCGACACGTTAACCACTCACCCACCGTGGCAAGCAAAATAACAATAATAATAATAATAATAATAATAATAATAATAATGGTCAAGTCAATTTTAGTCAATTTTACCCTCCAGGTTGGTGGTTCCCACGGATTCACCACTACCGCCTCTCCAGGCAGTGTCCTAGAGCTGGGAACACTTGGTCGGATTGTATACAACTGGGGAAGTGTGATCAGCACTTCGCCCAGGCGGCCTCACCTGCAAAGCGAACAGGGACCTCATGAGGGATGGGAAGGGAAGGGAAGATTTGGATTTATAGGCAAGGAAGAGGGAAGGAGGCGGTCGTGGCCTTACAGGAGGTACTGTACCCGTATCCACATGGTCTTACCTGTTGATATCCGATGGAACAGCTGGATCGTAGAATCTGGAAGTACCCGGCTAAAATAAACCCCCCAAAATTGTACCAACATGGATCAACCTGGGATAAGGACACATCAGAAAAACAAGATGTTCAGTAAAGAAGATATAGCCTACTTTCTCCTAAATGCATGGGTTTAGTTATAACTCTTTGTCCTCTTCAAGGAGTATAATTGAATGTTGATTGTAGTAGCTTGTTGAAATACAACGTGCTATACAGATATTATACGTTGATTGATTGAATCCTCACCTGAATGACATATACACACACTAATGCATCCAACACAATAACACGGGTTATGGGACAAAATTCAAGACTCACCCAAGTACACGGGACTAAATGACCATGATGTCCATGAATATCAAATGAAACAGCAGCAACAACAGCTTCTTACCCACATTCTGCCTCGTATAAAAGTACACACACTAGTAAGCCTACAGACCTCACAGTGACACAGGTTATCAGACAACTTCTACACACACCCAAGTACACTGGGCTACAAGACCATGATGCCGCAAAACTCCTAAAGAATCAATAACAAAAATAACAGCGATAGACCCAAACCGCGGATCAAGAACAAAGATTTAAATGTGTGGGTTTATGAGTACAGCATATTATATAATCTTTTCGATGCTTAACATTATAATGTGTGAGTAGTTATGAACCAATTAATTAAAAAAACGAAGTAAAAATAAACAAAACCACAGGGATTTGAACCACGGAACCCTTCACTATGAAGCTAGCTCGCTACCACTACGCAACGAATGCAGTACAGGATGAAGATGTAAATAATTTGTTTAGTACGAATGTATCATATTTTGTGTTGTAATCAACTATTTCATTAGCGTTTTTTGGCGCTTCTATAAACCATTTGATACTAAATATGTATTATTTTGTTCAGTACATTCCTAAAAGTATATGACCTTACGCAGTTACGAATATAAATGGATTTACGAGCACAAATAGCGGCCATATTGTGTACGACCCACAACCATGGTCAATCAGACCTGTTAAGTCACTTCTACGGTTACATATTCTATTAAAATGGCTAATATCCTACCGGTCACCTCCTTGAGGACAGTTTAAACCTCCATATGTACGATAAGCTGAATTGTTGAGATCAGGCCTTGTTGAATCGTAAGTTATGGTTGGGCTATAATACTTGCATGATTCATACATCCACCATCCTGAAACTATTAAGCGGATGACCTTGTAGTTTGGACAAAAGACGTTTCCCACATTAAGGTATATTGTTGCAAAATTTAGTAGAGATCGGATGATTAGGTAAGTCGTAATTTGATTTAAGCTTTAAACATTTGGGTGGCCGCATTACGTTTCTGTCAAGATGGCGGCGATATAAAACATGACACTGAGGTGCCCTTTGCTAGCGCTACCTCTGTACCAAATTTCGTTCAATTCGGTTTCACCGGTTTTTATTTGATAGAAGGAATCGATTTGCACACATACATGGCCGCTATCCACAAGTTATTGGGCTGAAGACCTTGAAGTTTGGTGAAAAGATCCTTCATACATAAAGGTATAATGTTGCAAACTTTGGTAGAGATCGGATGATTAGGTTAGTCGTAATTTGATTTAATCTTTGAAAATTTGGGTGGCCGCCATTACGTTTCCGTGAAGATAGCGGCGATATAAAACACGACACTGAGGTGCCCTTTGCTAGTGCTACCTCTGTACCAAATTTCGTTCAATTGGGTTTCACCGTGTTCGAATTGATAGGGGGGGGGGGGAGACAGACATTCAGAGTACACACACTCACACACACACTCACACACACACACACACACGCACACACACACAGACTCACACACAGACAGACAATTTTTGGCCCTGTGTAGATCTCATAAGTCTACTTTCATTTTTTTGCAAAAATCGAAAGTAGGCTAATAGAATGCGTTAAGAAAGCTCCAGCGGTAAAAGAACAAATGAAAAACTAGCTCAAAGTGAACTCGAAAAGCTCTGAAACTAATCTCGGGCATATGGCTGATGTTGGGAATATTGCCCCACTGGTCCTCCTTACACATCCTGTTCTTAATATAAATCACTAAATCATTGAATATTTAAAATGTAAGACTCAGTTTATTAACTGAAAAACGAAGTTTGTTGTAGAATGAAAGTTTAGCAACTGTAAGATAAAAATATAAATCATTTCGTCTTATCACTGACGAATATATAGCAAGTTATTGCATCAGTATGTAATGTTTCGGTTCACAGAAATTATCGGTACACGATTTCACAATGTCGTATGGTAAATACACAAATACACTAGAAAAATATTAAACACGAATTATATACATTAATTTACAGTAGTATCTTCTCATCGAATCTCGCTATGATTCTCATTATCCATCGACATTATCCTTTTAACATTTTCTGAAATCATAATCTGTCTTATTTGACAATCAACAAAGTTTATCAAACGCAGTGTCTCTCTAAATTTCAAATCGCAGCTTCATTTAATTACAACATTATCATATTATCTCCAATTATCGTTTCACATTGGACATTCGTTAAGTTTAACAATCTAATTCAAGATAAATAATTTTTCCTTTAATAAACATTTAAATGGTGGGTAATTCTGAGTTCCAGCATTGTGACTTCAATGTTCGTGCTCTATTCACGAATAATACTCATTATTATATAATTCAGCGACTGTTTATCAGCTCACGTAATCCACAAAATTCCATTACAAAAATGGCAATCTCTCCACACTAGAGATTCCTAATACAAACTTCATACTATCTCCGGTTATCCACCGATATCGAAATATACTTAAACAACTTCATTAAGTTAATACCTGTATTGGTTCATTCAATACGAAAAATAGCGTTCAATAGCTGTATGTATTTTTCCTCACCTAAATTAAAGTTATATAAATTTCAATTAACTATCGAGAAATATCATGCTTCACAATTAACATGATTATCATAGTGTTAATCCACTCTTGGAAAAACTATCACAATAGTTTCATTATTCTTCAACGTAATTCATTTCATGTATGAATTTCAAATATGTCATATTTATTAATGACAGAATATACTTTACTTGATATCGAGATTCAATTCTTCATTATAATTCATTTCAACTATGAATTTCAACAATCACAAAATTATTTATAAGAGATTACATTTTAATTGATATCGAGATTCAATTCAGATCCGCAAAATAAATTCAAAATAGGTCTGCCTCTTAAGAAAATCGTACAACTCTACACCATGGAAAAATGCCTAATATTAATAGAATGCGATATAAACCATTAGAATTATACGAAATCAGAAAAAACTAAACCAAATCGAATTAACAAAATCGAAAACTGAACTTACTCGAATCCAATAAAAATATCTCTACTCAATTAACTTTACTCGAAAAATGGCTATAATTGCCTAATCCACAAAATGTTGCAAAGATCAACTTTAAAAATGTTACTAGATTTCAATGCAAGTATCTAGCTTCACGTAGAATAATACAGTCATTCGAAAGGAAATGCTGTATAAAATGACGAAATAATTATGTTCTGTAATCCACAAAGCAACAGAATAAATGTTGTAGAATGTTCATAATTTCGTTGTAAATCTTCTTCTTCCTAATACATATTCTTATACAAAGATATAGTAGTCTTCTTCCTAAAAGCGCATCTTCTTGATTAATATTTCTTCTCAACTAATTATAATGCGCATATCTTAATTTCAAAAATTTAATATCTATGTTGCAAAAGCTAAAATACCAAAAGTGACTATCTACACAAAAATTGACTCCGTAGGTGCATTCGTTGTCGAATCAAAACCTAAAATAGACTATCAGACAAAAATGACAGAAGCGTCAAGTTTAATCTTCAAGTCCATTTTCAACATACTAAAGAAATATGGTGAAAAAGGTATCTACAGATATAACATGATTCATACTGTCTACTAATAACGAATCTCGCAGCTACCTTATGATGTCTTGAAGGAGATAAATGCGTGTAAGAACACACATTGTTCCTGGAATCGAACCATCGTCCTGGGTGTCGAAAGGTTGAGGCCTGGTCTGGAACTTAGCGATCGAGCCCGTCTCCGTCTATGTCCGAAAAGCTGTTCGCGACGCAAGGTCTCTCTCACGTACATGCCTGGCTGGGCGTGAAGCGAAGAGATAGTAAACTCCTGTACTCTTCTTTGTTGATTCATTATGTAGTAGAAGTAATTATCTCAGTATCATAGCTAGAGAATTCTTCAGTCTCTTCTTGTATAAACGTCTGCTTATGTTTTCCATGTTTCAAGCATTAGTTACAATTAGATTCTCAATTCTGCTTTGTGTTGCATTCCTTCTGAATGCTTAGCAACCCATTACTGCTCGTAGAAATGACTGGTTGGCAATTCCTCTCAACTCAGTTACGTATGACATGGCAGTATATTTTATAGAAAACTCGATGATAATATATGTCCACTTGTTATAGTAACAAGTTTATTGAATGTTTAGCAAAAGCACAAAATTCATTCGCGACACTGTTATAACCGTATCACGCTAACACCGGGTTACGCGACCGACCCGTGTCTTCTCGATTGTGCCTGCCTTGTATGCAGTGAAACACCACTCCCGTGCCGTACTTGTAAAGCGCACTATATCAATATTCAGATTGAGACTTGTTATACGAACAGATACAAGAAGTGAGTGATTGTTCTAACGCAGTGCTCGGGACAGCTCTGCTGGATTCTTCCCATGATGCATGGCGTTCCGATCGATAAAACTCGAAGCTGCATGCCGTTGATGCGATAAACATAATATATTTACTGTTTTAATTGCATATATATCTCCGTAAATATCTTCAGAATACTCCTAAATATAATTCATTATGATCCCATGTTGTAGATCCTCCCTGTGATCTCTGTAAATATCAATATCCGTTGATTTTATGTCGCGGTTGTACCGCAGCCATCTTGTGTACAAGTTCATCCTTCGAAAACATATGTGAGCAGGGTCACGGACTAGAGAAGTATCGCTTCTGCAAAGCAGGGTTGCCTAAGCGATTCCCCTAAGCTCACGTCATGCTGGCTGTAACTTATAACTGGAAGTCGAAATCTCCACAATAAACTGAAATAATCGCTTCTTATGAATACATGCTATCTATTGATACAGAAAATACTGGTACAGTACCATCCCGGCATTTGCCCGAAGTCGAAGTGGGAAACCACGAAAACCACTTCGAGGATGGCTGAGGTGGGAATCAAACCCCCCTCTACACATTTGGACCACCCGAGGCTGAGTTGACCCCGTTCCAGTCCTCATACCACTTTTCAAATCTCGTGGCAGAGCCGGAAATCGAACCCAGGACCTCCGGGGTGGCAGCTAACCTTGCTGACCGCTACGCTACGAAGGCGACATATAATAATATTAGTAATAATACCAATCAACATCATAGCCTATACATGTAGAAAAGATCACAGACACCATTCGCAGGAGGAGCATTGTTCTCTATGGCCACATTGCTCGTGTAAGTTCTACAAGGTTGAGCAGTAGGATCTTCAACTATTTTCTCAACAACAACAACAACAACAAAACAAGCAGGCGGGTTCACCGATATACAGAAAGTCTTCCAAGTACTGGGGATAACAGGGAAGGATATCCAGAAACGTGTCCCTTTCAAGAAAAATCTCCAAGAGCACCATGGTTTTCAGGAAAAGCCAAAACTGGCAATACGTGGATTGAAGCGAGGAAGGGTCAGCATAGGAAACGAATGCCGGACTACTGGGCGAAAGTTAAAGCCCGGCGCAAGGAAAAAATACAATTGAAATAGGGTGGTTCATAGGTGGACAAACAACAGCAAGATAAAGAAGAAGAACAAGAACAAGAAGAAATATTCATCATCATCATCATCATTATCAATCGTCTAGGGCGTGGCTAAATGGTTAGCGTGCTAGGCTTTGGCCCAAGGTGCCCAGGGTTCGATTCCAGGCCGAGCCATCAGGGATTTTAATCTCCTGGGGGTTAATTCCCGTGGCTCGGAGACTGGGTGTTTGTGCCGTCTTGATCATCACAGCATCCTCATTACGACGCGCAGGTCGACCACGGGCCTCAACTAGAAAGACCTGCACTCGGCCTCTCAGGAGCCCACACACGATCATCGTCTAGGGCAGGCGTTCTCAGTCTGTTGCTCGCGAACACAGCGGTGCTCTTTAAATTAAATTTGGTGCTCTCATCATACGAACCCAAAAGTGCTCGCGAGCACAAGCCACCCTTATATCAAGTTTTAGCCTACTTCCGATTTTTGAAAAAAAAAAGAAAGTAGACGTATGAGATCAACACAGGGCCAAAAATTGTGTGTCTGTATTTGTGTGTGTGTGTGAGAGTGAGTGTGTGTACTCTGAATGTCTGTCCCCCGTATCAATTCGAACACAGTGAAACTGAATTGAACGAAATTTGGTACAGAGGTAGCACTAGCGAAGGGCACCTCAGTGTCATGTTTTATATCGCCGCCATCTTGACGAAAACGTAATGGCGGCCACTCAAATGTTAAAAGCTTAAATCAAATTACGACCAACCTAATCATCTGATCTCTACCAAATTTTTCAACATTTTACCTTTATGTATGAAAAATCTTTTGACCAAACTAAAAGGTCATCAGCCCAATAATTTTCGGATGGCGGCCATGTATGTGTTTAAATCGATTCCTCCTATCTATTCAAACACGGTGAAACCGAATTGAACGCAATTTGGTACAGAGGTAGCACTAGCAAAGGACACCTCAGTGTCATGTTCTATATCGCCACCATCTTGACGGAAACGTAATGGCGGACATCCAAATATTAAAAACTTAAATCAAATTACGACCAACCTAATCATCTGATCTCTACCAAATTTTTCAACAACATACTTTTTTTGTGGGAAGCATCATTTGACTGAACTACAAGGTCATCAGCCCAATAGTTTGCAGATAGCGGCCATGTATGTGTGCAAATCGATTCATCATATTAATTAAAACACGATGAAACCGAATTGAATGAAATTTTGTACAGAGGTAGCAGCACTAGCAAAGGGCCACCTCATATTCATGTTTAATATCCATATAACACGTTGTATTTCAACAAGCTACTACAATCAACATTCAATTGTACTCCTTGAAAAAGACAAAGAGTTATAACAATACTCATGCATTTAGGAGATAGTAGGCTATATGTTCTTTACTGAACAGCTTGTTTTCAATTCGAATTCTACTGCACGAACTGGACCGGAATTACAAGATTTGACAGTCAGAAATGTTCTCATTTTGTGAAACAGTATTCTTAATCTACAGTAAAATTTACTGGAGTTTATTATGAGTAACACGAAAGATGCTGATTCGACTCGACTGACCGCATATAAATGTATCTTATCTGCATGAGTCATGCAAGCAGTTGCAGCATGTTTAGTGAGCGATGAATCCCTTCCTATTTCAGCACTTCTGCGGGAAAGAGATATAATAAAAGGAAAGAGAGGCGCATGCTTGTTGTATAATAGTAATAATAATAATAATAATAATAATAATTTCCAGAAGAATAACATGCGCAACTTCTATAGAACATTTAAAAGCAACTTGAGGAAATATAGCCCTTCGGTTCAGGGATTGTCTTGGGAAACCAGTTTATAGCGACAAAGATAATTGTCAGGTTCCTGCAAAATATTTTGAGTCCCTTCTTAACTGTGATACTCCAAGTTCCAGATTCACATTTAATGACCATGCGCAAGTCCTCCCAGATTCCTCTTCACCCACGAAAGAGGAAGTCAAACAGATTGAACCATAAAGTTCCAGGTGAAGACTCGATAATCGCTGAACTGGGGAAGTTTGCTAGTGACAATTCAGTGGATAAATTAACGGACATCATACAAGACATTTGGTATACGGAAAGACTCCTAAGTGACTGGACTTCTGCTTTAATCCACCCCTTTATAAGAATGGCGATATAGCAGATGCGAAAGTTGGAACTACTTGAAATTGAACGGAACTTGTAGCTCACCCTCTGGGTGTCCGCTGGAAGCAGCTACAGACTCTGGCGAGCCGAACATGTCCTCGGACACTCCCAGCACTAAGAGCCATACGATAAATAAATCTACCTCCTACTGATAACTTACAAAATCCCCTCAAAAGCTCTTCAAACTAGAACAGCTAGATACAGGATTATCAAGGAGGTTTTAGGAAGGGACGGTCATCTGTGGTGCAAATCATGAATCTCAAATCTATCCATTCATATCTGAAACTAAGGAGCAAGAAATTTGTAGTAACCTTCATTGATTTTAAGAAAGCTTATGTTTCCATTGATCGGACTACCCTACTTCAGATTCTAAAGGAGTTCGGCCTAGACAACAAATCCAGAGCGATCATCCAACAGACTCTCATCAACACCACTTCAAAAGTTAGTTTAGAGGCGAGATTTCCAATTCCTCCGAGATAAGGACAGGAGTTCGACAGGGATATGGTCTCTCGCCTTTACTATTCAACTGCGTTCTTGAGAAAGCAAAGCAATGAGTGATGAAGGAGTCCAAAATGGAATAAGATTAGGTCACAAGAATAAGAACCTATCAATTGACTGTCTAGCTTTTGCAGATGACCTTGCGGTTTTCGCGGATACGGATACGGCCAGGAAACAGATCAAACAGCTTCAAACACAAGCTGCAAAGGCGGGCCTCCTGATCGCTTTCGAGAAAACAGAATGTATTCGTGACATCAAAACGGCTCCAAAACATATAGAAGATAATCATGGGAAAATCAAGCGGGTTTTAATTTAAGTATCTTGGTGAATGGATAGACCCTACAATGTCCGGAAACGAGTCTCTTTCGTCACGCTTGAATAAAATTGAAATTGCTTACCATCTAACCAAGAATGTCTACAACAAAAGATCTATATCCCTGAATGCAAAACTCAAGCACTACTGCACGGTCATCAGGCCAGAAGCTTTATTTTCAGCGGAATGTCTCGCCATGAATAGAAAAGGCATAATGGAAAACCTGGAGACCAAGGAAAGGAAGATACCGTATTGAGGAAAATCCTAGGTCCAGTCAAAGAACACAGCGAGTGCCGAAGACGCCATAACCAAGAGTTGTACACACACGTAGAGAAAATAACTGACGTGATGAGGAAAAAGAGGATTTTTGTATGGACATATAACCCGAATTAAATCAACACGACTATCCAACCGAATTTTTGCTTTTCTCCATGAGAAAAAGACAAAGGGGGCCTGGTTCAGTAAAGTAGAGAAAGATCTGTTGGAGATTGGGATAACATGTGAAGATATCCAGGAGCATGGCCCACCTAGGGAAAAACTTCAAAAACATCGGAGTTTTCAACGTAAGCCGAAACTAAAAACCGGGAAGGCGTGGACGACAGAGAGAAAGTTGCAACATCGATTGCGAATGAAGGAGTACTGGGCCAACATTAAAATGCAGAAGAAACAGTTGACATGACGTGGTACTTAGAAGAAGAATATATTTGATTTGGTGTTCGGATACTTGGTATGGGATGAGGGTGGTGCTCACAGTCTCACAAAGGTTGAGAACACCTGGTCTAAGGACTGGTCTGCTGTCACGGAGTGATTCCAGGCCGTGCAAATGCTGACCGTTTTCTCCATCGTTACGTAGATTTTCCTTCCTGTTAAATGGAAGTTTTCCTTAGTGTGCTCTGAGACCGTTTTCCTTGATAATGATTTGATAATTGTTGTTTTAAGGGGCCTAACATCTAGGTTATTGGCCCCGTACGTTTCCCACGAATATAATTTTTGCAGTGAATGATCTCGAAGAAATGACCCTACCAGGAAATATGACATTCGCGTATTAATCCCGTCAGCGATCTCCTTTTTAGCTTGACTCTCAGGAAAGCTTCAGCATTTGTCACCTGTTCCCTCAAAATTATCGTGATCATTCCGCGGAAACACCACATTTCAAAATCCCCCTATGTACTTGATGTCACTTTTCTTAACTGTCCAGGTTTCTGAGGTATACGGTAATACGGTCCATGATCCTTATGCAAAGGTGTAGGCTGAGCTATTGTTATCAAGAGAGACAAAACAAGAGGACTTTAAAACATCACCAAATCGTGATGTAAAGATAGCTAAGTTCATCATATTTTGGTGCTAAAATATCTTCTGTATATTATTTCAGTAAGGATTGCAATCAATTTAAAGCAAATATTAAGGAAGCTACATAACATAATGGCACAAAATGGACATTCGTTAGAGTCCTCAGGACCCAAGGCGTATAACATATATATTAATTCAGCATTGCATGACTCCATTATAACAATAAATCCGACTTATAAGTTTCCGAACTTCCACTTAAATCTGTCAGGGAAGCCATTGCGCTATCCGCTGTGATAGGTTTAGTTTCTGAACTTCCAATTTATCCACCAGGGGATCCACTACGCTATCCAATGCAAGGTTTAGTTTCTGCGGATGATTTGCCCTGCTCAGTTAGTGGGGATTTCCCATACGTTTGCTTAGTTCTCCCCATGATGGTCGATTAGTGTAAGTGATAAACAAAGATTATAGTCTGGATTTCGTCCTTCTATCTGCCAGATATTCCCACCCTCGTTTTTCTATCATTATAGTTACACTACTTCTAGCATTAAAATAGTTGAGCACAAACTTAGCAGCCTTCCTTCACATCAGCATCGGGGTGCTTCTTTCTCACTTCAGTCTTGTTTCAGGGAAGCAGGGGGATGACAGATCATAGGGAGCGCGTGGGTCGCGGTAAAGCTCTGGTCCAGATGTTCTGCCAATCAATGAAGAATTAATTTTAGTACTAAGGTTCCGTAGTTGGTCTGTTTTGATTCATTTTCCTCGCGCTGTTGGTAATTTTGTTCGCCGGTATTTTGAAAATTTATTTGCATTGAATTGAAAATCAATCATGCCACAGTTAGGGAGAAAGAAATGCCAAGCACAGGGATGTAAGAATTATAATGATAGTAAGAACAATTATTGTGTGTGTGTTCTATATTTGTGTACGTACATTTGATGGGAAGGATCATTAGGAAGAACATTAGGTAGGCCTATAGGCCTACTCGGAAACGAGTTACAGCCAACGCTGAAATTTGTGCGACAAAATAACATGCAATGTGAACTAACTTACCAGCATGTTTGAAAAACTGATGCTAATTCAGTGGCGGCTGGTGGTATGTAAAGCTGGGTGATGCACCAAAATTTCTTATGTCGCAATTGTATATGGGACGTTTACACATGTAACAAAAATGAATTAATGTTAGATAAACTACATTTCTATAAAAACTGAAATACAAGGGTTTTCAAAATAACGGTACGCTCGACAAATAGACATATTTTAATGGCTCTTTTGGGCTTCTTCCTTTAGGAATTTATCAAAAATCAGATGTATGTATTTAAGTGTTGCCCTATGCCTGAGTTAATGGGAAGAATTTTAAACACAGCAGGTTGTCTACTCTTGGCTCTCAATCTACGGGATAATAAACATTCTCAACATAAAAACATGGCAAACGAAAAGTTTTTACCGGTATGTTAACGAAAAATGTTATTACTAACAAAGACGGGCACATGTTCTGCATAAGGATAGGATTTTTTTTACTATAGCTTGAACCCCATCAGAGGAACCAGCCATGACGTGCGCTCTGTCATACGTCTGCGCAATACATTTCTGCGGAGTTTCATTCAATTTCTGCTTCTTTAATTCATCCAGTGAACACGCTGCTAATGTGTGTGCATCATTTTTGGTTTGCCTCTTACTACGTATCGGAACACAACAGCCATCTGAAATATGTTTGAAATATCCCTAGTTTCATCTGCTATAATGGCTAAAATTTCCGATTCCTTTATTTGCTTTGGTCTTCTTGGCAAACCTCCAACATAATCTGCAAAAGTTCATTTTGAATTGTTTTGGACGTTCCTTTGAAAACAGTTGCCCTTACCAAATGACCTTTAACACAGCATCCAACTCAGCGCTAAAATTAATTAGTTCTCTGAAAACACCTGGATTTGTTGATGTTACACTTTCATCATGATTACGTAAGGCCAGTTCGAAAGAGCCACAGAAATGACCTGCAGTTTATTACAATATTTAACACATACATATTGTGCCTAACTTCTTCGTTATATTCCGCAATTTACCTTCTATAGGCACTGCCAATTGTGCAGCTACGTTAACAGTTCCAAAGGGTGTCAATTTCAAACAGCTGAAGATTGGTTGGTTGGTTGGTTGGTTGGTTGGTTGGTTCCTCAGTTCAGAGGCTGCGACGACGTGGTCATGTAGCCCCGTGTACTTTGGGTGTGTGGAGAATCTGTCTGATAACCGGTGTTAATTGTGATGGCTGTATTAGTGTGTGTTATCTGTTTTTAATTCAAGTACGGATTGCAGACATTGAATTTCAAGCAGTTCCTACTTTTGCCGCCAAACGCCACCATCAACGACTACTAGTTCAGAACTTGGTCACTAGACGCTACCGCAATCGGCTCCTGGCGACGGACGTTGGAACCTAAGAGCGTTGTTCTAATTTTTAACCTATAATTTAACGTCACACATGTGTAATTAGTGGAAGGTTCTTTATCATGCCATAAATCTATGACATGGGACCGCCGGTTTTACTTTCCCTCCGAATGAAGGCACACTGAGGGATTTTTAACGCTCTCAAAAATCCAACGATTTCGGCCGGGTTTGAACCCGCCATCTTTGGGAATGCTACCAACTACGCCACCGAAGCCGCTCAGCTGAAGATTCATGTTGCTTTATTTTATGGATTAATTTCCGTAACTCCTATTTTGGTCCACGCGGATTCTCCACCAACAGACATGGAAAACAGAATAAAACGTTTTTAATATCCCATTCACATAACCAATTATTATTGCCTTAAATATCTCCTTTAAACGTTCTCGTATACTTATATTTTGGACAATACTTATGCGGTAATGGTCTACCGAGTGTTTTTACTGTAAGTTTATCGTCATCAGGGAGCTGGGTAAACCGTCTGACTAGTAAATTTCTTACTCTATATTTCACTCACACTCCACAATGCAATTAATGTTTCAAACTAAATATTCCGTTAAAATAAAATACTAACTTAAATCTGGGTGCTATATCGGAAAGTGGCACGAAAAGCAAACTAACAAAACACTGAATTTTGCTAGCCTAGAAATGTCGTAGTGAATGCATAGGTCTACTCACAATCAACCAAATAATAATAATAATAATAATAATAATAATAATAATAATAATAATAATAATAATAATAATAATAATAATAATAATAATAATAATAATATTTTTTTTGTTTTTTTTTTTTGTTTTTCGAGGGAAACGTGGGGAAATCTTCAAAAGACAGATTGCAAGCTTCCGGACTTACAACTGTGCAGGATTCTTACCTACTAAAAACCCACAAACCCTATACTTGGCTTAAGGCCACCCCGGAACTGCCTGTTCAGCCTTACTTCAGGGTGGAGCCTCTGTTACGACCAGAAGTCTCAGTCAATTTCATTAAATGTGATGATAATGAAATTACTCATCATCATCTTCACTGTCTTCAGCAACCAATCTTCTCGGTTCCTCTTCTTTTTTTGTTTTCAGCAGCTCAGAGATGTAGACTGCAATCTGTGCCCAACTTTCTCCGCTGCTGAGCATTTTATCCACCACATTGTCTGGTGTAATGACACCTACTTTTGTCTCCAGAAGCCTTCGAAGATTTCTCCACCTCAAGCATGCAAAGAATGTGTGCTGAACATCGTCCCATTGATCATCACAATAACGACAACGTGAACTCGGTGAAATTCCCATTCGATGGAGGTATGCTTCATAATAACCATGGCCAGAGAGAAACATGGTAATGTAATAATTAACCTCACCATGTTCCCTCGACAACCATGGCTTCAGTTGCTTGATGAGCCTAACGGTCCACCTGCCACGATTTTCACGTTCCCATTCTTCCTGCCATTCCAGAAGAGATCTGTCTCTTTCCTCCCTCTTCACGCGTATCTTAGAATGCTCGTCTTTGCGCAAGTATATACGGCGCCTTTCCTTGGCCAGGATGTAAATGGGTATCGCCCCAGCTATTACTAGCACTGCCGGTCCAGACACTGTACGATAGGCAGAAGTTATTCTGAGGGCAGCTCTTCTGTGAACAGAGTTTATCCGCTTCCTATACATCTCAGTGCCAAGAGCTACTGACCAAATCTCTGCACCATAAACAATAACTGATTCCGCCACTCTCATCAGCAGTTTCCTCTTCAATGGTGAAGGGCCGCCAATATTAGCCATGAGCCGCGACAAGTTGTTAACAATCCTTGCAGCCCTATCAGCAATCTTGCTGATATGATTCCAGAATGTTAACTTGCTGTCAATCATAACACCCAAGTAACGAACAGCAGGAGCTGTTTCTATCACTTGATTATCTACTAGCATGGGTACAACTCGTGGAACTCTCTTCTTAGTAGCAAGGACTAGTTCTGTTTTATGAACTGCTAGTTGGAGACCATGTTCATTCATCCAGGTGGAAACTCTCCGCATTACCTGATTCAGTTTAAGTTGCAGACCCTCCATGGAGCGCTCCATAATGAGTACAACGAGATCATCAGCATATCCCACCAAAGAAGTGTCCTCTGGCATCTCCATCCGTAAAATACTGTCATAATTTACGTTCCATAAATCAGGACCTAACACCGAGCCTTGAGCCGCCCCCGCTGTTACCTTGCGACACTTGACTCCTTCATCTGTGTCATACTGAATCCAACGATCACAAAGATAATTCCTCAGAACAGACGCCAAGTAGCGAGGAATGTTAAATGTTGTTTCAAGTGCAGCTATTATGTCAATCCACCGGGCAGAATTGAAGGCATTTTTCACATCCAGAGTAACCAGTAAGCACATTTTTCTAGAGAAATGGTTGCCATGCTCAATGGATCTGACAGCCATCACCACTTCTTCAATGGCGCTGATGGTGGACTTACCCTTCACAAAACCGTATTGTTTGGGGGACAGACCTCCTGCAGCAACAATCGCTGCCTGAAGCCTTCCTTTAATCATCTTCTCAAACAGTTTGCCAGCCATGTCCAACATGCATAGAGGTCTCTGACCTGAAGCAGTAGTGGGATCTCCTTTGCCTTTAGGCATGAGCACAAGCCTGGCCACTTTCCACGGGGTCGCAAAGACTCCCTGTAGTAAACAACAATTATACATATTCAGCAAAACATCTGGTTCCTCTTCGGATATCATCTTTAACACTTCAGCAGGAATTCCATCCGGCCCTGGTGCCTTCTTATTCTGAAAAGATCGTGCTGTAGTTTGTAATTCCTCCCTAGTGAATAGCGGAATATCATCTAGCATCACCGGCATGTGATCGGGAAATCTCTCTGGGTGATTAGGAAATAGCTCATCTATAATAGCTTCCTTCTGGGATGCCGTCATAGCAGCAGTAGACACCATAATGCCGCCGAGCTTCTTACTGACAATTTTGTAGCCCAGACCCCATGGGTCCTGATCCAGATCGTTAATGAGCTCGTTCCATTTATGTGCCTTACTTTGAGCAATGGCCCGTTTGAGAGTCCTCCTCGCTACTCTACACTCTTCTATCGCATTTGCAAACTCTAGAGAATCTCTGCAGAGCCTTTGTGCCCTTCTCCTTAATCGAAAACACAATCGTCGAGCCTCTGCTATTTCAACATTCCACCAATAGGCTGGCCGTTTGTTTGGAAAAATCTTCTTCTTGGGCATGGATGCTCCGCAAGCCTTAACAATGAGATCAATGGTCGACCTAACCAGGGTTTCTGCAGAGCTCGCGGGGCTATGTTGAAACAAATCCTCCAGAACTTGTTTCCCTTGTGCTATTACTGCAAGAAGAATTTCACCATCCATGTGATCAACGTTCCATCTAAACGGTATCGGAATTTCATGGACTAGGCCTCCTCGAGGCCTAGTATTAAAAAGGATGTATCTATGATCACTGTTGTTATAATCTAGCATTACATGCCAGTCTGCAATGCAAGCAGCAAGATCTGCAGAGGCAAACGTTAGGTCTGGTGTGGTTTCGTTTTGCCCAGGCCGACAAAATGTTGGAACATCACCGCTATTTAGCAGCACCAAGTCCAACCTAGCAGCCATCTCCAAAATTCTATGGCCTCTCCCGTTTGTATGAGCCAAGCCCCACTCAACTGCTCGACCATTAAAATCACCGGCCACCAGAATACCCCCAGTTACTGTACCTAGGAAATCCTCAAGGGCAGATAGTCGGGTCTCAAACTGCCGAATTGATTCATTGGGTGTTAAGTAACAGCTTACATAAGAAATATTTCTGCTCTTGACCCAGACAAATCCATTTCCAGCACCAAACTTTTCAATAAAAACTCTGCTTGGATCCGCTACCCATATAGCAGCCGTCCCACTTTCATCAGAGTACCACGATGGAATATCCCTGTTCTTATATTGTTCGCTAATAAGCACAACATCAATATTCTTTTCCACGGCAAACTGAACTAGGAGATCGTTAGCCACCCTGCTACGATGAATATTGCCTTGTAGAAATCTTAGCATTTTGACTGTTGAGCACTCTCCAATGCACGTCGAAAGACAGCACACATACCTGACCCGATCACATGGTCGTCATTCTTGCCTTCACACGCGCAGATCGAGCATTTTGGGGCAGACGTGCAGTGAGCAGCTTTATGCTCCTTTCCCCCGCATCTGTAGCACAACTTCGACCTGTCAGGACCCGTACATTGTCTTGCCATGTGACCATAGCCCATACATCGGAAGCATTTCAGCACATTGGTCCTTTTCCGAATACGGCAGCTAACCATGCCTATCTTAATATGCTGATCAAGGAGCAACTCATTTGCCGCATTGGAGTTTACCACAACTATGGCCATACGCTGTTCTCTGGAATTGGGCTTGGTAATAGTAACTTTTATTTCACCCATGTTATCCTTAAGCCGGTCCTCTAATGTTGCCTGGACTTCCTCTGCTGTTGTAAGACAGTCCAAATCCCTAATTTCCAAGGTTATGGTAGGAGCCAACATTTTAACTTCACCCAAACCCTCAGCGGCTTTGGAAATCATCTCCCTGAACTTAGATTTATCTCCATTTTTCCCTTTCATTTCAAGGAGCACCGCACCAGTCGACGTTCTGCGAATCGATTTAAGGTTTACGCCACTGCAATCAGATGTTGCTTGCTGACGCAATGATTGAAGAACTTCTGAATATGTCTTCCCCTCAGTAGGCTTGATAACAATTGCCTCGTTGCGTCTTCTATCCTTCGTTTTATTTCCCTTCTGATGTAGAGAATGATTACTTCTAAGTTCTCCCTTTTCGTCCTCCAGAATAACTTTACCGCTATGACCCCTGTGTTTCCTTGTTCGAACTGTTTGCCAGGCATCTTCTGCTAACTTCTCCACGGGAGGTTCAATGACCACAATTTCATTTGCAGATATGTTTTCGGAATTGACACTGCTCTCAATTACAGTAATCATTGTTTCTCCTTGACTTGCAGCCTTCTCGCATATGGGAGTTCTAGGTCGAGTGATGGTAGTGACCTCTGTTGCCAATCTAGTTTTGCGGCAGTGATCGAGGACATCAAAAACCTCTACTAACTGCGCTAGGCTATTCTTGATATTATTACTCACATTTCTTTGAGTTTTGGTAGCTGCCATCATGATCTTCAGTAATCCTATTCCTTTCAGAATCTCTGACTCTTCTTTTATGTCTATTTCATTTCGACATTTACCTTTGTCCGCAGTGAACCTCAATTCATCTGAACCTCCATTCTCACCCGAGATTATTGTACTCTGCCCCGCCATGACATTAGATGCAACGTCCAGCTCCCTAGATGAAGTAGTTCTTGTAGACGCCACACATCGCGCGCCATTAGAATCTCCCACTTGGGCCTGAGCGCTGGTATCTGCGCCGCTTACAATCTCGGTGGATTCCACACACAATCTCTCCATGACACCGATCTCTTCTCTTCTGTTGGACATAACCTTACTTTCCACAAGCGACGGGGACACAATTCCTGAACAGATGGAAGAATTACTCACCCAGCCACCCCTCAGGTAGAGAAATCACTTCGTCGTGCGGAAGAGGCTCTGCCACACAAAACTCAACCCTTTCAACTAATATAGTCACTGAAATATACCGTCAAACTCACTTAAACCACGAAAGCCAAGACGCACCAACCGCTCAGTACGACAACAATTATAATCTCTCAATAATAATAATAATAATAATAATAATAATAATAATAATAATAATAATAATAATAATAATAATAATAATAATAATAATAATAATAATAATAATAATAATAATAATAATAATAATAATAATAATTCACAGTTAAGTATCTGCCTGGAACCAAAGTACTCATCAACTAAATACAGAACTAATCGCAACGGTCGCGGTGGCCGAGAGCGCTAAAGCGCTTCCTCGTGCCTCGCTGGCATCGGGAGAGCGTGGGTTCGATTCCCACCTCGGCCGTCCTGAAAATGGTTTTCGTGGTTTCCCATTTTCACCACCAGGCAAATGCCTGGACGGTTCCTTTCAATAGGTCCACGGCCGATTTCCTTCCAATATCCCTTCCCTGACCCGTCCTGAAAAGAAAAGTACATGGCCATTGGCTGCATTAATAATTTTTTTTTTTTTTTAAATCCCGCAAGAACAAGAGTGGTAAAAGCAAACATAAACCGCTACAGTAACACCAACAATACGTCGCAAAATAGTTCAGCCACTTATCTACTGTACTTATAGCAATGGCGGCGTTCTTAGGCTCGCTTCACAGAACAATTGACAAAAATATTAAATGAAGTAATGATGAGAAAACATCTAAAAATAATTGGGTGTGAACCAACTAATGTCTCCCTATGAAATTCCGATATTTGTACTGTTGTGGGTGGTGTAACATTCCCTAGTGGTGTGGGAAAGAAACTACCCTTCAGGGGCAGATGACCTCGTAGTTCCGCCCCTCAAAACAACAATAAATAACTAACTAAACTAAGTTACCCTTCGCGGGGCAAGAGAAATCGAGGGTGTTGTCATTTCCAAAGAGTGGGGCAATCTAACGGGGCCATTTGGAACTGAGTATTGTCAGGGGGCTGGCAGCTCGTCTGCAACTTCCTACAACCCATGCTGGCCGGCAAGCGACTGTATGTATAAGCTTGGCCTCGTCCCTGCTGGCCGCGCTGTCTACTTGGGAGTCGCCACAAGAGAGCTAACCCCCCGGAGTTTGATTTGAAGGCGGCAGCTTTTATAGTTACAGTGTGAAGCATTAGGATAAATAATAACAAAATATCCATAATTTTAACACATTTTTGAGTGGATTAGATCTATAAAACTAAAACATTAAAGGAAAAGAAACGACGAATTAGGTGTAAAATTATTGGGAGTTGTGCAACGCTGCAACAATATCACCAGCGGCCACTGGATGCTATAAAACAGGAATGCATTAATGTACTGTACATTGTTATTGGAATGTTTCCTTTAATTTTTTGTGTGAATTATCCTTGACCTGGTGTTGACCATGTGTAAAACTAGTGGGCAGCATAGACTACTCTCGAATAAATGTTTTGTTCATTGTGATTTAAAAAATATATGGAATAAATGTGTGCATTTCATCTCTTGTTTGTTTTCTTACCCATTCTCCTTTGCATTGCGATAAACTTCGTGGTTTAGGGCGACGTGGGAGGAGTGGGTGGCAGGCGGTACGGTAGGCGAATAGTGAGGTTATGGCAGTATAGTATGTGCATTTGGACAGTTTTCTTTATATTCATTGAACATCCCAACAATTATCCAGAGTAGGAGAGCAATGTTTATTCAGCCTACAGGTGAATTAAGCTCTAGAACAGCATAACTGTGACCTTCGTGACAAATCTATTGCCAATATTGATATATATCGAAACTTATTATTTTGCTATCTGGACGTATATTTCTGCGCCTAGTGAAAGGCGCAGTTATGTTCGTATTATTTTCATCAATAATCATAACTCTTCGCAGATCATACTGTTCAATTACGTGTAATAAAGGCGACATTCATATGGCTTTTTACTTTGTATGTTGCCATATTTGGTAGAGCAGTACATAGCCTCAGGCGGTGCGATCTCTCGGCAATTTTATAAACAAAAGTACGGTTCTCTTATATTACATGATCCTTGCAGGGAAGCATGAACATTCTGCTCCTGTTCGCGCTGTTCATACCGGCCACGCTGTTCATGCAGCCATACCTCGTGGCCGAGTCCAAGAACCCCAGCTACTTCAAAATCGGTGGTGTGCTCAGTAACAACAACAGTGCGTTCTACTTCCAGGATATCATTGAAGTAAGTGTTTCAATCTTACCCACAGAAACCTGACATTTATCAACTTTATCCTCTACCTAATTCCTAAACAGGCCATTTGAATAAAGGATTAAAAACCATTTTATTGTAAAATCCAGTAATCCATGTTATTCAATGTTTGTATGCTTGCCACGGTGGGTGTGTGATTATAGTGTCGGACTACCAACCCCAAGCTTGCAGGTTCGATCCTGGCCATGGTAAATGATTTTTGAAAGGCGACAAAAATCACGATACTCATATCATACGTAGTTGGCATGTTAAATAACCCATTTCAATTCAGTAGGCCGTGTTCATAGTAGCAAAATGAATCTTGGGATTTTCCGCCAACACAAAGTTCCTCATTTCTCTACTAGAAAGCGGTATAGGCTACGTCAAGGAGCTTAGATATCTAACCTCCTTGTCATTCAAAGCGTTCCAAGGAGCATTAAATTCGACATGCAAGCTGACCTCTGGGTGTTAATTAACAAGGCTTGCATTCGGCACCCGAGGCCATACGATATGAAAATCCACAGCCTGCTTCCAGTCTCCAACCGGGTCAGGAATGGAATGAATGAAGCCCCCATCTAGCGGCGAGGATATGAACTGTGCCGGCTGCCCAGGCCTGACGCACTCCTCTGGGGCAATGATTAAATGAATGACAGATGAAATGAAATGATAGTGGAGAGTGTTGCTGGAATGAAATGTTGACAGGGAAAACCGGAGTACCCGGAGAAAAACCTGCCTGCCTCCGTTTTGTCCAGCACAGATCTCACATGGAGTGACCGGGATTTCAACCACGGACCCAGCGGTGAGAGGCCGGCGTGCTGCCGCCTAAGCCACGGAGGCTTTTGCCATACGATATAATAATAATAATTATTATTATTATTAATGTTTGTATCGTACAGTGTTTCTTTTAGGAGATGAGTAAGGAGCCAAGGAGGTCCTTAATTTTACCTTGGAGTTCCTGACTGCAAGAAACTCCCGTTGCCAGAGTCGGAGCCTCCGCGACAATCTAAAATGCTGTAAATTGTAATTAACCACAATAACGTGGATGCAAACAGTCAGCAGTAGCAATATGCCAATTTAGGGATTTTTCAGCTACATATAGTGACTTTAAAATATATTTTTTAGATTTTTAAATTGTTTTCTGTTGTTCAAATAGAAATTTAGGGACTTTTGAAACTACTTTTTGTGACAATAATAGCCTATTGCGAATTTAAATACCCAGATAGGCCATTTTATAGTGAAATAACTTGAGCAGGCAAAAAACGAAGAAAGTTTGTAATTTTACGTGACCGTTAATGGCACGATTATGTGCCATGGTACCGGTACCTCCATTTATGTGGAATTCGACCACTTCGAAAATCTCACATGAATTGACCAGGAATCGAACCCGGTCTGCCTTGATGCGAGTCAAGCAGCTTGGCCCCCTTTAGTCATAAATCATATTTATACATAAAAATATGAAGCTCTTCTCTAATGGACAAAAACTTGAAATGTGCACTAGACTTCAAGACAGAATTGGAATAAATATCCCTCGTCGAAACACACTACTTGGCCAAAGGAATTTAAGTTGTCTTAGCACTAGGATATACAATATATTGCCAGTAAATGTGACAAATAACACCCTGAATATATTGAAGAAAAAAAAGGCTTTTTATATGGCTCCTTAATAACTTTGATAGAGTAAATGAACTTATAAATTTTCACCAACATATTTAAACCAACTCAGTCAGAAGTAAGTAATGTATCATCTTCTTTTATTTGCAGTATCCTTATAATTAATGCTTTTACTATAAAATGTTCTTATTATTATCAGTCAAATACCATGTTGCAAAGAAATTAAGAGATTGTGTTCATGAAGCCCACGCACAGGTTTATCTTGTGTGGGATTCACTCTGTATTTTTGATACAACATCTGTATATGTACATGTTTTCTGTCAGTGAATAAAAATGTGTGCTCGTAAAAAAAACACTGATAAGCAGACTCTTAGTTTCATCAGCTCACTAAATATTGATAAGAAGAGAAATCTATTTCATTGCTAGAATTGGAGCAAGGAATTTAATCAGAAAAGGAAAAAAAAAACTAACCTTAAGAGTTCTTAAAGAAAGTCACCCACTTAGCAAACTGATGTAGCCTATCCATTAATTCTTCCCTTGACCAGAACTCGGCTTTTACACTTGTACCTGGCAGATTATGGAAAGTATATGATTCACATGCCTTTCTGGGAGTCATTAGGAATTGACAATACTGTCAATTATCACTGCTACACTAGACACATTTGTTATATTACGTAGCCTACGGTGAATAAATGTTTTTATTTCTTGCTCATTCAACGACGGCAGCCATGTTTGAGGCACACACATTGACGTCATATCACATCCTATCACTATTGCCAACATGTCCGATGCAAAATATTCCACACAACACACGTAACGTTGTAATTATGTGAAAACGGAAATAATTGGTCAAACCATTGGCCTGGATAAAGATTATTGATGCGTGACTAACCCCACTGTACGTGACAAAAACCAGGGGTGTGTATATTAGCTAACGCGGCCCACACCGAACAATTATTGGTTTGGGCTAGGCAAAACCCATTGGTCAGGATTAAAATATTGGGCTAGGCAAAAGCCATTGGTTTGGATGAAAATTATTGATGCGTTATGATATTCTTGATTGAAATTAGATACTGTTAACTCGCAACTCGCACAATCCATACCGTATCTAATTTAAGACTGAAACTTGGTGCACGTTCACCATAATTTGACGGCGGTCTTTTGTTTTACGATACTAGGTATAAAATAGTACCGAATGCATGGGGCTGGCAATACTGTGCTTGTTGCTAAATCAGGCGCATAATGGCGGATCCAGCTTCCGTATGTAAGTCGTGATCAAATTTGGGACGGCGGATGTGTTATAAACAGCGGAGGAGTAAACAACTACGCGGTACAGTAATTAACTTCTGAAACTGACCGCATGACGGCGTTGTGGGACACTATAGCGCATAGGTGGTGCTGTGGTAAATCAGGGCCGTGTAATGGGCAAGGTGAAGCAGTGCTAGCGAGAAATTTACTCGTGCTGGCGAAATGCAGCCCTGCCCTGCCCATTTCTGAGCAGTGCAGCACAACAGCACACTAGCACTGCAGCCACTGCCGGCTGGATCGCAACACTCCTGGTTGCTTTAAACTGCCTGCCCATTCGACGATTACAGCATTGGTTTGAGCGTACAACCTCGTTTCCAAATAAAGGCGCTAGGAAGCAGCACCAAGGAACTGTGGCAGACATAAGTTTTGTATTGATGCTAATGGAGCAGTTGTGTTTGGAATGTATTCTGAATGATTTTATAATGCTGTACTGCTGCGTGCCCTTTTGTAAATCAGAACAGGGCAAGTTAGAATACCGGGAAATCTCATTTCATGAGATACCATCGGACAATTCACTGCGTGGGATGTGGTTACGTGCATTTTCCAGAGAAGGTGACACAGGGGAAGCAAATAAACAAATAAATAAATACATACTGGTACATGAATGAATGATTGAGTAAATATGTGAGACAATAAATATGTAAGTAAATAAATATGTAAGTATGTAAATATGTAAGTTAGTAAATACATAATTTAAGAAATATGCAAGTAAATAAATAAGTGAATAAATAAGCAATAAATAAGTAAACAAATAAATAAGAAAATGAATAAGTAAATAAATAAATGTGTATGTAAATAAGTAAATAAATACGTGAATAAATAAGCAAATAAATAAGTAAATAAATAAGTAAACAAATAAATAAGAAAATAAATAATTAAATAAATAAGTAAACAAATAAATAATAAAATAAATAATTAAATAAATAAATGTGTAAGTAAATAAGTAAATAAATATGTAAATAAATAAGTGAATTAATAGGCAAATAAATAAGTAAAAACATAATTAAACAAATAAATAAGAAAATAAATAATTAAATAAATAAGTAAAAAATAAGATAAATAATTAAATAAATAAGTAAACAAATAAATAATAAAATAAATAATTAAATAAATAAATGTGTAAGTAAATAAATATGTAAATAAATAAGTGAATAGATAAGCAAATAAATAAGTAAGTAAATAATTAAACAAATAAATAAGAAAATAAATAATTAAATAAATAAGTAAAAATAAATAAGAAAATAAATAATTAAATAAATAAATGTGTAAATAAATAAATATGTAAGTAAATAAATAAGTAAATAAATAAGCAAATAAATAAGTAAATAAATAAGTAAATCAATAGATAAGGAAATAAATAAGTTAATAAATAATTAAATAAATAAATACGTAAGTAAATGAAGAAGTAAATAAAAAATAAGTAAATACATAATTTAAAAAATACATATGTAAGTAAATGAGTAAATAAATAAATACGTGAATAAGTAAATAAATAAGTAAACAAATAAATAAGAAAATAAATAATTAAATACATAAATATGTAAGTAAATAAACAAATAAGTAAGTAAATAAGTACGTAAATAAATAAGCAAATAAATAAGAATATACATAATTAAATAAACATGTAAGTAAATAAGCAAATAAGTAAATAAATACGTAAATAAATAAAAATAGCAATAAATAAGCAAATAAATAAGTAAAAAAAATAAGAAAATAAATAAATAAATTTGTAAGTAAATAAATAAGTAAAAAAATAAACAATCTATCCAAAAAATCTGTAATAATATATAATATAGCCATCACAAAAATACGGGTTATCAGACAAATTCACCTCACACCCAAGTACATGGGGCTACATGACCACGATGTCGCAAAGCCCCTAAATAAATCATCATCCCATTTTTCGGGGGCCGGAGGCATTTCTTTTCCCTGTCTTTTATTGTCCTTATTCTTTTCTTTTCATCTCGCCAAGTATGTAAGTTAGATTTGAGTCAGTTAGAAGTAGTTATAATTTTTATTATCGTCTGCATAATTACGGGAAAATGAGCTAGACATTTCGCCCCTTAAAAACAATCGCCTCCACCACATGTATTTTTGCTTTCCTTTATACTGAAAATTTGCCCGTAAGTATGTGTCTGAATACTTTTAGATGTTAGAATAACAAGGAACTAACTTAGTGTAATGTTTTCACGTCCGTCAATCTCGATATTAAGCCTCCAAACATAACAATACTTCGTTTCAGGTATCTTCCCCTTTAAAAAGCCGCGGCAATCTCAGTGCCTTGGACTATACAGCCTATTTTCATGTATCCTACTCACGTTAATTGCCTCTATCAACATACAAAATTTCAGTTTGATTGTTGTAATAGATTCGTAGATATTGAGAGCCGTCTAAATATTTCAGATGATCACCATGTTGGATTTTATATAAATGTACTAATACATGAAGGTTATTGTGCAGGTACAGTACGTGTGGTATTCAAACTTCAATAGCATGATTAGGGTACAAGACGTAAAAACGAGATTTTAAAATTTTGCACAGCTGCCATTTTGTGGTTATGAAAACAATTGAAACAAATTAGATGCCAGTGGATTAACATTTGTATAAGCATTTACCGTACAAAGTTTCACTGCACTCGGATGGTTAAATCGCGAGAAACGTCCACTTAAATATTTATACTTCGCGTCGCCGCCATGTTGGATTTGTGCTCACCAGGTTATTGGACGTCCTATAGGTGAACTTATGTTTATAGTCTCAATGAACATTAAAAAATTCAGTTTGATTGCTGTAAATGACTCGTAGTTACTGAGAACTGTCTAAATATATCGGATGTTCGCCATTTTGGATTGTTATATGTATTGGCCAGAGAGTTGTGTACCATTAAAGGAAGATTATTGTACAGCCCAGGGGCAGTACCCCTAGGACCCACCCCTTCATCTTTCACCAAAACCACCCTCATAGGCATGCCATAAGCCTTACACACTTCTTTGACACGAGCAGGCCCAGCAGTATTGCTGCCAGCCATGCTTGCACAACACACACACAAACAAACTATCTAGAACAGCAACAGTGAGGAAACGCCGACTAAGCAGTAGGGGAAAGCCTTAAAAGCTAGACCCAGAAGAGCCCAATTATCTATTCGCGGCCAGCGGCTCTGCTCTTCAAGGTCCGTTCCAGATCAGCCCATCGTCACCAGGTGAGAACTAGCCGTGTGCTCAGATTCCTAATTATTGTAACACCTAACCCAGGACACTTTTGTATTTCACACACTTTGTACTTTGTCTTATACTTGTCCACCGCCTAATGGGACAGTACATCATCGCCACTGACCAATAAATACTTGGTCAGTAAACACATACATCTACTACTCATTTCACCCAGTTTTACATCCCTACACCCAACCTGACCTTAGTCCTAATTGCCCCTGACCGTGAAGGCCAGGAACTGCACCGTCAGGAATCTCATTGTATTCGAGTAAGCAGCCAGACTGCAGCGTGCCGAGTTGTCGACTCTGCACGTGAGCTCGCTAAACGCTCGCTCATACTTAATTGGCAGGATAAGTTAATAGCTCAGTCTTAGACGTTCATCCCCTAACAGGTAGACGCACCCTATAGGAACGCACCCAAACAGATCACATCCTCACACCAACACATTACACTAGTAGTCTCCCCCAATTACGGGAAACTACCCCTTTTCGGAAACATCCCCTAAATTAATACATCTACACTACCCTGTTTATCCCACCCCCAACACAGGGATAAAACATTATTGCGTAGCTTCATTATTCAAACTTTCACTTCGATCGCATGATTACGACACAAGAAACAAAAACTTAAGTTTAAAATTTCGCACAGCCGTCATCTTGAGGTTATGTAAACAATTGAATAAAATTAGATGCCAGTGCATAAAATGTGTATAAACATTTACTCTACCATATTTCACTGCGCTCAAATGGTTAAATCGCGTGAAAAGTCTATGGAAATGTTTTAAATTCACTTGGCCACCATGTTCTTTTTGAATTTTACAGGTTTTGAAAGTCTTATAGTTGAACTCCTAATAGTACCCTTTATCACCGAACAAAATTTCAGGGTGATATCAGTAATAGTTCCGGAGATATATAATGCCGGTGAAAATGTTCGCTCAGCCGCCAGCTTGAAGATATGTAGACAATTGAACTAAATTAGATACCAGAGCATTACACTGTGTTTAAACATTTGCTGTACCAAGTTTAATTGTGTTTGGATGATTAAGTCGCGAGAAAAGTCTATTTAAAAGTTTCAACTTCGCTTGGCCGCCATGTTCGTTTTGTAGTTAACAGGCTTTTTGAAATTTCCATAGGCGAACTTCTAGTAGTGCCCTTTATCACCATTCAAAATTTCAGAGTGATATCAGTAATAGTATTGGAGATATAGAATGCCGGTGAAATATTTCGCACAGCCGCCATGTTGGATTGGTGAGACGTAATAAAATTTGAAGGGCACGGTCGGGGTCGGCCAAAATAGTTCTAAGACTTCACCGAGTTTCATTAAAATCGCTCCAACCGTTTAGAAGTTATTAGGGGGGAGGGGACACACACACATCACACAGCCAGACACACACATATAACACAGACACACATGCACACACACACACACGCGCGCGCGCGCGCGGACAAAAGATGATCTCATAAGTCTATTTTTCCATAAAATGAAAATAGGCTCAAAATCAATCATATGCATGTGACAGTAACAAGGGCCGGTATGGGATCAGGAGAGTTAAAATACATTTTTAGCCTATTTTCATTTTGTGAAAAAAAAAAAGGCTTATGAAATCACCTTGTGTCCGTGTGTGTGTGCGTGTGTATGTGTTAGATGTGTGTGTCCCCCACCCCTAATAACTTCTAAACGGCTAGAACGATTTCAATGAAACTCGGTAAGGTCATAGCACCGTTTTGGGCGACCCCGACCGTGTCTTTCTAATTTTACTACGACTCACCAGTCCAACATGGCGACTGTGCGAAATATTTAACCAGCATTCAATATCTCCGAAACTATTACCGATATCAACCTGGAATGTTGTACGGTGATAAAGAGCACGACTAAAAGTACACCTATGGAACTTTCAAAAACCTGGTAACTTTAAAACCTACATGGTGGCCAAGCGAAGTTGCGACTTTTAAATAGACGTTTCTTGCGATTTAATCATTCAAACGCAATGCAACTTGGTACAGCAAATGTTTATACACATTTTAATGCACTGGCGTTTAATTTGGTACAATTGTTTACATAACCCCAAGATGGCGGCAGTACGAAATATTTCACTGGCATTCTATATCTCCGAAACTATTAGAGATATCATCCTGAAATTTTGTACGATGATAAAGGGCACTACTGTACGTATATCTATGTAACTTTCAAAAACCTGTAAAGTACAAAACGAACATGGCAGCCAAGCGAAGTCGAAACGTTTTAATAGATTTTCTCGCAATTTAACCATCTGGGCGCAGTGAAATATGGTACAGTATATGATTATACATATTGTAATACACTGGCAACTAATTTAGTTCAATTGTTTAAATAAACTCAAGATGGGGGCTGTGCGAAATATTAAAATTACCTTTTTATACCTTGTGTCGTAATCATGCGATCGAAGTGAATGTTTGCATAATGAAGCTACGCAATAATTTTCCTTTAATGGTACATAACTCTATGGCCTATACATATAACAATCCAAAATGGCGACCATCCGAAATATTTAGACGGTTCTCAATACATACACATCTTTTACAGCAATTAAACTGTTTTTTTTATGTTCATAGAGGCTATGATCACACGTTCACCTATAGGACTTTCAATAAACTGGTGAGCACAAATCCAGCATGGCGGTGACGCGATATATATATATATATATATATATATATATATATATATATATTTAAATTGACGTTTCTTGCGATTTAACCATCCGAGTACAGTGAAACTTGGTACGGTAAATGCTTATACAAATGTTAATCCACTGGCATCCAATTTATTTAAATTGTTTTTCATAACCTCAAGATGGCAGCTGTGCGAAATTTTAAAATCTCGTTTTTACGTCTTGTGTCCTAATCATTCGATTGATGTTTGAATACTACACGTACACAATAATCTTCATGTAATAACACATAACTCCAGACCTACATATATAAAAATCCAACATGGCGACGATCCATAATATTAGACGGTTCTCAATATCTACTAATCTCTTACAGCAATCAAACTGAAATTTTGTATGTTGATAGAGACAATTAACATAAGTTGGATATATGAAAATAGGCTTTAGTTCTTCACGGAACTACTTGTTTAATTTGTTGACATAATATCACAAACCAGCCTAGGTAGCTACACACGTTAATGTGCACGGTTGGACTACTCCGAACTCGAAGGACCACACACGGCCACTTCATACCTTACCTCATTAATTTCATTTGTTTTAACTCCTCTCATGAGATTGGCGTCATGAAGGGCATCTATCCGTAATATCATTCCCACAAGGAAACTGTCTCACCACATCCCCTACCTCATAGCTAGAGCCCTGCGCGGATAAACAGAACGTTATCCGCATCCGCCCCGCATCCGCACGACTGTTATCTGCATCCGCCCCGCATCCGCACAACTGTTATCCGCATCCGCACGACTGTTATCTGCATCCGCCCCGCATCCGCACAACTGTTATCCGCATCCGCCCCGCATTCGCACGACTTTTTTCCGCATTTGTTATCCAAAGCTACTGGCATTACAATAGTATTTTGTATTAGATAAAACATCAATTACTTAAACAACATTTTTAGACATTTGAGAAAAAAGTAGTTCCCTTAGGCTTTGTATGTCAACTGTGTTTAAAATGAATGTAATACAGCCAGAATTGCAACCTTTTCCTATTCGGAGTGTTAATTATGCTTAATAACATAATTTGAATGAGATTAGCTCAAATTATCATCTTACATTTGTCATGTAAAACACATAACGAAAATATATGATATGTGATGAACATCCGGGTCCTAATAATGATATGGCGCTGGTTTTGGCGCTTAGTTCGAAACATGGAAGTGCGGTTATTGCTGTGGTGAACACGGAATAAGGTTTTCATTGACATACAAAATACCAGTTCGGATTTTATTCTAAAAACTACCCGCAAAATTTCTCCAAACAATATCCGCAGCTTATCCGCTATCCGCACAGCCATGCAAACTATATCCGCATCCGCGCAGGGCTTTACTCATAGCAACCGGAATAGTTATGGGTAGAACCAAAAAATCTACATTAGGACTATAAACCTGTATTTCAATAACAAGATTCTGAATTCACCAATTGACTAGATTGATGCAGTTCAGGAATATCTGAGTTCGAGAAACATGCGTTAGTAAATTTATCAGGATTTTTAGATGAAAAATATACCGTCGCAATCTAAGGTAATTTATATTCTTATTTTCAACATCGCCTGAAACAATACCTCATGGAATTTACCTACGCATAATACATACGGCAAAATAAGCAAGTTGACATGAAATCCTTCTAACTTTTGAAGTTTTAAGACAATTTTCATTATTTCAACAGTATGGAGACCTAGAGTGCTATTCATTGTAAAACAATATTGCTCTGAAAATTACAAAATATGTTGTCTGTCTTTCAACCAGCTTGTCGGCATTTCTTTCGGTAGAGTGCATAAAACTGATTTGTTTGTTGGTTTTTGGAACTATTCGGCTCTAGGGTTATGGTATGCGAACCATCTCCCTAACTTACCAGGGGCTATGTAATGCCAAAAATACGAAGAAATGTGTACTATTTTAGTTCGTGCAGTGTAGAAATTACATGGTATCGTACAATCAATGTAGCGCAAACATTCTTGGCTGTCGCCCCGGTGGTCCGGGTTTGATTCCCTGCCCTGCCAAGAAATTTAATTTTGGTTTGAGGTAATAAATGGTATCGATGATACGTAAGTAATCCAAGCAGTGTTCATTTAGAGGACTTACACCACGCCAGTGTACACCTGTTTCCTTTTTTCTACATTCTTATTCTGCAATTCGAATATGGGAACTCTGAGAGCAAATCCCTTCGTAGAGTTGTTAGAATAGCTTCCGTAAAATATTCTCAAAGGCCAATGCTACAAGTAGCCCTCGTGAGTTAATCCAATTGCATATTTATATGTAATCCACATATATTTAAGACATTTGATTTTCATTGCATTCTTAGTTCTGGGTATAGGAAATCCTCGAAGCTAATTTCATAATTTTCAGTGAATTACTGTAACTTCCAAATTATAGTAATCATCATGTAGGGAGACTGTGCCTCATATATACAGAGAGTGCAGGAATTGCTTGAAGGCATGGTGACATGGTGCGTAATTTCTGTTTGTAAAACGAAGGAGGTTGTCATAACGGTGATGATGATGAAGATGGTGATAACGATGAAGACGGTGATTTACTAGTTAGGAACCAAATAAATACTTAAGACCGAAGCGGATCTATAGAGAAAACAAAATGAACTTGCAGGTTGATTGTGAAAGTACAGAAACTATCTAATCACCATATTTTATGGAGAACGACTAATCCAGAAGTAGACATGAAAGGGAGTAGCCAAGCACAAATAGGTGGAAGAAATGATTGCTCTTGTGTAAGACTGTATGCTGCAATCACTGCGGAGTGCCTGATACCCTAGCTTACGTCCAAAAACCATAATTAAGAAGGGGATTCAATACAAACGTTATGAATCACCGACATTGATCTAAGATGCGATCCATGTTTTCGTGTCTTCCTGGTGTTAGAAGAAAAAATACAATGGACATAATAATTGTTATTGGCCGTAAGAAGGATAAAAGATTGATGATGTACCCCACCATCAGATGTGAAGTAACTATCGGCATAACAAGACAGGTCGTTTAGAGCAAACGATAGGCTTCAGAGAGAAGTGAAAGCTTGTGGTACGTTTCGAATAAGCGAAAGCAACAACAACATTTACTAATCACTTATCAAGTTTGGGTATGCCTACAGTAAGAATAAATTTCCTAATTTTGCTATCAATGAATCCATTCAATAATAGAGAATTCATCTACCATGTACTCGGGAACAGTATGAAACGTAGTCTATTGGTACCCAATAACATTTTATTGCTAATAATAATAGTATAATAATAATAATAATAATAATATATATATTTTTAGTCGTTTACCCTCCAGGTTGGTGGAACCCACGGACTCAGCGAGGGAACTCACCACTACCGCCTCGACGGGCAGTGTCCTAGAGCTGAGAACATCGAATCGGAAGGGATACAACTGGTGAGGTGTGATTGGCACCTGCAAAGCGAACAGGGGCCTCATGAGGGAAGGTAAGGGATGGTTAGGAGGGATAGGCAAGGAAGAGGGAAGGAGGCGGCCGTGGCCTTGAAGAAGGTACTGTCCCCGTTTACCCGGATAGTAGGCTGTCAGATATCCGCCCCCTCAATCGGATTGCCAACAATCAATCGCACCAGCTCAGCTACATCAATGAAAATGGCACTGACAGATACTACCGAGGTTTGAACACAGAAGTTACCAAGAAAAATTATTGTGGAACACACCAAAATAGACGGGGTTTCATACTTACTTTTACTTACCTCTTATAAATATCTCGGGGATTGGGATGACAACAGGATCATTAAAGTATGCTCTCACAATAACCTTCACCATGACATTTAAAAATGAACCAGACCGAAGACGAGAACTTTGAACTGTACAAGAGCTTTATTTTCAAATAAAGAGAATGATTTTCACAACTCAACAAAATAAACGTGGCTATCAGTAGCCTATGTCAATCTGACTACGTCCTCCTAAAGGACTTGCAAATTTATCAAACAATATGTTAGCTCCCATGAGCTCAAAATAACGTAACATTTTATAACACATTTGGATTGGATGAGGAAGTCAGGGTACGACATATATAGAGCATTTGGTTTCCTTTAATAAACATTGCACTTGTATAAATAGGCACAAGGCCGGAGTATCGACCTCACCCACTTGTAACCAGATGTCGAGCCAGCTGGTCTACTCCTCAACCTGGCTCACACCTGTCAAATGGGGCGCACTCGTCTCCCCACACTTGCGTAAGAATTCAGCTCCTTTTAAAGCTTTAAATGTCTACAAGACAACTCATACATATTGACGCAAATCTTTCAAATGTTTAACTTCCATCCCACTGGATTATTTTAACTATCCTTAAACTTGTTAAGTTATCATCCAAATGTTTAAAAAGCATAGTTTAGAGTATCAAACACACTCTTAATTGTTTATAACAAAATCACATAAATTATTTATAACAATTAGAAATTGTTTATAATATTGTCGAAGATAATTACAAAATTTTTAAACACGCATTTAACAATACTTTCGTTCCACATTATTGTCAAAGATATTTACATTTATTATTTACAATATCAACATTTAAATTATTTAAATTAATAATTTAAGAAATACATTGAACCACATGTTTTATCCGGTTGGTAAATTCATAATCGTGTTTAATATAATCGACCAATGAAGGTTAGTTATACATGTAAATGTCACAATCTGGTTTAATAAAGGTTGTAATAATTTTAATTATTTGTGACGGTAATCTTCATTCAAAATCTTATCTCAAATTCTTTCAAACTCTTGTTAATTATAACAGTAAATTCACTTGATTAATTTTCAACGAACTATGACCATACACTCTAGCGGAAAATACTTCGCTTACAAAATAATGCACAAACTGCATTCAAAATAGCCCAAAATTCATCATATATTAATCTATATGGCATTAAAACTTCCACCGAACTTACAAAACTTCCACAAATAATTCTTTATCATTATTAATTACTGTGGGAATCTCCTTCATTTATTTAAGGGCATTATACATCAGCGACTTTCAACATGTCCGCTGCACTATCGATTATACATTCATAGTTCCACTTAAAAATTCTTATATCAATAATTGTTTCAAAACTGTTGTCATTTAAACTTCGTGGATTTCATTCATGAATCGAAATGAAATAAAAATTTTCCAATCACAAACAAATTTAATAGTGAATACGCTTATATACGCTTGTCTGGTCTATCAAAATTTAAGATTAACATCTTCAAAGAATTGTAGTATAAAAATACTATCATCAAACAAAGTGCGACTACCTGCAAAATAGTCGAATAGAATCCAATTAGACTGGGGAATGCAAACATCATTATATAAATCTCTATATGAGAAAAAACCTAACACAAGTTTCACGAATTTAATGCATTCAATAATTCATAATTAATGTTCATCTTTCACAAAATTGCCTGTGATGCAATGGTCGTTCATGACTGACGATAAATGTCTGTGTTGCAATCAATTCAAATAACGACTAGTATTTCCAAGATCGTCGACAACGTACTGGATTTTAACGCTCTAAAATCATTTAAATGTTCTTCCTTCTTGATGATGACAGAAAATTGGTCAAAGTAATTAAACTGGGGTAGAATTACTTTAATAAAGTGACACGCTGTCTGAATTTAAATCTGCCATAAAAATCATTAACTTACAGTCAAATCGTGACTACAAAAATAAGCAAATTACTGAAAAATCTAAATATCAGTCTCAACTGATTCAAAATCATTTAACTATGCCCATGACATAACAATGTCTTAATAAAACGTCGAAAAAGGTATAACTCATCAAGGTGTACTGAGAATAGGAATCTCAAACAAGAATATCGGGCAAAAAATACATGAGGACAAAAATATGAGAAAAATGGTTGCTCAAATATTGCTAAGAAACTCAAATACAATAAACGTTCACGACTACCTTATCTGCCGATTGACGTTCCAGAGGAAAATTCCCCAAAGAAGACTGTTGATGGATCCATTTCACCAAGTTAAAGCTGAGCTCCATCCTCGAAACCAGAAACAGCACCATCGTAGAATCGAACTGCTTCACGAAGACGAACGACATCCTTCCGGCAATAATCTTCTTTGTGAGTCGGGACAACCCTGACCTCTCTTGAAAAATCCCTGAAGTTCCAGTTGAAAATCGCCATGAAGTTTTTGTATAAATTTCCGAAGAAATATTCATATTCAGAAAGTATGAAATCATTTCTATTGCTGTTTGATAGTATTCAGCCTTTAATCACGAAACATGGGTGTAGATGGTTATTTACCACATGTTCGCTTGTATGGAATAGCAATTAGCGAAGTTCCATATCGCTATCTTACTCCGTTGAAATATGTCCCAATTGCATTAAGTCCTTTAGCCTTCCATTTTCTCCTCGGTAATAGTATTAAAAGAACAAACTGCCATATTAAATTGCTCCATTATATTGTAGCGTTGTGTCACAAAAGCAATCTGAAGTCTCCCTATTTCACTAGCCCTGTCAGCCGTAGCGTAGAGTCTGGCTATACAAAAAGTGTTTCTCCTGTGGCGAGAAAATCACTTTTGTCAGTCGTCTAATATTGTCAATAACTTCCAAAATACTTCCTCGAAACTGTTCAGCTTTTCTACAGTCCTTACTGTAGCAATGCACAAGAGAATTAGCTTATAAGCGACCGCTAACTGTTCACAGCTAATCTCGTAGAAGCGTTATAAGTGTCGTTTCAACTTCACCTAGATTTACTTCACAGTAAACCTGCACTGCTTGTATGTTCGACTCTCGTTTCATGCAGTGGCTTCGCCACGCGTTACAAAGACGACTTTTTCACTACTAAACTCACTCGACGTTTCACTGAAATGACTATTTGAAATCTGACGATTGAATTATAATCTGAGAATGAGGAATGAGGCTCCTCTCTTCTGCGCAAGGCCTTTTATGAACTTCATGAGGGGCGTATCTAACCCTTCCATCGCGTGTTACTGCGTCATCGCTAGAAGTTCCAACTTCGTCAATACATGACGGATTTTCATAATTCAAAAACTGAAAATAAATTTCACCAACATTCCAGAACAATGCCTCTACTGCACATGGATTTCCACAATTCTGCATTCCAAAAAGTAATAAAAATACCATAGTTTCAGCAATCTCCGTCTTCCTTCAGACTATCGTTCATTGGTTTAAGTCTCCCCTCCAATAGCATAATTTCTTCCTCAGCAGAATTCCACGTTTCCTGCGACTGCGTCGTACATCTCGGATCCTTCTCGAATAAATGCTGACGTCACTGAGAATCTCAGCTCAAGTAGCCTGCTGGCACAACGTACTGCGTCATCCGTGCTTACGTCATGACTACCCACGTCATAACTATGACAGCCATAACTTTCACTATAATTTCCAAAATAGCCACCGTGGTCTCTATATAATTCAATTACGGGGGCAGTACCATCCCGGCATTCGCCCGAAGACGAAATGGGAAACAACGGAAAACCACTTCGAGGATGGCTGAGGGGGAATCGAACCCCCTCTACTCATTTGGAACACCCGAGGCTGAGTAGACCCCGTTCCAGTCCTCGTACCACTTTTCAAATTTCGTGGCAGAGCCGGGAATCGAACCCAGGACCTCCGGGGCGGCTGATAACCATGCTGACCGCTACGCTACGGAAGCGACAATAAAAATAATAATAATAATAATAATAATAATAATAATAATAATAATATGAAGAGCAGAGAAGAACGGCTTTGAGGAATCCAGTCGGGACAGGCTGGCCGCGCGCGCCTGATCTGACTAGTTCCAGCATAGACGGTGTAACAGGGTAAGGCTGGATCTTGAGGCACTAAAAGCACTAGCCTGGCTGGCAGGGTACCACACCATACTATACACAGCTCGCTCACACACGTAGCTAGCGACAGATAGGGAGAGCCAAGGACATGACGTCACGCGCTTGTGGCTCACTTCATAGACTGTCCGTAAGGGTGCAGCAGGATAGAACATACTACAGGCACTAGCTACGCAGGGCCTTGCGTGGTATGGTACCATGTCAGTTAGACAGTTGAGTGCACGCACTGGCAGCAGACATACGGTCGTGTTGTGATTTGAATGCGCCAGTGGGACCTGACGATGATCCGACGTTTCTCAGCCGGATAATAACAGGAGACGAAACATGGTGCTTCCTTTACGATCCGCAACTGAAACGACAATCAGCCACCTGGAAAACGCCATCATCTCCACGGCAGTAAAAGTCACGACAAGACAGGTCAAAAGGCAGGGTGATGCTGGAACTGTTTTTTTTTAAATTTAAATGGAATCGTTCACATGGAATTACTACCAGACGGTGCAACGGTAAACAAAACCCGCTACAAGGAGATCCTTGGTCGTTTACGCGATGGAATTCGCCGTAAGCGACCTGGGCTTTGCCATACAAAGAATTGGCTGTTGCTACACGACAACGTCCCTGCACATCGCTCTGTCCTTGTCCAAGAGGAACTTGCAAGGCAACAGGTGACAGTTTTGCCTCAGCCTCCGTACTCACCTGATCTCGCACCATGCGATTTTTTCTCTTTCCTCGCCTGAAAGCACTCCCACGTGGGCGCAGATTTCGGTCGTCCGAAGAGGTCATGACGGCCACAAGAGAAGCCATACGGGGCCTTCCTGCAAACTACGGTGCTTCCAGCAGTTATACCAACGTTGGCAAAAGTGCATAACGGCCAACGGCGACTTATTTTTGAGGGTGGATTTGGGTAATGCGGCAGCGTGTGCAACATACAGGGTCGTGTGGTGGCCTATCCTCCATGTGTCAGATCTCAGAACTCCTGGCATAGTCTTCTTTAGGAATAGCCTTCAGTTCGGGTCGTCAAAACTCTAAATTGAAAGCAAGAGAGAAGCGTGAATTTATGAAACCTGCCTTGCACACCTGATTGACGGGCGGCAGTGAGAAGGATGAATTTATGCAACCTAACGTGCACACATGTTCCACGGGTGGCAGTGAGAAGTGTGAATGTTCCGTGGAATGGAATTGTCCTGAAAACCATCGTCACGGGTGACGAGACCTGGTGCCTCGGTACGACCTCGAAGGCAAGCGTCAAAGTATACGGGTCCAGGGTCACCGAAAAGCCCTCAAGGACCAGAGGTTTTCGGACATTTTGGACATCCAACGTAATGTGACGACCGTACAGAAGGATATTCCTCAGGAAGACTATGCCAGGACTTGTACAGCTGTTCTATGAAGTGCATAACCATCCACGGGGTTTACTTCGAAGGATAGTAACGGCTGTTTCAGGTAGGCTAACAATCCGTTCGTAATATAGACCCATTCACAGAACTTTTCAGTCAAAGGGTGTATTATTACATTATCTCCAGATTTTTTCCCGACTATTACTACAGGCATTTTGGCTAATTTCCGTATATTAGGATCCCTCCCCCCCAGGTTCTGGTCAAGGAACGTTCTGCTGCCTATTCTTGTTGTTCGCCGTATTAGTACTCTCTACATTAGGCCTATACCGTTTTTTTAATATCTATAATAGAGATTTTTAAAAATAATGATAGACATTAGATGAAATTTTAACAAGGGTGCCCAAGGCTTGTATTTGCATACAATCATGTAATAAATTCTTCCTATGTCTCCACCCCCCTCCCCAAGATTATGAATCCTCGATCGTACACATGTCCCAAAGAAAAAGTCCACAAATGTCATGTTACCACATTTTGTCTTGTATCTAATGCTCACTTCGGGCATATTTTTTAAGGAATATACCTGCTTTAGTGATTTAGTTATAATTCATGTTTCAGCACCTGAATTTTAACGATCAATATGTTAATCGTGGTGTCACCTACTATGCCGTTGCCATACAGATGGATCCCAATCCTATCCGAACAGCTCTCAACGTGTGCAAGCACCTCATCACCTCTTGTGTAAGTTACAATCTCCAGTAGAACAATAGAGACCGTTAAGACTACAATCATTCTGTAGAAAACAAAATATGTTTAATATTAGAAATTTATAAATTTATGTTGTTCTTGTTTCTTATTTTAGGGACTTTGCGACATGGAGGTCTTGTAGCCCCGTGTGGAATTTGTGTGATAACCTGTGTAAGTGTGATGGCTGTATTAGTGTGTGTATTTGTAATTCAGACGAGGATAGGGAAGGATGCGATCGTAACCATCCCAGCATTTGCCTAGAGTAGCAGAAGGAAACCAAGATAGCTGAGATGGGAATCTAATCCTCTACTTCTCAGTTTAGCCTCACGAGGCCTTAAGTTGAGAACCAACCCGGCATTTGCCTGGAGAAGCAGAAGGAAACCAAGATAACTGAGATGAGAATCTAACCCTTTTCTTCTCAGTTTACCCTCACGAGGCCTTAAGTTGAGAACCATCCCGGCATTTGCCTTTAGTAGCAGAAGGAAACCACTTCCAAGATAGCTGAGATGGGAATCTAACTCTCTTCTTCTCAGTTTAGCCTCGCGAGGCCTTAAGTTGAGCACCATCTTGGCATTTGCCTAGAGTAGCAGAAGGAAACCAAGGTAGCTGAGATGGGAATCTAACCCTCTTCTTCAAAGTTTTGCCTCACGAGGCCTTAAGTTGTGAACCATCCCAGCATTTGCATAGAGTAGCAGAAGGAATCAAAGACAGCAGAGATGGGAATCTAACTCTCTTCTCCTCAGTTTAGCCTCGCGAGGCCTTAAGTTGAGCACCATCTTGGCATTTGCCTAGAGTAGCAGAAGGAAACCAAGATAGCTGAGATGGGAATCTAACTCTCTTCATCTCAGATTAGCCTCACGTTTCCTTAAGTTGAGAACCATACCGGCATTTGCCTAGAGTAGCAGAAGGAAACCAAGATAGCTGAGATGGGAATCTAACTCTCTCCTTCTCAGTTTTGCCCCACGAGGCCTTAAGTTGAGAACCGTCCCGGCATTTGCCTAGAGTAGCAGAAGGAAACCAAGACAGCTGAGATGGGAATCTAACCCACTACTTCTCAGTTTACCCTCACGAGGCCTTAAGTTGAGAACCATCCCGGCATTTGCCTGGAGTAGCAGAAGGAAACCAAGACAGCTGAGATGGGAATCTAACCCTCTTCATCTCAGATTAGCCTCACGTTTCCTTAAGTTGAGAACCATACCGGCATTTGCCTAGAGTAGCAGAAGGAAACCAAGATAGCTGAGATGGGAATCTAACCCTCTTCTTCTAAGTTTAGACTCACGAGGCCTTAAGTTGAGAACCATCCCGGCATTTGCCTGGAGTAGCAGACGGTAACCAAGATAGCTGAGACGGGAATTTAACTCTCTCCTTCTCAGATTTGCCTCACGAGGCCTTAGGTTGTGAACCTTCCCAGCATTTGCCTAGAGTGGCAGAAGGAAACCAAGATAGCTGAGATGGGAATCTAACCCTCTTCTTCTAAGTTAAGCCTCACGAGGCCTTAAGTTGAGAACCATACCGGCATTTGCCTGGAGTAGCAGAAGGAAACCAAATAGCTGAGATGGGAATCTAACCCACTACTTCTCAGTTTACCCTCACGAGGCCTTAAGTTGAGAACCATCCCGGCATTTGCCTGGAGTAGCAGAAGGAAACCAAGATAGCTGAGACGGGAATCTAACTCTCTCCTTCTCAGATTTGTCCCACGAGGCCTTAAGTTGAGAACCATCCCAGCATTTGCCTAGAGTAGCAGAAGGAAACCAAGATAGCTGAGATGGGAATCTAACTCTCTTCTTCTCAGTTTTGCCTCACGAGGCCTTAAGTTGAGAACCATCCCAGCATTTGCCTAGAGTAGTAGAAGGAAACCAAGATAGCTGAGATGGGAATCTAACTCTTCTTCTCAGTTTACCCTCACGAGACCTTAAGTTGAGAACCATCCCAGCATTTGCCTAGAGTAGCAGAAGGAAACCAAGATAGCTGAGATGGGAATCTAACTCTTCTTCTCAGTTTAGTCTCACGAGGCCTTAAGTTGAGAACCATCCCAGCATTTGCCTAGAGTAGTAGAAGGAAACCAAGATAGCTGAGATGGGAATCTAACTCTTCTTCTCAGTTTACCCTCACGAGACCTTAAGTTGAGAACCATCCCAGCATTTGCCTAGAGTAGCAGAAGGAAACCAAGATAGCTGAGATGGGAATCTAACTCTTCTTCTCAGTTTAGTCTCACGAGGCCTTAAGTTGAGAACCATCCCAGCATTTGCCTGGAGTAGTAGAAGGAAACCAAGATAGCTGAGATGGGAATCTAACTCTTCTTCTCAGTTTAGTCTCACGAGGCCTTAAGTTGAGAACCATCCCAGCATTTGCCTAGAGTAGCAGAAGGAAACCAAGATAGCTGAGATGGGAATCTAACTCTTCTTCTCAGTTTAGTCTCACGAGGCCTTAAGTTGAGAACCAACCCAGCATTTGCCTAGAAAAGCAGAAGGAAACCAAGATAGCTGAGATGGGAATCTAACTCTCTTCTTCTCAGTTTTGCCCCACGAGGCCTTAAGTTGAGAACCGTCCCGGCATTTGCCTAGAGAAGCAGAAGGAAACCAAGATAGCTGAGATGGAAATCTAACCCTCTTTCTCTCAGTTTTGCCCCACGAGGCCTTAAGTTGAGAACCGTCCCGGCATTTGCCTAGAGAAGCAGGAGGAAACCAAGACAGCTGAGATGGGAATCTAACCCTCTTCTTCTCAGTTTTGCCTCACGAGGCCTTAAGTTGAGCACAACCCCAGCATTTGCCTAGAGTAGCAGAAGGAAACCAAGATAGCTGAGATGGGAATCTAACTCTCTTTCTCTCAGTTTTGCCCCACGAGGCCTTAAGTTGAGAACCGTCCCGGCATTTGCCTAGAGAAGCAGAAGGAAACCAAGACAGCTGAGATGGGAATCTAACTCTCTTCTTCTCAGTTTTGCCCCACGAGGCCTTAAGTTGAGAACCGTCCCGGCATTTGCCTAGAGAAGCAGAAGGAAACCAAGACAGGTGAGATGGGAATCTAACTCTCTTCTTCTCAGTTTTTCCCCATGAGGCCTTAAGTTGAGAACCGTCCCAGCATTTGCCTAGAGAAGCAGAAGGAAACCAAGATACCTGAGATGGGAATCTAACTCTCTTCTTCTCAGTTTTGCCCCATGAGGCCTTAAGTTGAGAACCGTCCCAGAATTTGCCTAGAGAAGCAGAAGGAAACCAAGATAGCTGGGATGGGAATCTAACTCTCTTCTTCTCAGTTTTGCCCCACGAGGCCTTAAGTTGAGAACCGTCCCGGCATTTGCCTAGAGAAGCAGAAGGAAACCAAGACAGCTGAGATGGGAATCTAACTCTTAATCTCAGTTTTGCCCCACGAGGCCTTAAGTTGAGAACCGTCCCGGCATTTGCCTAGAGAAGCAGAAGGAAACCAAGATAGCTGAGATGGGAATCTAACCCTCTTTCTCTCAGTTATGCCCCACGAGGCCTTAAGTTGAGAACCGTCCCGGCATTTGCCTAGAGAAGCAGGAGGAAACCAAGATAGCTGAGATGGGAATCTAACCCTCTTCTTCTCAGTTTTGCCTCACGAGGCCTTAAGTTGAGCACAACCCCAGCATTTGCCTAGAGTAGCAGAAGGAAACCAAGATAGCTGAGATGGGAATCTAACCCTCTTTTTCTCAGTTTTGCCTCACGAGGCCTTAAGTTGAGCACAACCCCAGCATTTGCCTAGAGTAGCAGAAGGAAACCAAGATAGCTGAGATGGGAATCTAACTCTCTTCTTCTCAAATTGCCACACGAGGCCTTAAGTTGAGAACCATCCCGCATTTTCCTAGATTAGCAGAGGGAAACGAAGATAGCTGAGATGGGAATTTAACCCTCTTCTTCTCAGTTTTGCCTCACGAGGCTGAGTGTATCCCGTTTCAGCCCTCACACCAGAATTGAATTTCTTGGTAGAGCCCGGAATCGAACCCGAACCTTCGGGGCGACAGCCAAGAACGCTAACCGCTACACCACGAGGGGGTCTAGTGGGAAAAGAGTCACATGCCATAAAGATAGGTTTTTACGGGAGAGCAGTTTTAAATATATTTACATTATTTATGAAAATTGTATTACTTACTTACTACTTACTCCATGGCGCTACAACCCGGGGTGGGTTTTGGCCTCTTGGACTACTGCTCTCCATGTTGGTCTATCCATAGCCTTGCTCCTCCATCCTCTCACTCCCATTGCGACGAGGTGTGCAGTCACACCATCCAACCATCTCTTCTTAGGACGTCCTTTCCTCCTCCTGGAGAATAGCCTCCCTTTCAACATTCTCTTGGGCATCTGGCTCTCCGGCATCCTCTCTATATGTCCCAACCATTGGATTCTCTGTGCCTTTATAAACTTTACGATATCTTGTTTTCCAATCAATTCGTTTAGTTCATGGTTATATCGTATTCTCCATCCATCTTCCTCTCTAACAGTTCCATATATTCTTCGCAGAATTTTCCTTTCAAAACACTTCACAGTATTCTCATCATCCATAGTTAATGTCCAAGCTTCAGAGCCATAGGTCACTACTGGTCTTATCATTGTCTTATATATCTTCATTTTGGTTGTTCGCGATATAAGTTGATTCCTGAGCATCTTGATGTTTGCATAGTATGCTCTGTTTCCAGCCTGTAATCGATCTTTAATACAGTTTGTCATATCACACTGGTTGTTAATAAGTACTCCTAGATACTTAAATTGTGTCACACCCTCAAATGTCTTATCGCCTATTTTAATATCATGCGGGGCTCTTCTTGTGTTAGATGTGGACATTACCATGCTCTTAGTTTTACTCTCATTCACTAATAACCCAATATTTGTAGCCTCTTTCTCTAATTCTAAATATACTCTTTTCAGTGTACGCTTCTCTCTTGCTATGATCACTACATCATCTGCATAAGCACAGATCTGACTTGATTTGTTAAAAATAGTGTCTCCCTGATCCACTTTACTGATTGCTTTATGTAGTGCAAGGTTAAAGAGTACTGCAGACAATCCATCTCCTTGTTTTACACCCATATTAATTGTAAAGGGTTTACTCAGCTTATTTCCATTTTTCACTCGTGCCCATCTGTTATCTAGTGTCATCCTTATCAGCCGGATTATCTTTCCAGGTATCCTCATTTCTCCTAGTAATTCATATAGTCTTTCTCTACATACACTATCGAAAGCTTGTTTAAAATCTATAAAGAGCATGTGGAGGTCAATATCATGTTCATAAAACTTTTCCATCATCTGCCTAATTACAAAGATTTGATCCGTTGTACTCCGGTTGGATCTAAAACCACACTGATATTCACTCAGAATTTCTTCTGAAAATATCTTCATTCTTTCTTTCAGGATACCTGATAGGATCTTGTAAATAACATTCAATAGAGTAATTCCTCTGTAATTCTCACATGCTAGTTTATCTCCTTTCTTAAATATAGGACATATTATTCCTCCCCTCCATCCATCTGGCATGTTCTCTTCTTCCCATATTCTTTCCAATAGTTTATGTATTCTATCTTCCAATGCCGCCCCTCCCTATTTTATCATTTCTGCTACTATACTGTCTTCCCCTGGTGAGTTATATTTTTTCATTTTCTTCATTACATTTGCCACTTCAAATCTTGTAGGACTCATAATACTTGCATTCTCTTTCTCTGATTCTGTAGGACTCGTAATACTTGCATTCTCATTCTCTGATTCTGATCTAATTACTTCTTGTCTCTCGTTTTGTTGCATATGTTGTTCAATTTCTGGCTCTACACTTTTACTTAGAAGTTCCTTAAAGTGTTCAGACCATCTATCTAACACTTTGTTCTCATCATTCAGTATCATCCCTTGTCTATCCTTGCATCTTCTTTCCCTAGGTTGGAAACCTTTCCCCATTTTACCAATTGCCGCATAGAATTTTCTTACTTCACTTCCCTGGTTTAATTCTTCTATTTCTATAAATTGTTTCTTTATGTGTTCCTTTTTCTTTCTTCTACATACTTTGTTGGCATTCAACCTCAGTTGCCTATAATGTTCATAGTTGCTTCTTTTTTCTCTCAAGATCATCTTTTCTCTTGCTCTATTCTTCTCTTCTATTGCTTCCCTACACTCTTGATCAAACCATTCATTCCGGGTTTGCTGCCTCTTTCCGATTATTTCTTCTGCAGTCAGTTTAACTACTTCCTCTATTTTCTTACACTCTTCATTGAGATCATCTCCCTCTTTTTCTTCTTCTAATTTCTTTTGTATTTCTCTCTGATATTCCTCCTTAATTCTTTCATCTCCTAGTCTTTCAACGTTTATACTGTTCTTCCAGGTTTCAGATTCTGTTTTCGTTTTAGCCAGCTTTTCTCTAAGTACTGCTTTGACTAGATAGTGATCTGAATCACAATTTGGTCCTCTACAACTCCGCACATCTATAATTGACGAAGCGTATCTTGCATTGATTAACACATGGTCTATTTGATTCACGGTTGTGGAATCAGGAGCCTTCCAAGTACCTAGATGTATTCGTTTATGTGGGAAACATGTGCTTTTGATCACCATATTGTTCCTGATGGCAAAATGCCCAAGTAGTGTGCCATTCTGGTTACTAACATCATGTAGTGTATGTTCCCCTGCACATCTCATCAGTAGATCCTTCCCAATCTTTGCGTTAAAGTCACCCATTATTATCAATGTATCGTATCTCTGTGTCTCACCGCATATCTGTTCCAATTGTTCATAGAACTCTTCCTTCTCATCCTCATCTTTCTCTTCAGTTGGTGCATACACTGACAATATGGATATGTTCCTGAATCTTCCTTTGATGCGCAATTTTCAAAATCTTTCATTTATGGCTTCATATTCCATAATACTATTCCTTACTGACTTGGATACCATAAATCCTGTACCATGTTGTCCTGTTCTGCTATTTGGACCACTATACAATAGTGAATATTCCCTTTTATCTATCCTTCCTTGTCCTTGTCATCTTACCTCTTGTAACGCTACAATGTCTAAATTAAATTTAGTTATCTCCTCTCCTATTTCATTCATCTTTCCTGGTCTCAACATCGTTCTTACATTCCACGTCGCAATATACAAATTTCTTTTCCGTAATCCAGGCCGAGGTTGTCTTCTGTTAAATCCGTCCTTCCGAGGCAATTGTCCTTGTTTCGTAACAGGTTCTTTTTTTTATTGTGTGGGGTTGTTATCCCCACGTCCAACCCCCAACCTGGAGGGCCAGAATATCCCGTTTAGTCTGGATCATCACCTTCGACCTGTCCGGCTTGGGAGACCCTACCAGTAGCTAAGCTACCGCCGGCATAGCTCTCAGGATCATTTGACCACGCAAGCTCCACCACCGCGTCAAGGTAAGGATACCATTGGTGGAGATGAAAATTGTATTAGTACAGTATTATTAATTTGTCTGAACTGACACTGACATAAATTGATATATTTATGTTGTTGCTTCCCTTTCAGAATAATATTACATGATATGTATTATTTTCAGTCGGTCAACAGCACGATTGTATCTGATTGCAAAGCATACATTTTACACTGAAAAATGGCTTCCAACACGATAATGATATTACATAGAAATGTAGCGATACACAAAACTAAACAAAGAATATGTTTATTATTATCTATCTATATATTTAAAACACAAAGGTGATTTTTGTTACCACGTGATTGACAAAAACCACAAAACCGATTTACTTCGTAGAGCACTCTGACGAAAGCCCTTGGACTGTAGATTTGCAGAGTGTCTTCAAAATAAACAAATATGTTACAGTAAATTTTAAATTAATAAAGAAAAATGCAGAATTCTTGCCGCTCACGCACGCGCACAATCCGCCTTGTCTGATGACAGAAATGGCGGTGAGAAGTCCATTAAAATGTAATTTACTTAATAACTGTACGCGCCTATGTATAAAGCTTCCGTGTATTTGAAAACGGACATTAAACAAGTCCTGACAGCAAAATATAGTAACAGCATGAACCTATACGAATGGGCAACATTGATTTTTTTTGTTAATGAAATGGTCTTTCTCCATACAGCGGGTTAGGAAGATACTGAATGGTTGCGCCAGTGGCTGAGCTAGAGTGCGCGAATAGTCAGTTGGTCACTAGTCGTGGCCGAGTGAGGTGCGTGTGTGCGAGCTGTGTGATCGCATTGGAAGAGTGGACGTTTCCTAATACCGGTGCTTCCGATAGTTCCACGGGTGTACTGACCTTCCGTGTGTCATTCGGACAATACTTTATCAAGTAGTGTTCCAGATAGGACAACAAATCCAGAAACCCAGAAAACCCCGCTGAAAATCATGTCCGGATACCAGAGGAAAAACACCGTACGCTGTCAATGGAGTAGTGGTTTTGTACGGGTTCAAGGCCCGCCGCCACCGCTCCACCGCTGGAATACTAAAATGGCAATATCTCGCGAACCAGTCAGGCTAGAGACTTGTACGAGGTGTCATTGAACTCGGGCTAACGCCCCCTTTCCAATGGACTACATATTTCCATCCCCAAAATAAAACCTACCCCTACTAGGGGGTGAAATTGTATTTTTTTAGGGAATCTCTCTTTCCAATTGCAACATGTTGTAGCGGTATTGCTAGCCCACACGTTGAGCGACAAGTGTAGCGTTAATTAATGCCCCATGTTGGTAGCGACAAGTGTAACGGTTTGGCTGCCCCTAACTGTTGGGTGATAAATGTAACTGTTTACCTTTGCCTAAGCTATGTTGTTTTAATGGGCGCCAAGACCTCAATGCAATGCTGAAATCTAAATTTGTATTTAACAACGTCTAGCTCTGGTAGAACACCTTCAAGAATCTATTCACTCAGATCGTGGTATGATTTGATCATTAACCCAACAAACAATTGTATCAGGAGAAGGAATTGGTCTATATCTAATGCTACCTACGGAAAGCAAAGATTGCAGTGTAAAAGAATTGAATTTATTATATAAAACAAGTATAGCAAAATTAATAATAATAATAAGTTTAAAATTTAAATTGGAGCGTTGCGATTTTAATATTACCGATAGAAAATTACGTGAAAACGGAGTCTGATAAATTATTGATTTTACTCTTATTCCCAAGCTATGAAGTTACTGAAATATGAAATATAAAACAAAGAGAAATGAGAGATTGCGTATTTCTGCGTCATTCGCGCTTACCACTGGAAATGGCCGAATCCTTTTCCTCGTACTGGATGATGCTGTGAGCTTCCCACAGTCTCCTGGACGTCGACATCTTTGTCGATATTTGATGAGATTCTGGAAGATTAGATAATTCTATGGTCCGTACATCGGACCCAAACACTCGTACAACCACACTGGTTAAGTTTTACAAAAGTTAGTCCTCCACTCCACGGAACATCGGAGCGACTCCCGCGTACAACCGTACTCGTTAAGTTCTATACAGATAGTCCTCGTTCCACGGCGCGCTGGACGATATATCCACACGTCGCATCCCCACTCTTCATCCGACTTTCAGCTTACGTGGTCTCCACTGATTGGCTGCACCCCACGCGCTATATTCCCCTCCTCTGGCTCATTACACTCGGCGGTAGGGTGAAGTCGTATTCCGTTCCATACACCCGCCTTTTCGTTAAGCTGCAACGCAGGATTGCGTCATGCTTCCCGACAAGATTAATCCTGTATATGAATTTCCAGTGACTCATGTCTCTCAAAATATCCTAACTGACGAAAACTCCGTAAAATTCCGCAATCACATAATTTTCTATGATATTGTCGTTCGTAATAATTTGCTTGATAGCGTTTTCTAAGACATAGAAAATCTATCTGAATGCTAATAATTTTTATAAAATGCTCCGAAAATACCTTAATAATAATTATAATAAATTAATAATAATAATAAATTAACATGAAAAATTCTCTTGGCTGAACAATTTGCCGCGTAAATAAATATAGAATGGCTTCCTACTGACTTATGCCAGTTGCATAAAAACCCCTCGAAAAACACGTTACATATTCGCCTCGGATCATCGGATGATTTACCGTGACGACGGTCCATTATCCGATTATCCCAGACACGTTAATAAACCCCATCCAAAATACATATTACATAAATGAGATCACCCTAAATTACAGATATATACACTCATAATTTTTCTTCACGCACATTGCGTCAAAGTTTGTTGTCACTATGGATTGCACTTTGCAACCAGTCCAATGTTTTACATATAGAATAGTGTTCCACGGATATTTCTGCCTCTCAAATTTCTCTATGTTGTAGAAATAGACATAATTAATGTGTGAGCACTATGTATTTATGATGTCATATCACACGCATTGAAGGTGTTCTGATATATTTATATCTCCATAGAACTTCCTAATTTCACTGGAGGTCCCTTCCTTATGGTGAAATTTAATCTCACTTATCACTGAGCACACGATCACACTATTGTGGCAGCGCCTCGTGACCATAATACTTAATCTCTCTTTAAAGTAGATTAAATTAATATTGACTTCTGAAAAAAAAAAAAAACAGTAAATGCGCATTACATATAACACCAAATATTTCTGTGCCGTAATCGGCCTGTCTTGTTAAGTTCCCGTAGACCATATACTACTTAATACTAGTTCTCAACACAGACCAGTTCTCCTGACACAAATAATACCTTTGTACAAATTACCTTAAATTACACACTTACAAATCTTACATGGCGAGGCCGTAAACAGAAATCACGTGTACTGATATGTATGAGTTTCATGAAGGACTGTCTCGCCTTCTGATGGCCCATCTTTTGCCTCGTGGACGCCTTAAGCAAAAATACCCTGTCCAAGCGCTCACCCATCTCTAGGAGGCAAATGGGAATTCACCAGCGCTACCAAATTCTGGCCTTGGTGTATCGAGACATTTTAGTGCTCAAGAGCATCCGACAATCCCGTCATATTTCCCTGTACCTTAAAAACTCTCATTTACTTACATACTACCCCCCTGTGTGACTTCTGATACGCCTGCCTGGAAGACCATCTCCTCCCACGCACCAAATACCACACTTACTCATTTGATAGGCTGGCTCGCCAGCTAAACACACTCGCTTTATGACACATATTTTCGTAGACTATGTATATTATACGTCCCGTATAATCTGTTTCCCTCACTATTCTCCAGCACATATGCTGTTTTGCCAATACGTTTGGAAACTATAAATGTTTCTGTGTCACCTGCTTCCAACCTTGCAAGTGGCTCCCTTAAATGAACGTCATCACGTTGCTCCACTAGCATATTTCTCAGTGTCTGTAACGATGCCCTGTTGTTACTGTCCACACATGCTAACCCTACCTTCCTATGGTGTCACACCTCTACTCGACACTCTATGACCTAAAAATGTCACTTCTGACTGACAGAATGACGACTTAGACAGCTTCAAAGTGAACCCTGCCTGATCTAACTTCTGAAAAACTATATTTAAATGGCGTAGATGCTCCTCAAAACTGGGTGAACTAATTACCATATCATCTATGTAAATGGTTACAAACTCTCCTGTGTCATCCACTAATGCGATGTTTAAAGCCCTAGTTAAAGCTGCTGAACTACTCTTTAACCCATATGGTGTTCTACAAAATTGATAAAGGTTATATTTATGACTAAAAGCTGTAAATGGGTCTATCTTCGTACATAAGTGGCACTTGCCAAAAACTGGAACTCAAATCTACACAAGTGAAATACTTCTTCCCCTCAAATGTTTGCATTAATTCTTCTATTGACATAGATTTCAGCTGATCTGAACTAATTCTACTGTTAACCAAACGAGCGTCTAAACAAATACGAACCGTGCCGTCGGTCTTCGGTACCGTGATCAAAGAATTAACATACGGACTGTTAGAGTGCTCAATAATCCCATCTTCAAGCATATGATTAATTTGTGCCTCAACTGCACTCTGATAAGCGAAAGGTACAGGATATCTATGTCCTGTGAATACTGACCTATCAATAACGTTCAATGAATGTGTATAGCAATTGGCCATACCAATGCGATCCTCAAAAACTCTCCTATTACACCATAACACATCATAGAGCCGAACACATTGTTCCACCTCTATATTTCCCTGAAATGCAGCATCACGTAACGAGTCCTCTAGACATCCGTTCGTAATCACACTGCCCACAAAACATGGAGAACCCCGCTCTACGGCTGGCGATATCTCATTTAAAGTACAAATCACACCAACAATACTACTCCTCTGAATATGGTCATTGAACGCTACTTCTACTTCAGAATCTCCCCATTTAAATTTCAAACTCCCTACATCATAACATAAGTTACCAGACACTCTACTTAGTCACTCTGAACCCAAGATAACACTGAATACTAAATTTGGAATTACAAGGCAAATCTGCTTCTCTACATGATTATTAATTTTAATGTCTACTAAAACTTGCTTAGAAATTACTTTAGACCTCTTCCCAACAGCTGTGATAACAAAAGTGCTTTTAATTGGCATCTCCTCAAAATTTACTCCAGTTCCTTTCATTTTATCATAAAATGCACTACTTATGCAACTCTTCATACAACCACTATCAATTAAAACATCTGTGTACGCCTCGGACAAGTTAAATTTAACTATGGGGCTCTTACTAACCACTTCCTGAATAATACCTTCATCATTTAGTTCATGTAATAATTCATTTCTTACATTTAGGTCATAGGGTTCCTGTATAATTGTATGGACAGGGCATGCTACAGACTGAGATTCTGACCTTACTTCGCAGCCTGGTTCGCGTTTAAAGAACCGCTACAGCTGGCCGTAGTACTACTAACTACTGAACTGGTTTGGTTGTTCTGGGCTGTGTTGTCATTGTTTGGCTGTATATTACTACCACTAGGCTGTCCTCTTCCATGACCCCTATTCTGGTTGTAATTATTGTCATTATAATTTCTCCCTTGATTTCCCCTGAAATCATTGTTTCTCCCTTGATTTCCCCTGTAACCATTGTTCCTCCCTTGATTTCCCCTGAAATCATTGTTCCTCCCTTGATACTGATTACCATAGCCATTTCCTCTGTTCTGATTTAGCTGATTATTATTGCTTCTATTTTGAGCGTTGGCCCCTTCGCCACCGTTCCCTTGAACTTCTTGATGCCTGGCTTCATTAGGTCTATTATCATTATTACACTGGTTCCGATTGAAATTGTCCTCATAACCCCCTCTCCCTAGTGCATCAAATGTGCTTAACAAATTTTCTACTTGTGATATTGTCTTTACATTCTGGATACAAGCAGCCTCCTTGATCCTATAGGGAAAGTGCCTAAGTAGCAACCTCACCACATCACTTTCCTCCTTCAAGCCATCCAGATATTTACACACTAATACCTGCCCTAAAAAGTATTCGGTCATGGTGGAGCTTCCTTTAGGGTTATATTTACCACACACTACTCCCTCACGATGCTGCGACTGAATAACCTCATTCCAGAACTTTTCTCAGAATTTCATTTTAAAATCATTGATATCAGTAAACTTGTCTCTGTAGACAGCAAACCAATTCCTCGTTTCCCCCACAAACACTTGTTCTAAAATTTCAACTACCTGGCACCACTCAATACTACCATTTTCCAACCTCTCCCCGAATTTATTTTCTATAGTGTCCATGAACTCCATTGGGCACCCCTGTCGATTGCTGAACTTACCCAGTTCTACCTCCCTGTGTGTGCTATTCACAAAAACTGGCCTATTCTGATATTTTCTTGCCTGATCCTAGCTTTTAATTTTAACTCTAATTCTGCGATTTTCTCCTCAGCCTTCCTCTCAATACTGTTTACTGTTAATTTAATGTTTCCTTCTGATTCTTCTACTTTATCATATAGCTTTGCTTGTTTCTCCTCAATCTTGCTAATGCTCTCTCTATTACTCTCTCTTAAATCATTTACTTCTGCAACTATTTGCGAGTGGACTTTCTCAATTCTACCCCCCAGCTGTTCCTTAACCTCTTTAGTTGATACTTGAATCTTGTCAATTTCTCCCCCCAATTGCTTTTTGACCTGCTGTGTTTCCAGTTGCACTAGTTCTTTTAAATTTTCAGCCTGTGTACTGATTCTAATTTCTAACTCCTCCTGTACTTTTCCTAATTTCTTGTCTACATCTGCAATGATCTCTTTAACCTTCTCTTCCATTACTCCTCTGATTTCTCCTCTAATCTGCTCCATTTTCACACTAATTTCCTTGTCGTTCTTATCTAATTTTGCATTATTCTGTTCTACTTTTTTATTTAAAGCTTCTGTACTTTCTTTATTTTCCCTACTGTTTTGTTCTAATTTAGCGTTGTTTTGTACCAGTTTAGCATTTAAAGCGTCTGTACTTTCTTTATTTTCCCTACTGTTTTGTTCTAATCTGGCGTTTAAGGCATCTGTACTTTCTTTATTTTCCCTACTGTTTTGTTCTAATTTAGCGTTGTTTTGTTCTAATTTTGCATTATTCTGTTCTAATTTTGCATTTAAGGCATCACTACTAACTTTGTTCTGATACATGAACTCGAGAAGTAAAGTTTTTAATTCTGGTTGGCCGCCTACACTCCCTGTTTCAGTATCGGGATTTACCTCCTCTACCCCGGTACTACCATCACTCGACATACTGCTCGTATCATCACTCTCCAGTTGGTGACCACTACGTAACCTCATCTGTCTTTCTTTCTCATCCCCCATAATGATATACACTGATACAGACAAATAACCCCCAAAATACAGGCACAGAAATATATACCCTTCTCCTTCCACAAATGTTATTAGGTTTTCAGCCCCAAGTTGTCGGCGACAAATGTAGCGGTATTGCTAGCCCACACGTTGAGCGACAAGTGTAGCGTTAGTTAATGCCCCATGTTGGTAGCGACAAGTGTAACGGTTTGGCTGCCCCTAACTGTTGGGTGATAAATGTAACTGTTTACCTTTGCCTAAGCTATGTTGATTTAATGGGCGCCAAGACCTCAATGCAATGCTGAAATCTAAATTTGTATTTAACAACGTCTAGCTCTGGTAGAACACCTTCAAGAATCTATTCACTCAGATCGTGGTATGATTTGATCATTAACCCAACAAACAATTGTATCAGGAAAAGGAATTGGTCTATATCTAATGCCACCTACTGAAAGCAAAGATTGCATTGTAAAAGAATTGAATTTATTACATAAAATGAGTATAGCAAAATTAATAATAATAATAAGTTTAAAATTTAAATTGGAGCGTTGCGATTTTAATATTACCGATAGAAAATTACGTGAAAACGGAGTCTGATAAATTATTGATTTTACTCTTATTCCCAAGCTATGAAGTTACTGAAATATGAAATATAAAACAAAGAGAAATGAGAGATTGCGTATTTCTGCGTCATTCGCGCTTACCACTGGAAATGGCCGGAGCCTTTCCCTCGTACTGGATGATGCTGTGAGCATCCCACAGTCTCCTCGACGTCGACATCTTTGTCGATATTTGATGAGATTCTGGTAGATTAGATAATTCTATGGTCCGTACATCGGACCCAAACACTCGTACAACCACACTGGTTAAGTTTTACAAAAGTTAGTCCTCCACTCCACGGAACATCGGAGCGACTCCCGCGTACAATCGTACTCGTTAAGTTCTATACAGATAGTCCTCGTTCCACGGCGCGCTGAACGATATATCCACACGTCGCATCCCCACTCTTCATCCGACTTCCAACTTACGTGGTCTCCACTGATTGGCTGCACCCCACGCGCTATATTCCCCTCCTCTGGAATATTACACTCGGCGGTAGGGTGAAGTCGTATTCCGTTCCATACATCCGCCTTTTCGTTAAGCTGCAACGCAGGATTGCGTCATGCTTCCCGACAAGATTAATCCTGTATATGAATTTCCAGTGACTCATGTCTCTCAAAATATCCTAACTGACGAAAACTCCGTAAAATTCCGCAATCACATAATTTTCTATGATATTGTCGTTCGTAATAATTTGCTTGATAGCGTTTTCTAAGACATAGAAAACCTATCTGAATGCTAATAATTTTTATAAAATGCTCCCAAAATACCTTAATTATAATAAATTAATAATAATAATAAATTAACATGAAAAATTCTCTTGGCTGAACAAATTGCCGCGTAAATAAATATAGAATGGCTTCCTACTGACTTATACCAGTTTCATAAAAACCCCTCGAAAAACACGTTACAATGTGAGAGTTTGAATGCCAATATGGAATGAAACGTTGTTCTACATAAAGTGCATGTGTTCGGTGGGTAGCCACTATGAATTAACATGCTTGTTTTTTGTTTTTTACGCATGCCCACTCATAGCTTTTGTAAGAGGGCAGGCTTTATAAAAGATGGCGGCTGTAGTGCAACCTAACATAACCCAACCTAATGGGTTATTGTTGACGGGTCATTGTTGGCGGGGTCATTTTTGCCGGGTCATTGTGGACGAGTCCTTGTGGACAAGTCCTTGTTGACAGGTCCTTGTGGACAAGTCCTTGTTGACAGGTCCTTGTGGACAGGTCCTTGTTGACAGGTTCTTGTGGACGAGTCCTTGTGGACGTGTCCTTGTGGATGAGTCTCTTTGGACCGGCCCCTATGGTCTGGCCCATGAATTTATCCAAATTATATCAAAGGGCTTAACTAACGGACTAATAAGGCTAGGAACATGTATGAGGTATTGTAGGACTTGGGATGAAGCCCCATTTTAGAATGTATTTTTGAAATTTTGACAAAGGGCCTAACCACACCTTTGTTAATATCTCGCGAACCTATCATGCTAGTGACTTGTATAAGGGGTCGTAGCAATTGGGGCGATGTTCCCCTTTGGGGGGTGAAACTATCCCCCCACTCCCAAATTGAAAAATCGATATCTTGGAAACTAAGAACCCTAAAATTATGTGTGATAGCTTTAAAAATAGGTCATAAGATACGATTTTGCCACGATAGGTCATTTCACCCCTAACATAGTAAATAGTAATGTTACAGGGAAAAAAGCGGTTAAACACTTAAAAATGATAAATGAACCTAAGATCATTTGTTTTTGATGAAAAAATAGTAAGAGGGTTAAAACTACCCCCCAAAATTTAAAAATCATCATTTTGGAAATTAAGAGCCTTAAAATTAAGTGTGATAGCTTTAAAAATAGGTCATGACATATGCTTATACCACGATAGGTCATTTCACCTCTAAAACAGTGAATAGTGATTTTACAGGGAAAAAGGTGTTAAACGCCTAAAATTGATAAATGAACCTAAGATCTTTTGTATTTGATGAAAAATAGTAAGGGGGTGAAAACTACCCCAAAATTGAAAAATCGATATCTTGGAAACTAAGAAACCTAAAATTAGGTGTGATAGCTCAAAAAATTGGACATTTAATACTCTTTTACCACGATTGGTCATTTTACCCCTAAAACAATGCTTGTAGATTTTACAGAAAAAAGAGGACCAATAATCAGATTTGGACACATGAGTTGTTATAAGACTCAGGGCGACAATCTCTTCTTGAATTTATTATTTATTTTTTGAAATTTTGACAAAGGGCCTAACCACTTATATGGAAAATTTAGATTTTTATTTTTTTAATTAATTTTAATTTTTTAATTTTTTTTAGTAGAGAGAGACAGTACCGGTTGTGTTTAAACGAGCATGTCGCCGATCACTGTGACCATGTTCAATGGATGAATCGATATTTTGTGAAGCATTGATTGAAGACTGTCTTGCGACGACTTGTTTTAAGAATATTTTTATGATTTTTCCTATGATGCATGCATTTATTTAAATATCCCAAAACGGCAAGGTTACTGATTTGAGTTTTATAAACTAATAATGGGATTTGGACTCAAAAGGTGTCCTATAACTTGACATGACGCATTCTTTATATGGCTTATGAATTTTTTCCCAAAAAGATTGTAAACAACAAGGTCATGGACTTTTGTTTCTCTTAATATATTGCTAACCCATAATGTTAGATGTTTATGGTGAGTGATGAAACATAGCTAGGTAGAGAAAGAATTATTGTAGGCTACACGTATGGTGACTGACAAGTCTTTGACCATTGAAACGTGTTTTTAAACCTAACCCCAGTACATAGGGAGTATAGGTTTCAGGCATGACATGACAAACGGTGTGAACAAAATCCAATTTATCGATTCAAGAATTAAGAGTAGACTATCTTTAATTGATTAGTTAAAGAGGGTAGCTAAGAAAACAAGATGGTGATTACACTGAACCAAACCGAACCAATACAATCCTTTTTGGATGTATAATGTTATTTGCTAACCATTTTGTGCTGCAGTGGCAAGCACTTTTGGCTCTTGCACTAGAGGCCTTAACTCGATTTAACTTTAAGGCTTAGAACGAACCAAACTAAGAAAGATGGTTATAGTGGTGCAGTGGTTAAGCTGTTATCCTTTGACTAAGGTAGACCAGGGTTTGATTTTAGATTAATACGCATGTCAAAAACACATAAAAATGTAGGGATAATGTTTTAAGACTGATTACACTTGTATATTTTTTCAAATTATTACTTGGATTACAAATACAAAGGAGGACTGGGTTCAATATACAGTTAATGCAAGTAAGATTTTGTATTTGTTTTTTATTTTAGACTTTAGATTTTAGAATTTACATTTTACATTTTAGATTGTACGAAAAGATCAAACCATAATGTCATGACTTTAAATTTTCGGTAACTAATTATCAAAGAAAAACATATAAGGATTTGTATTACTTGGAATTATGTTTTCTATACTATATTTTATTTTGGTTTTAGATTTTAGAAATTTGATATTGGATTTTAGATTTTAGGTAAAGACCAAACTAATATTGACTATTCATTAGACACTGATATGTAGATAGAAAGATGATTAGACTATATGTTAAGATGAATTTTTAGGTGTTGACTGGCCTTGCAATAAGAATTGACTAACCAGACATGAGTTAACTACCAACAAAACACTTTGGCGACCATGCTTGTTATTGACCAGTGAGTAGGGTTTTAGGAAAACTGTCTGCTATTTTGGGTTATATACAACAAATGCATAGACCTACTGAGCGACTATGTTTGCTAAACAAGACATTATACCAGAGATGATTAGGATTCTTATGTAGCTCAGGCAAGGAAAGCATTTCTACAGAATTTGTTGACATCGAATATAGATTTAGGTATTAGGATGTCATTTTTGAAGACCTTTGTCTGGAGTGTGACGCTCTATGAAAGGGAAACTTGGACTATTGGTGTAGCAGAAAAGTGGAGAGTTGAAGTGTTTGAATTGTGATGTTACAGGAGAATGATGAAGATTAAATGGGTAAATAGGGTTACAAACAAAGAGGTATTAAGACAAGTGGGAGAGGAGAGATGTTTTTAGCGACAGCTAATGAAGTAAATCGATAGGTTGGTAGGACACATCCACCCAGGAATAGCAAGCTTAGTTATGGAAGAACGGGTTGAGTACAAGAACTGTAGGGGTAGACCAAGGATAGAATATGTTAAACAGATAGCCTTGGATGTAGAGTGTGGTAGCTATATAGATATGAAACGATCAGCTCAGGACAGGGAGTCATGGAGAGCTGTATTAAACCAGTCAAAAGGCTGAAGACTCAAACAACATGTAGAGCTTACCAAAATAATGTTGTGTAATGGTAAATACTAGTCAACAAACATTAATGCATTACTAAAACCCATGACACGATACCTGAGAGCTTTTCTAAAATTATTTTAAGATGCCTTTATCCCTATATTAAACACCTAGTTCTCTAGACTCATAACTACAATGTAATGAAAAAACAACAACAACAACAAAACATTTAAAAACGAGCAAGTGGTTGAGTCAATGTACACTGGAAAATTTTGTAAACACTCAAGTGCACAAAGCAAATTACATTATTAACTGTCAGGTTGATCGAGTGGTTAAGGCGTTTGACTTATGTTCACATTTTCAATACAAGAAAGCAAGGATTTGAACCCCTTACCTGACATAACTATTGATTTAACATAGCTTAGCGATACTGTATTAGTATGATACTCGATAACCAAACCATAGATAGAGTGTATTGTTTAAGTCCACTCTCTCTTTCTAAACATAGCTAGAGACTGTCAATGGTTAACAATTGCATTAATAGTGGGAGGATGTAGTGATAGTAATTAAGAAAAAGCAGACAATAACCATAAAATGTTTTTATTTAATTCATTTTATAATAGATACACACTGAATACAACTCTCTCTCTATTTACCATTGTTTGATATAGATTTTTTAAACACAACGCTTGTTGTAGATCCTTTTATAACTTTCTCCAGGTACTCTTGTTCTTAAAAACTGGGGAAGTCGCAGTGGTTTTATAGACATAAAACCCTCATCCTTTTCTTTTTCATCATCCTCATCCTCATCCTCATCCTCATCCTCATCATCATCATCATCATCATCTTAATTATGAATATTATCATCAAAATTATGATAGTCATTGTCACCATCATTATCATCATCATCATCATTATCATCATCATCAACATCACTAGAACAATCCAATTCCTCTTGTTCCTTTTCCACAGGGACCTCTTTTAAAGTCTGCGTTGCTTTTGATAGTGTTAAGGGTTTCTTAGACGTTGACAACTGTCCTAACATGACTTTTTGAGGACATGATAAGTGATTTTGAACAAACACTGCACGATCTTGAGCAGCAATATTTTTTTCTTGGACTTTCTTTTTTACCTTGATTAGAGTATTTTGTCCATTTAAATGTGTATTAATTTGAGATTCATAATGATGCTCGTTTGAAGTAAGTACGTTGGAGTCTTTTGTTTTAATCATTCCTCGACACTTTTTAGATCGTTGTTTTGAACATCGCCGAATAACAGTTCCATTTTTATTGGTTGTTTTTACAATATATGTATATCCTTTATAGTAGGCACATGGCTTACCATGGCTGGTTGTTGAGACTTCCATATTAACTAATACACATTAATTTAATTTTAGTAAAGTCACTTAAGTAATTATAACAGTAAAATAAATGAAGTGGATTGATATTTTTTAAAGGTGGAATTTTCAAAGTACTGTCAAGAATAATAATCACATGAACAAAGTTTAGACTACAAGTGATTTACACACACATTGCTCAATGTCAAGATTTATACTGAACACAATTTATAGTGATTATGATTTTTCTTGACTGTAATTGATAGTAGCCATGGTTAGTAGAGGCAATGTATACTAGGTGCGTTTTATAGCACGCTCAATTTATAGTAGGTACGATTAGTAGACGCGTTTGATACTGGGCGCGTTTCATACTGATTATGATTTATACTGAGCGCGATTTTTACTAGAAGCGATTTTTACCAGCTGTAATTGATAGCAGTTCATACTCAACGCAATTGATAGTAGGCGTAATTGATAGTAGGCGCGATTGGTAGTAGGCGCAATTGGTAGTAGATGCAATTACTAGTAGGCGCGATTGGTAGTAGGCGCAATTGATAGTAGGCGCAATTCACAGTAGGCGCGATTGTTAGTGGGTGTAATTGCTATTAGGCGCTATTGATAGTAGGTGCAATTGACAGTAGGCGCAATTAGTAGTAGGCGTGATTGGTAGTAGGTGCAATTGATAGTAGGAGCAATTAATAGGCGCAATTGATAGTAGGCGCGATTGATAGTAAGCGCAATTGATAGCAGGCGCTATTAGTAGACGCGATTGATAGTAGGCGCGATTGGTAGTGGACGTAATTGATAGTAGGTGCTATTGATAGTAGGCGCGATTGATAGTAGGCGCGATTGGTAGCAGGCGCTATTAGTAGACGCGATTGATAGTAGGCGCGATTGGTAGTGGACGTAATTGATAGTAGGCGCCATTGATAGTAGGTGCGATTGATAGTAAGCGCAATTGATAGCAGGCGCTATTAGTAGACGCGATTGATAGTAGGCGCGATTGGTAGTGGACGTAATTGATAGTAGGCGCTATTGATAGTAGCCGCGATTGATAGTAGGCGCGATTGGTAGAAGGCGCAATTGGTAGTAGACGCAATTACTAGTAGGCGCGATTGGTAGTAGGCGCAATTAATAGTAGGCGAAATTCACAGTAGGCGCGATTGGTAGTGGGCGTAATTGCTAGTAGGCGCTATTGATAGTAGGTGCAATTGACAGTAGACGCAATTAGTAGTAGGCGTGATTGGTAGTAGGTGCAATTGATAGTAGGTGCAATTAATAGTCGCAATTGATAGTAGGCGCGATTGATAGTAGGCGCAATTGATAGCAGGCGCTATTAGTAGACGCGATTGATAGTAGGCGCGATTGGTAGTGGACGTTATTGTCAGTAGGCGCTATTGATAGTAGGCGCGATTGATAGTAGGCGCGATTGGTAGCAGGCGCTATTAGTAGGCGCGATTGATAGTAGGCGCTATTAGTAGACGCGATTGATAGTAGGCGCGATTGGTAGTGGACGTAATTGATAGTAGGCGCTATTGATAGTAGGTGCGATTGATAGTAGGCGCGATTGATAGTATGCGCGATTGGTAGCAGGCGCTATTAGTAGACGCGATTGATAGTAGGCGCGATTGGTAGTAGGCGCGATTGATAGTAGGCGCGATTGATAGTAGGCGCTATTGATAGCAGGCGCTATTAGTAGACGCGATTGATAGTAGGCGCGATTGATAGTAGGCGCGATTGATAGTAGACGCGAATGATAGTAGGCGTGATTGGTAGACCTTGAGGTGATAACCCCTTTTGATTGATCCCTGTTGATTTCTCCCTTTAGACTGGTCCCTGTTGACTAGCCCCTGTTGACCAGCCCCATTGGACGGGTCCTTTATGAAGGGAGTCATTGTTGACAGGTCCCTGTGGACGGGCCCATGCATTTATCCAAATTATGTCAAATTCACTTAACCTAACCTTGTCACATGACCTGTTCTACAAGTTTAGACTTGCTTTGAGACTGGCTATGACGTCACAGATGAATGGCGGTGGGAGGCTGGACATTACTTTTTATTACACAAAAACATTCTCCTTAAAGCGAGAGGAAAAGTGGGTGCAAAAGAGTGTGCAAGAGTGGATGCAAGAATGGGTGCAAATAGGCAAACCAATAATCAAAGAAGGGTATGACAGACCTTGAGGCGATAACCCCTTTTGATTGATCCCTGTTGATTTTCCCCTTGTGACTGGTCCCTGTTGACTAGCCCCTTTGGACGGGTCCTTTTTGAAGGGAGTCATTTTTGACGGGCCCCTGCTGACAAAATACTCTAATCAAGGTAAAAAAAAAAGCAAGTCCAAGAAAAAAATATTGCTGCTCAAGATCGTGCAGTGTTTGTTCAAAATCACTTATCATGTCCTCAAAAAGTCATGTTAGGACAGTTGTCAACGTCTAAGAAACCCTTAACACTATCAAAAGCAACGCAGACTTTAAAAGAGGTCCCTGTGGAGAAGGAACAAGAGGAATTGGATTGTTCTAGTGATGTTGATGATAATGATAATGATGATGATGATAATGATGGTGACAATGACTATCATAATTTTGATGATAATATTCATAATTAAGATGATGATGATGATGATGATGATGATGATGAGGATGAGGATGAGGATGAGGATGATGAAAAAGAAAAGGATGAGGGTTTTATGTCTATAAAACCACTGCGACTTCCCCAGTTTTTAAGAACAAGAGTACCTGGAGAAAGTTATAAAAGGATCTACAACAAGCGTTGTGTTTAAAAAATCTATATCAAACAATGGTAAATAGAGAGAGTTGTATTCAGTGTGTATCTACTATAAAATGAATTTAATAAAAATATTTTATGGTTATTGTCTGCTTTTTCTTAATTACTATCACTACATCCTCCCACTATTAATGCAATTGTTAACCATTGACAGTCTCTAGCTATGTTTAGAAAGAGAGAGTGGACTTAAACAATACACACTATCTATGGTTTGTTTATCGAGTATCATAATAATACAGTATCGCTAAGCTATGTTAAATCAATAGTTATGTCAGGTAAGGGGTTCAAATCCTTGCTTTCTTGTATTGAAAATGTGAACATAAGTCAAACGCCTTAACCACTCGATCAACCTGACAGTTAATAATGTAATTTGCTTTGTGCACTTGAGTGTTTACAAAATTTTCCAGTGTACATTGACTCAACCACTTGCTCGTTTTTAAATGTTTTGTTGTTGTTGTTTTTTTATTACATTGTAGTTATGAGTCTAGAGAACTAGGTGTTTAATATAGGGATAAAGGCATCTTAAAATAATTTTAGAAAAGCTCTCAGGTATCGTGTCATGGGTTTTAGTAATGCATTAATGTTTGTTGACTAGTATTTACCATTACACAACATTATTTTGGTAAGCTCTACATGTTGTTTGAGTCTTCAGCCTTTTGACTGGTTTAATACAGCTCTCCATGACTCCCTGTCCTGAGCTGATCGTTTCATATCTATATAGCTACCACACTCTACATCCAAGGCTATCTGTTTAACATATTCTATCCTTGGTCTACCCCTACAGTTCTTGTCCTCAACCCGTTCTTCCATAACTAAGCTTGCTATTCCTGGGTGTATGTGTCCTACCAACCTATCGATTTACTTCATTAGCTGTCGCTAAAAACATCTCTCCTCTCCCACTTGTCTTAATACCTCTTTGTTTGTAACCCTATTTACCCATTTAATCTTCATCATTCTCCTGTAACATCACATTTCAAACACTTCAACTCTCCACTTTTCTGCTACACCAATAGTCCAAGTTTCCCTTTCATAGAGCGTCACACTCCAGACAAAGGTCTTCAAAAATGACATCCTAATACCTAAATCTATATTCGATGTCAACAAATTCTGTAGAAACGCTTTCCTTGCCAGAGCTACATAAGAATCCTAATCATCTCTGGTATAATGTCTTGTTTAGCAAACATAGTCGCTCAGTAGGTCTATGCATTTGTTGTATATATCCCAAAATAGCAAACAGTTTTTCTAAAACCCTACTCACTGGTCAATAACAAGCATAGTCGCCAAAGTGTTTTGTTGGTAGTTAACGCATGTCTGGTTAGTCAATTCTTATTGCAAGGCCAGTCAACACCTAAAAATTCATCTTAACATATAGTCTCATCATCTTTCTATCTACGTACCAGTGTCTAATGAATAGTCAATATTAGTTTGGTCTTTACCTAAAATCTAAAATCCAATATCAAATTTCTAAAATCTAAAACGAAAATAAAATATAGTATAGAAAACATAATTCCAAGTAATACAAATCCTTATATGTTTTTCTTTAATAATTAGTTACTGAAAATTTAAAGTCATGACATTATGGTTTGATCTTTTCGTACAATCTAAAATGTAAAATGTAAATTCTAAAATCTAAAGTCTAAAATAAAAAACAAATACAAAATCTTACTTGCATTAACTGTATATTGAACCCAGTCCTCCTTTGTATTTGTAATCCAAGTAATAATTTGAAAAAATATACAAGTGTAATCAGTCTTAAAACATTATCCCTACTTTTTTATATGTTTTGACATGCGTATTAATCTAAAATCAAACCCTGGTCTACCTTATTCAAAGGATAACAGCTTAACCACTGCACCACTATAACCATCTTTCTTAGTTTGGTTCGTTCTAAGCCTTAAAGTTAAATCGAGTTAAGGCCTCTAGTGCAAGAGCCAAAAGTGCTTGCCACTGCAGCACAAAATGGTTAGCAAATAACATTATATATCCAAAAAGGATTGTATTGGTTCGGTTTGGTTCAGTGTAATCACCATCTTGTTTTCTTAGCTACCCTCTTTAACTAATCATTTAAAGATAGTCTACTCTTAATTCTTGAATCGATAAATTGGATTTTGTACACACCGTTTGTCATGTCATGCCTGAAACCTATACTCCCTATGTACTGGGGTTAGGTTTAAAAACACGTTTCAATGGTCAAAGACTTGTCAGTCACCATACGTGTAGCCTACAACAATTCTTTCTCTACCTAGCTATGTTTCATCACTCACCATAAACATCTAACATTATGGGTTTGCAATATATTAAGAGAAACAAAAGTCCATGACCTTGTTGTTTACAATCTTTTTGGGAAAAAATTCATAAGCCATATAAAGAAAGCGTCATGTAAAGTTATAGGACACCTTTTGAGTCCAAATCCCATTATTAGTTTATAAAACTCAAATCAGTAACCTTGCCGTTTTGGGATATTTAAATAAATGAATGCATCATAGGAAAATCATAAAAATATTCTTAAAACAAGTCGTCGCATGACCCTCTTCAATCAATGCTTCACAAAATATCGATTCATCCATTGAACATGGTCACAGTGATCGGCGACATGCTCGTTTAAACACAACCGGTACTGTCTCTCTCTACTAAAATAAAATTAAAAAATTAAAATTAATTCAAAAATTTTAAAAATCTAAATTTTCAAAATTTCAAAAAATAAATAATAAATTCAAGAAGAGATTGTCGCCCTGAGTCTTATAACACCTCATGTGTCCAAATCTGATTATTGGTCCCCCTTTTTTTCTGTAAAATCTACTTGCATTGTTTTAGGGGTAAAATGACCATTCGTGGTAAAAGAGTATTAAATGTCCAATTTTTTGAGCTATCACACCTAATTTTAGGTTTCTTAGTTTCCAAGATATCGATTTTTCAATTTTGGGGTAGTTTTCACCCCCTTACTATTTTTCATCAAATACAAAAGATCTTAGGTTCATTTATCATTTTTAGGCGTTTAACACCTTTTTCCCTGTAAAATCACTATTCACTGTTTTAGGGGTGAAATTACCTATCGTGGTATAAGCATATGTCATGACCTATTTTTAAAGCTATCACACTTAATTTTAAGGCTCTTAATTTCCAAGATATTGATTTTTGAATTTCGGGGGGTAGTTTTAACCCTCTTACTATTTTTTTCATCAAAAACAAATGATCTTAGGTTCATTTATAATTTTTAAGTGTTTAACCGCTTTTTTCCCTGTAACATTACTATTTACTATGTTAGGGGTGAAATGACCTATCGTGGCAAAATCGTATCTTATGATCTATTTTTAAAGCTATCACACATAATTTTAGGGTTCTTAGTTTCCAAGATATCGATTTTTCAATTTGGGAGTGGAGGGATAGTTTCACCCCCCAAAGGGGAACATCTCCCCAATTGCTAGGACCCCTTATACAAGTCACTAGCATGATAGGTTCGCGAGATATTAACAAAAGTGTGGTTAGGCCCTTTGTCAAAATTTCAAAAATACATTCTAAAAGGGGGCTTCATCCCAAGTCCTACAATACCTCATACATGTTCCTAGCCTTATTAGTCCGTTAGTTAAGCCCTTTGATATAATTTGGATATATTCATGGGCCAGTCCATAGGGGCCGGTCCAAAGGGACTCATCCACAAGGACTCGTCCACAAGGACTCGTCCACAAGAACCTGTCAACAAGGACCTGTCCACAAGGACCTGTCAACAAGGACTTGTCCACAAGGACCTGTCAACAAGGACTTGTCCACAAGGACTCGTCCACAATGACCCGGCAAAATGACCCCGCCAACAATGACCCGTGAACAATAACCCATTAGGTTGGGTTAGGTTAGGTTACACTACAGCCGCCATCTTTTATAAAGCCTGCCCTCTTACAAAAGCTATGAGTGGGCATGCGTAAAAAACAAAAAACAAGCATGTTAATTCATAGTGGCTACCCACCGAACACATGCACTTTATGTAGAACAACGTTTCATTCCATATTGGCATTCAAACTCTCACATGTTGCAATTGGAAAGAGAGATTCTCTAAAAAAATACAATTTCACCCCCTGGTAGGGGTAGGTTTTATTTTGGGGTGGAAATATGTAGTCCATTGGAAAGGGGGTGTTAGCCCGAGTTCAATGACATCTCGTACAAGTCTCTAGCCTGATTGGTTCGCGAGATATTGCCATTTTAGTATTCCAGCGGTGGAGCTGTGGCGGCGGGCCTTGAACCCGTACAAAACTACTACTCAATGGGACAGACAGAGTTCTCGCCCCACACCAGGAGAAATTCACCGCTGGATTAGCGATACCCTCCGGTTGACTGTCGACCAAGTAGAAGCCATCCAGTTAAATGCGCAAGAAAGAACCATGTACATCAAGATAATCAGCATATCTACTTATCAGAAATTGCTAAATACTTTTGAAGCTCCTATTAAATTTCAGTATTACTCAGGCGAAATGACTAATGTTAAGCTCTCTACAGCGGATTCCAATTTTACCACAGTGCGTATATTTAATGTCCCACGCGAAGTTCCCCCTGAAATTTTCAAATCCGTCTTGTCGAAATATGGCACTGGGAGTGACGTCAGGAAAGAACAATGGTCTTCTGCTTATCAGTTCCCGGTGTATAATGGAATACATGCAGTCACTATGGAAATCAAACAAGATATCCCCTCCACTGAGACTTTTGGTGGCCATTCTGGATACATATCTTATAATGGACAGAAACAGACCTGTTTAATTTGCAATGCTAACACACATCTACGTATCAACTGCCCAAAGAAAATGATTCCCCTCGGTATAACTCCTACACAACAATGACGTGTCCATTACTCGGATGTTGTGACACAGCAAACGTCACATGAAAACATGCTTATTGATCAGTCAGCTGGGACACCAGCAGAAGTGGACTCTGACGCACATGACGCAGAACACGTACCTTGCACTGACCAGATCAGCGAGCTACAGAGTGCCCCTGTGCTATCGGCCACCTGTATGGCCGCCTTAGAGCCAACTCTGCCGTCACTACAGGCTGCCACAGAAATTTTGTCTTCCCTGTCCCCACCTTCTCTGGTACCTACCGACTCACTTAAGCAGGTTGATCGGGGATCTGAGAACGTATCTAAGAAGATTAAAACAAATGCCTCGATTGCTGTCCCAGCCCCGAAGAATCAAACTGGTTCTACAAACGTTCCCGCAGCTGTGAAAAAGAAACAAAATCTTCATTCTACGTCATCTAGGGACCCACGAACGCTCTCAAACGCTGACAGCCGGCCTATGAATGGCAGTCATAAGGAACTATCTCACCCTAATTTGACATAGTGCACCAGTATATTTCTCACCCGTGTCTTTTTTTTTCTCGAATCCACCTTCCAGTATGTCTAGCACAGCTTTTATACTTCTCTTAATGGCGCAATTTCTCACTGTGGCCACTGTGAATATCAATGTAATAGAATGCCCCCTGAAATGTCAACTGTTGGAGAGATTCCTTCGAGATGCAGACATTGACATTGGTTTCGTTCAAGAAGTTGCTATACCCTGTCTTCCCATATCTGCCTTCTACAAACAATACATCAATACCGGTACTACTAATAGAGGAACCGGATTCCTCATAAGACATGATATCCCACTCGAAGGTGTGCTATGTCATCTATCAGGACGCATAATATCTGGACACATAAACAATACCACCCTGATAAATGTATATGCCCCATCTGGGTCCAATAAACGTGTGGAACGGAACATGTTCTTTCAACAGAGTATACTGCCTCATCTGCACGACGTTAAGGAAAAACTTATTCTTGCAGGGGATTTCAATTGTATTCAACGCCCATAGGACTCCACTAGTCCATACCAAGGTGGCAACCCGGCTCTCAGGACCCTCCTTACCTCCCTACACCTCATTGATGCTGTGGATAGTTTAAGGGTGCCCCTGCCCCATTACACCTGTATAAGTCACAACTCCTCATCACGAATTGACCGCATCTACTTTTCCCAGGAACTTATCCAACCTAGACGATATGAAGTGATACCTGCCAGTTTCACTAACCATCATGCAGTCGTATGTACAATCTCTTACCCCCATCCCATATTTCACATAGGAAGAGGTTATTGGAATTTGAATTGCTCGCTGTTACTGGAGGAGGAATGCCAAGATATTTTCAGACAACACTGGACTCGATGGGTCCAACAAAAATGCAACTTTCGCGACTGTGCAGACTGGTGGGATATTTTAGTTAAACCAGGGATCTGCCGCGTCTTTAAGAACATATCCTACCAAAGAGGTCGGGAAAGACGGGATACAGTTGAATTTTACTATCGAGTCCTTCGCCAGCTTCAGCAAAGATCTGATGCTGGGGAGCGTATGTATGACCAGATTCGGGAAGTTAAAACCAAGCTCCTGTCTCTACAGCAACGAACGCTCGCTCATATAAACGTGGATTTAAAAGATCGTACAGTGCTCCCGGACGAAAGTGCAAGTGTATGCCATATCGCCAAAGGACAACGTGAGCGGCAACGTAAATATATCCACCGCCTCCGCACCAGTACTGGAAGTGTCGTCACCCCCCCCCCCCCCCTGACGCTATACGTAGTGAAATATCATTATTTTATCAACGGTTCTACGCTAAGGCTCCAATTGATCCACAGCAGGTGACCCTATTGCTTTCATCTTGCAGTACCCAACTATCTCCGGACAACAAAACTCTGCTCAGCGCGGATATTACGGATGAAGAGATTCACTCTGTGGTTAAGCACCTCCCAAATAACCGCTCACCTGGCATTGATGGACTGCCATATGAACTGTATAAACACTTCTGGCCTCTCATTGGCAAAGAGTTTTGTCACGTCTTGCGTATCATTCTCCAACGTCGTGCTATTTGTCAATCACATCACGAGGGTACCATAGTCCTCATACCAAAAACATCCTCTCCCATGGCAGTTGGTGACTTCCGACCAGTTACTCTACTCTGCAGTGATTATACCTAGGTAAAGTCCTTACCAAAGTACTTGCATGCCGATTGAAGACTGTTCTACATGATATCATTGGTGATGAACAATGTTGCAGTATTCCTGGAAGAACTCTGTTAACAAACTTAGCGATACTACGGGACCTACACCTAAAAGCCGAAATGCTCCCCACTGAGCCAATGAGTTTTCTCACCTTAGATCTTGATAAAGCTTTCGACCGCATCAGTCATGAATACTTGTACATGGTCTTGCAGCACTTTGAATTTCCTGCAATCCTTATTGACTACATTCGTATGATAAATTGTAATGCTACGTCTCGAGTGCTCGTCAACGGTTTTCTTTCCCCTCTGATTCCAATACAACGATCAGTTAGGCAAGGATGTCCCCTTTCCATGCTACTTTTTGTCATTGGCCTTGAACCGTTCATTCGGACTACCCAGGTGAAGCTACAGGGTTACAAACTGTCCACACATGTTTTTGGCATGTGCGCCTATGCTGATAACGTATCAAAATTGATCCGCAATAATGAAGACATCTCCCACATCGATAGCGTCCTTCAGCTCTACCATATCGCCTCTGGAGCACAATCGAACCCCCAGAAAACTGCTTTGCTTCCGCTCAATACTAACTCAGTGATTACCCAGCAGCCCTGGTTCCAGATAGTAAATGAGGTGAAAATTCTTGGCATTACCTGGAAGCAATCGCTTCTGGACACAGTGCAAGCAAACTGGACTAAGGTCATTGCCAAAGTTAGGGGAGTGCTGATCCAATTTGGTCAAAGAAACCTCAATATAGCGCAACGGGTCATGGTCCTCAACGTGTTTGCTCTCTCTAAAATATGGTATGTCGCACAACTTTTCCCACTTCCCCAAAATGTTTGAGAGCCAATTGTCAAAATATACAGGTTGGTTTATATGGCAAGGATTTCTGTTTCGAGTACAACGGGAACAGTTGTAGCTCCCATCCCGGCAAGGCGGGCTAGGGCTAACAGCTCATGGCATGAAATGCCGTGCACTCCTCTGCAAGAACGATATCACTATCCTTTCACAACATGACACTTTTACGAAAGCGCTATACAAAGATATTCGAAACACAGCCCGTGGTTGTGATAGAGCTTTGCCGAAGATATTTAGGGACCATCAACAGCACCTTCTGGAAACTGTTCGCCAAATGCCTTCAGGGACTGTTCCAACGACGGAAAGTATTTATAACATGTTGCGGCAAGTGGTACACTCCAAACCGCGAATCGAGGCCACCACCCTCTACGTCCATTGGCCCACTGTTTGGAAAATTTTTGGGGCTATGACCATTTATTCTGCTGTACACTCCCAGATTTTTATCTTCCTCAACGATCTCATCCCAACGGCTCTACGGCGATATACCTTCCGTCTTGAAGCTTACCCATGGTGTACTATATGTGGTCAAACTGATACGGCGATACACCGCTTCACATCATGCACGCGAGTTGCCTCCACGTGGCTGTGGTATAAGGGAAAAGTATGTCAACTATTAAATGTGCCCACGGGTGACCTTGATGACAGGAAATTGATTCGTTTGTCGGTGACCGCCTTCCCCCAAATTAAACAGACTGCCATTGTGTGGATAATGGGCCAATATGTACACTTCATGATGGACAATGATCAACATTTCTCGTTCCTGGATCTCATGTATCACCTGCAGAAAGAGCGTTGGAAGCTTAGTGAAAGTGGACAATTGTACGATAAATATGGACACTATCTGGATTTTCTTGTGATGTAATAGTATGGTATTTATCATATCTGAAAATTCTGTAATTCTGTAGAGAGCTAAAAAAAAATAGCTATGTGATTGAGGTGACTGACTGTGGATCGAAGGAGCCCAGGTTCGATCCCACCTCTCGGCAGTTTTTTTTAACACTGAAATATTGTTTTATCAAAGAGTATTATTAATATTTTTCATTTTGTCAGTGAGTTGTGAAGAAGTTGACTGGAATTACAGTATTTCTTGCATAAAGCAGGCAAGACATCTACGAAATACATCCATCAAGCTCGGCGCGCGGATTCTTCCAATGCAAAGCTATCTAATATAAATGCCGAAGACATGTCACTTATATTGACCAAGGAGAGAGTTTTTGCATGTTGTAGACCAGTAATGAAACAAGTGTGATACGTCTCTTAAACAAGGATATTTTTATTTGCCATCAAGACGAGATACAAGTATGCGATGGTGTTCATTTTAAGTTTGCAAAGCTCTTTTTTTAATTGATAGTTGGCATAATTATCAACTCAAATCGGCCCCTGTAGTATAAAGAAAATGATTGTTACTGTATGTACTTAATTAAGGTATTTTTTTCAGATGGCTGATTTCACTGTGTAGCCTACATTGCAATACCGGTATTAGTCATCATTGCTACAGAAATTTTGGTATATTGTTGCACATGGGAAAACTGTTGGGCCGATTGTGAATCAAGAGCTTTAATTGACTGTAGTATTCTCTATGCTATGGTATGGACAGTTAATCAGCATATTAGCAAAATGCTATCGTGACAGAGAAAAATAGTGCCAAATATTCCTACATTTTCCTTTCACCATTTTGCAGACAGTTTTTTATTTCATTTGAGGGCTTTGGATATCGCGGTCATGTAGCCCCGTGTACATGGGTGTGTGTGTGGAATGTTTGTGATAACCTGTGTTATTGTGATGGTTGTAATAGCGTGTGTATGTGTAAATTATGGATAGGATTGGGAATGAAGTGGCCATGGCCTTCAGTTAGGAACCGTCGTGGTACTTTCCTGGAGTAGAAGTAGTAAACCACGGAAAACCACTTCCAGGATGGCTGAGTTGGAATCGAACCCACCCCTTCTCAGTTTTGCCCAACGAGGCTGAGTGTACCCCGTTCCAGCCTTCTTGAAATAGCCGGGAATTTCTATAGTACGAATCCCAACACATTACGAAATATATATGCAGTGAATCCACCCACCTGGGTGGCTTCCTTCTGGACGTCTTTGAAATCGCGCCATGCGCTACGGTACTCCTAGTTTTCCTCAGTTCATTCGTTGCCGTATGAAACATACAATGCATGTCCAAAATGTTGTTTCATGAAATTCCACTAATGAACCGTACCTTTGCCTGTTATGCGACAATAATGTACTGTACAATGCGTTGACATTCTGCTTATTACTCAGTTAATCCGTCAACCACAACTTGTAATAGTGGGAAATAAGTTTAGAAGAACTTGTTTTTTACGTTACATGAAGAAGCCTTAGAACCTCTCCCGATCAGTTTAAAGGTTTTCGAGAAGAAAAATAAGTGTTGTATTCTGGGAACACAGAGACATTATAGAGAGAAATTGAGATATCTGTAAATATCATGTTACCAGCAGGTTGTTTGCCTAACTATAAATAAATAAATAAATAAATACGCAGACTAACTTTTTATGGGCACATACAGAGAATAAACAGCAACAGATTTACAAAAAAAATCTTAGATAAAGTAAACAGCTCAAGCAGGAAAACTAATTGGTATCATGAAGTAGAGAAAGAGTGAAGGCAGGCGTGGATCGACAGGCAAATGTTTGGAGACAGAGGAGAAGTAAATAAAAAGAAGAAGAGGGGAACATTGTGGACAGAACAACGGAAACAGCAGCACAGTCAATGGATGAAGTGATTTTGGGAAGAGAAGAGGAAGAAGGGAGAGAAGTGAAAATTGTGTCATTATGAGACATTTAAGTTCAAACATTGTCTATAGGGGCAAAATATAATAATAATAATAATAATAATAATAATAATAATAATAATAATAATAATAATAATAATAATAATAATAATAATAAATGTCAATAATGTTTAATCTTATTTTACCACAATGTCCAAATCTTGATCAGCGGATTAAGTCTTTAGTATGTCACATTTGAATGATCGATAAGATGGAGTGTCGGTATACACGTGTGATATACTGTACAGCGTGTTCCGATTCAACACGGAACTGTATAATGGGTTGCCTACCCACCCGCAATCGGCTTGAAATCTACTCGCAGCGCGCTAGCGACGGGGCTGAGTTCGATTTCACTGATTGCCGCTTTCTTATGCAGCATTGCAAAGTAATTTGCTCTTTCAAAATATATTTACTCAGGCTTCACAATAAGTTTGAATGATTTCTGTTTCAGAACTTGTTATTTTACGCTTCTGTTAATGGCTTTTGCAGAGCATTTCTATGAAATAACATTTTATTTTACAACATAGTTTATTACAACACAATGAATATTTGTGTTGTATTTTATTTACAACCCATTTTACAGTTCTGTGTTGAATCGGAACAGTCTGTACATCCCATAAGACTGCGTATACCATGAAACTTCGCTGTTGTTATTGTTCGCCGTGTGACACAAACCTCTTTTCCACTGGAACTCTGAATTGCAAGGAATTTTACTGATAATATACAGTAAATACTCACACTTCTGGCGGGAACAGGTAATTAAAAAAACAAAAAAACAAAAAACCTTACAGTGAGTAGATGGCAGATGGTGACAGAACCTCAAACTTCATTCGTATGTGACATGTTCCCCTTTTATCCCCTCATTTGTGGTTGTTGTTGATTCATTTAGGGGTTTTGCGACATCGTGGGCATGTGTAAAATCTGTCTGATAGCCTGTGCCATTGTAATGGCTGTACTAGGGTGTTTAGACTATGTGCAATTAAGGCTTGGCCGTGGCTTTAATTTAGGTACAATCCCGACATTCACCCTGGAGTAGAAGTGGGAAACCACGGAAAACCACTTCTACGATGGCTGAGGTAGGAATTGTACCCACCTCTTCTCAGTTCTGTCTCACGAGGCTTAGTGAACCCCGTTCCAGCCCTCAGACCAGCATTAAAAATTCCTTGGCTTAGCTGGGAATCGAACCCTGACCTCCACGATGAATGCCACGAGGCGGACCACTCATTTGTATACAGCAAGTAAGCTTAACTGCGAGCCCTAAGAAGTAAAAAGAACACAACGTCTTGGTACAGCATAGTGTCGCGCGATAGGCGAAAGGTTTCATGGCCGAAGTGTGGCCTAGCATGCAGGGGAAGATGTAGATTTGTACAGCAATAATGTTGTGGGTAGGCCTACTACAGGGTGGGGGAAGTAACAAGTGTACCCATCTGATGGGGACAGGGGTCGAACCTATGATATTTTAAGTCATGAAAAGAAATAATATTCATAAAACTTTGGGATGCATACAAGCTAGCAGTGAGGCAAGATGTTGAAACTCACGCATGACTCAAGGCGATAGAGGTCCACTATCTGAGTTATCGGATGCAAGCCGTGTATGAGTCATGAGCACACACACGCAGAGGAAAATTTTAGTCGTGTAGGTAGTTCGGGGATCCACCGACGGAGACCAGTCAGCATTTGCTTGGCAACACTGTATTGCCACAAGACCCAGTAATGTTGTGAAATAGCCTGTTTTCTCACAAACCACGAATAATTATTGAAATCTCGGAAATAGGAATTTAGAAAGTATAAAGATCTCTAATTAATGAACAGGAGAAAAGTGCTGAATTTTCCCTACGTCATTGTGGGAGGGACAAGCCAGTCTCTCTGAGTAGGAGGCAAAAAGAAAGGACACCTACGCACTGCAGGAGCACTTTTAATTTTTTATAAATAATTGCCGTGACCGATTTTTGGAAATCAAAATGAAATTTTAACGTTTAAATCATGAGGAGTAAATAGATATTTTTTTAGACAAACGTACGACGTTTGGTTCAAAAGTTAATTTTGAGAAGGACGGCAAAGTAATCTTTATTGTAAGTTTTGAATAAATAGCGAGGTATTCGGTCTACAGTTCCCTCCGAGGAGGTTACGCTGAATCGCACCGCCAGTCTGCAAGTACACGAGGTTCGCAAAAGATATCAGTCTTCAGTCTTGGTCAGTCCAAGTGGGACTTGACTCTACGCAAAAGTACATTCAATCGAACATGGAACCTCATGGGAAGGCCAGGTAGTTTCGATCCAGTAAATAGTCTGCGAAATAAAACAAATACGTTAGTTCGAGACCACGAAATGGCACCGAATACAGAAGAACTCTACGGACATAAAGTCGTGAGTATAGACGAACAACGCGCTATAGAAGTTCACAGTTAGGTCCAGTGAATCCGCAACACGTTAGCATGAAACAAGTATCGCTATTGTTAGGACAGAAATAGAATCTCATGGTCTTTGATGGAAAGCCATGGAGATATAGGACCGAGTGGCGAAGGTAAAGTGAAATACGCGCTTAAGTATAAAGTATACGCGCCGTCAAAGTGAAATACGCGCCTAAGTATAAATTTATACGCGCAGTCAAAGTGAAATACGCGCTTAAGTATAAAATTTAGAAAGTTCTTTTAATGAATTAAAGCAGTAATTAAAGTAGACCGTATTATAGTTTGCTTTATAGCTTGTACATCCTTGTTGTTCACATTCTAAATACAAGGGTCAGATGGTGGGAATGGACGGTACACCCCCGGAACTGAGCTAGTACGGAAGATGACGTTGTATTTCCGCAGATCAGACAGATACAGCAGGGGTATAAAAATATGTACTGAATGTGAACACGGGTTGACGATAAAGTCGGTCGAGATTAAGGCTAGGAAGTTAACAAGCAAAGTATATGACTGCATTTTAGAGTAAACCTGCCCCATGTAAAAGCCCCTCACTTTTAAAACATGGCGCTCATCTTAAGGGGCAGGATTTGCAGGGAAAACGTTTTGAAAAATCCGAAATTTTCAACAATTTTGAAATTTTGAATTTATTTTTTAAAATCTTGCTTTATGTTTTGAATTTGAATTTGAGAATGGAATAAGAAAGTATTAAACGGGTACGTACGTGGCTTACCCAAATGTAATAAAATCTCTTGTGTGAAAACTCCCATATTTAACATGAACCGAATTGTCTGTCAAATATGTGCATAGATCTTGTTTGTGAAGGAGAGTAGCCCATAATCTCTCAGATAAGATGGCTGGGAATAAGGAGGTACAGAGGCTCCTGGAGGATTTGGACACTAAGTTTGACATTAAATTTGAGGAAGGTAGGGATGAGATGAAAACTCAGTTTAAAGACCTGAACACTCAATTTAAGGACCTGAACAATAGGTTTGAGGATTTGGACGCTAAATTTGAGGAAAGTAAGGATGAGATGAACACTAAATTTGACACTATGTTTGAGGAAAGTAAGGATGATATGAAAACTCAGCTTACGGACATGAACACTAAGTTTGACACTAAGTTTCTGGAAAGTAGAGATGAGATGAACACTAAGTTGGACACTAAGTTTCTGGAAAGTAGAGATGAGATGAACACTAAGTTGGACACTAAGTTTCTGGAAAGTAGAGAAGAGATGAACACTAAGTAGGACACTAAGTTTCTGGAAAGTAGAGATGAGATGAACACTAAGTTGGACACTAAGTTTCTGGAAAGTAGAGATGAGATGAACACTAAGTTGGACACTAAGTTTCTGGAAAGTAGAGATGAGATGAACACTAAGTTGGACACTAAGTTTGAGGAAAGTAAGGATGATATGAAAACTCAGCTTAAGGACATGAACACTAAGTTTGACACTAAGTTTCTGGAAAGTAGAGATGAGATGAACACTAAGTTGGACACTAAGTTTGAGCAGGTCAACATTAAATTTGACACTAATTTTGAAGAAAGTAGGAATGAAGCTAGGGTATCCCAGGCAGAGTGCAAACAAAGGTTTGATGAGTTAAACACTAAGTTTAAAAATGTTAACACTAAGCTTCAGGAAAATAAAGAGGACATGAACACTAAATTTGAGGGTTTGAACATTAAGTTTGAAACTGCACAGAACAAAGCAGATAAAAACGCTTTAAAAGTTCAGGAAACTATTGATGTTATGAAAACTGATGTATGTCGCATCTCAGAAACGCAGAAGGAGGCAAACGAGCGTTTCGAGGCAATGGAAAATAAGTTAGAGGCGATGAAAGTAGAAACCAAAGAACAATTAGATTTCAAATTCGATTCTATGGTAGAGCGGTTTGACACGAAAATAAGCAGTGAAATAGAGGTGGTAAATACAAATGTAAATCATATTTCTGTAGCACAGGAATAAGTAAGCAAACAACTAGCTCAAAACTTAGAAAAGTGCGAAGTGTCAAAACGTGACTTAGACGAGAAAATCGATAGGTTATCAGACGATATTCAGGACATTGAAAATCAACGTAATGCTGTTGTAAGTCAATTAAAGAGCCAGACAGCAGCGGTCACACAACATGTAGATCAAAGGTTCGAAGATAATGATAAAGCATGGGAAGCCAGAATAAACAAGCGCACTAAAGAAGTAGATAAACGATTGAAGATGCAGGATAAACACATACACGAGCAAGGGGAAGAAAGGTCTAATATAGATGAAATACAGGAAAGTATAGTTCCATTAAAAGTATGTATCGGGGAAACGAACAGTAAATTAGACCAAACTCAAGGGGACTTCACTCGATTGAAAAAGATCCAGGAGGGGACCCAAGGAGAGATGAAAGCGGTCAAAAGTGACATTAGAGAAGACAGGAAAGGAAATAGATCTTCTTCGAGAAGCCTTAGAGGCAGGAATACAAATAAAGGTCGAGGCTAAGGATCAGCAGATCCTGGAAATAAAGAAGGAAGTAGAAGATGAAATAGCCTACATAAAAGAAAGTCTCAAAGAAGACAAGAAGGAAATATATAAGATTACTAAAGATAATACCATCCGAGTTGACAAAATTGAGCAGGAATCATTCGCTCGATTAGAAAGGATAGAGGGTAGGACAAATCAGAGTGACACAAGGATGTTTGCTCTAGAGGAAGCCACTCTCAATAATAATAAAATTAACATGAGTTGTAATGAGGATTTAGGCCGAAACAAGTGGGGGGAATCGGAGCCCCAGCACACATATGGAAACCTCCATGAAGGAGAAAGTCAATTTAGAACACCAGGAAAACCGTTAGCCACATCAACCCCGCATGATAACGCTAATCAAAACCAGGTTATTACTATAATACGGCCAGACGCAGAAGAACCCAAGAAATACTCCGGGAACAATTCTTCTATGACACCAAAATATTGGTTGAAAGAAGTGTTCGAGTATTTAAAGGATACGAAGGTCCCTCATGAAAGACAATTACGCTCCATTGAGAAGCTCATGGATGGCGATTGCTTACTATGGTTCCGCAGCTTCAGGTACACGTTCGATACCATTGACGAGTTTAAGGAGGCTTTTCCTAAAAGGTATTGGGCGGCGGACATCCAACAAAATTTGAGGTTGGACTTATACTCTAAAAAGTATAGCACTAACACCCCAACACGTTATTCAGAGTATTTCACGGCGCAGCTATGCCGATTCCGCGAACTAGATTGTGCTCCGAGCGAGAATGATCTATGTTTATCCATTACCAAGCAGCTTCCGTATGAAATCCAACGGCTGTTGATTTCATCAAACGCGTAGACAGCGATTGAAGTTGAAAGTGTCTTGCGACAATTAGATATGCCACAAGGGCAAGGTCGAGCATACTCATATGTCAGACACACAAACAGCGGTTATTAGAGAACCTAGTAGGAATAAGTCTACCAATACAGACAGGGCAGACAGAGGAGGAGACTATCCTAGAAATGAGTCGAGAGGATGGCATACTCCATATAGGGGAAACAATAATAGAGTAAGAGGGGGTAGAACACCTTGGGACGAAAGGAGGTCAGACAATAGAGGGCCACCCTATAGAAAATCGTATCAAGGAAGAGGTTTGAATAATCGAAATCAGAGAAATGGATGACCTGAATACCAAGATCAGGATTATCAGGCAGAAATAGAGGAAAGTCGGATAATAACCCAGAGATGTTATGATGAACGAGGAGACGAACAAAATGGACCATCACAAGTCAGATGGGGGATGTGATGAAAAACCGAACATCACCCGACATACATGACGAAAGGGGAGCGCAAAGCCTAGAGCTGCAAGAGCACAATAGGAATGGTGGGGGGTCTGAAACTAGATATCCAGAAAAAAAAACGCCAAAATTTGAAGGACTAGAAAGGAATCATACTGGAGGATGGAATGTTGTACAGGTAGTGAATTGGGTCGCAAGGCCAGAAGAATTAATACTGTAGATGAAATTACGGAAGGGCCAGTAGCAGTAAGGCAAGACTGCCTATTATCATGACAAGAATTGAGGGAATTTTAGTTCGCAGTTTATTGGACACTGGGTCAACCATATGTCTTGTAACACAAGCATTGGTGAACGAACTAGAAACAAAGGGAAGAATAGTGAAAATTTCCATATCCGCTGTGAAAATTAAGGGCATTATTCCTGAGAAGACGTTAGATTGCAAATATCAGGTATCTGCAAATAGGGGATCTTGTATTGTCACAGAGCTTCCTATTGGTCAGCAGGCTACCATATAACATTATTCTAGGTACTGATTTTATTATTGAACTTAGAGTGATTATAGATATTTCCCAAAACTGTGATCGATTTAGGGAAGAAAATGAAACTCAGGGAGTTGATATCATTTTACATAAGGTTGAACGGAGAAATGGTGAGCAGATATGGCATATGGAGGAGGAACATAGCCAGGATATGACATGGGAGGAAGAGTTAACACTAGAAGAGGAATTAAGAACACTTACCGTAGACATTGAAAAAGATATGGAACCAGATTTCGAAAATTGTTTACTAGAGAAACTTGAGGAAGCTAATATCTCAGAAGAAGATAGGAAAATTTTGAAGGAAATGATAATGAAACAAAGAGATGTATTTGACTCTAAAACCGGCTAGATTAAAAACTTTAAATATGCGTCCTAAGTAAATGACTGGACTCCATTTCGCCAAAAGCCATATCCGGTAGCTGAGAAACATTTCAGGCAAACAAAGGAAGCTTTGAAGAAAATTATGGAAGCTGGGGTTATTGAGAAAGTAGCTACGCCATATGTAAGCCCTTTGGTAGTAGTGAATAAGCCTGACGGTTCAGTACGAGTGTGTCTGGACGCCAGAAATTAGAACCAAAGAATTATACCCGAGAATGACTCAGCACCTCCAATAAAAGAAATTTTAAGAAAATTTATGGTAAAGAAAATATTTACAAATGTCGACTTGACAAATTCATATCACCATTTGGAATTAGAAGAAAGAACAAGCCTATTAACCGGATTCCAGTTTGAGCAACAGACACTATGCTTTCGTAGGTTGCCATTCGGTTTGAAGACGGCTGGGTCAGCCCTTATAAGAGCACTAGATCGAAATTTATCGGAAGAAGTGAAGGGATGTACCATTAGGTATGTCGATGACATCCTATTAACCTCAGAGTCAGTACCCGAACACCTAGAGAATCTAGAAAAAATATTAAAGGATTTGCATCAAGCAAACTTTAAAATAAATCTTAAAAAGTCGAATTTTTGTCAGCGACAGGTAACGTTTCCGGGTTATGTAATAGACCAGCACGGAGTTAAGCCGAACCCGTGTAAGCTAGAAGATATTAAGGATTTTCCGAGGCCAATTAGAGTAAAGAATGTAAGGCAGTTTTTGGGCCTTATTAGATTTTTCAGCAGCAATTGTCCCGCATATACTAGTACCGTCTCACCCTTATAAGATTTGTTAAAGAAAGGGGGAAATGGAAGTGGACGGATGAATGCGAGGAAGCATTCAAGAAAGCAAAGGATATGCCATTAAATTTTGTCAAATTAGGATATCCAAATTATGAGAAAAATTCATTATTCAGACAGATGCATCGCAGATTGGCATAGGAGCCATGTTATTTCAGGAAGATAAAGATCAACCAGGGGGGAGAAATTACATTGCATTCACGTCGAGAAGACTGACACCACACAACCAGAACTATAGGATAAGTGAGATAGAACTGCTAGCGATATTGCATGCATTGCAATATTGGCGAAAGGTCGTATATGGTTTCCAGATAATACTAAGAACGGATCACAAAGCGTTAACGTTCTTGATGAAGACAGATTTGTGTAGCCAGTGATTAATGAGATGGGCATTGTACATTCAGCAATACGATGTAGAAATTGAATTCTGCCCAGGGAAAGAGAATATTATCCCAGATTTTTTGAGTAGGAATCCTGAAGCAACAGAGGAGGTATTAACCATTCAGATACAAGATGAAGGTCGTGAAACGATAGAAGAATTAAGAAACTTAAGTGAAAGACAACGTCAAGAACCATGGATGAGGATGATGATCACTTTCTTCGAGGGAAAACTTGATCGAACGTCACCAGCATACATGGAGGCAGAGAAATTGCCAACAGAATATAGCTTTTATAACAGACTCCTATATAAATTTAGAGATTCAGATCATACAATGTACAGGATTGTTGTTCCTCTAGGATTGCAGAGGAAGTTGGTTTGGTTATCGCACCGCACGTTTGGACACATGGGCGTCGATAAAACGGTAATAATGCTACAGGAAACGTTTATTTGGCCAAAGATGCGACATACAGTAAGAAATACCTTGAAGACATGCGACATGTGTCAAAGGATAAAGCCGAACTCATTTTTGAGGCAAAAACGAATTCCACTGTTGCCGGAAAAACCATGTCAGATATTGTCAGTGGACAACTTCGGTCCACTCCCTAAAGCTATGAGAGGTAATAAGCATATCATGGTTGCGATGGCCGTATTTACTAAAATGGTTGTGTTGTGCCCAATCCAGAAAACGTCGACCAAAAAGATCGTTAAGTGATTAAAAGAAAGAGGAATCCCCATATTAGGAAACCGGAAAACTTACTTTCCGATCACGGAAGTTGTTTTACTAGAGCCCAGTTTCATCGAGAATTACACACTCTAGGTATACGACAGATACTCTCAAGTATAAAGCACCCAGAAGCGAACCCAGTTGAGAGAGTAATGAGGGAGATACAAAAATATTGTAAGATCTACTGTTCAGAGGAAAATTCGAAGTGGATAGACATTCTACAAGTTATAGAATTTTCTATAAACAATACGGTACATGAGACAACGGGAGAAGTACTCATCAGAATTCATTTAGATCGGCGACCAGAGAGGCCGTGGGATCAAGTGATACCCATATCTACTGATGCGCAGTTAGGAAGAAATTTAAGAATCATGAAAACTTATGAATATTTAAAAGCCCAAGCGGAGAAAAGGCAGAGAAGGAACCGAAATAAAAGGTACCATAGTCCATTACTAGTCGGAGAATTAGTCTTGATCAAACGGCCAGCGATATCCGACCCGGAAAATCGCGTATACAAGAAATTTAGAATGAACTACCACGGGCCTTATAAGATAATAAGAGACCTAAAAAAACAATGCATATAAAGAGCTAAAGAGCAGCTTTTAGAAACAGAGCATGAGATGATAATGAATGCAGCTAATCTAAAGACATACTATCCTCCAGAAGATTTTGAAAGAGGTGACGAACGAGCCCTAGTCACAATTGTGGAAAGGAAAGATGAAGATGAGAGATAAAGAAGATGGCAGCAGTTGAAATGTGAATGAAACTTGAAGGAAACTTATAATGCGTTGAAGGAACTAGCCCTCCAGATTGAATTCGAAAATAGTAAATTGAGGGAAGAGAGAAAGGAATTAAAAGCTAAAATGGTGGAAGAACAGATGGTTGATAAAATGTAGATGAATAACCATGAAATGAAATGAACAAACGGGTAGGGATAGTCCGTTCCCGTAAGCAAACTTAAAAGAATGATAGAATAAATTAAGAAGGTTTTAAAATTCAGAGAATGAGAGTGAAGTACATAGGTTTGAAACTGGAACGCATATAACGCATTCCAGGAATGAAAGTTAAATAAATTTCCTTACCCGTTCGAAAATGTATTTAAACCAAGGAAGGACCATTTGTACCCATCTGATGGGGACAGGGGTCGGACCTATGATATTTTAAGTAATGAACAGAAATAATATTAATAATTTTAGGGATGCCTACAGGCTAGCAGTGAGGCAAAATGTTGAAACTCACGCATGCCTCAAGGCGATAGAGGTCCACTATCTGAGTAATCGGATGCAAGCCGTGTATGAGTCATTAGCACACTCTCGCAGAGGATAATTTTAGTCGTGTAGGTAGGGCGGGGATCCACCGACGGAGACCAGTCAGCATTTAATTGGCAACATTGTATTGCCACAAGACCCAGTAATGTTGTGACATAGCCTGTTTTCTCGGAAACCACGATTAATTATTGAAATCTCGGGTCGCCAATAAGAATCATTTTGGAAATAAGGAATTTAGAAAGTATAAAGATCTCTAATTAATGAACAGGAGAAAAGTGCTGAATTTGCCCTACGTCATTGTGGGAGGGACAAGCCAGTCTCTCTGAGTAGGAGGCAAAAAGAAAGGACTCCTTCGCACTGCAGGAGTACTTTTAATTTTTTATAAATAATTGCCATGATCGATTTTTGGAAATCAAGTGGAATTTTAACGTTTAGATCATGAGGAGTAAATAGATATTTTTTAAACAAACGTACGACGTTTGGTTCAAAAGTTAATTTTGAGAAGGACGGCAAAGTAATCTTTATTGTAAGTTTTGAATAAATAGCGACGTATTCAGTCTACAGTTCCCTCCGAGGAGGTTACGCTGAATCGTACCGCCAGTCTGCAAGTACACGCTGTTCGCCAAAGATATCAGTCTTCAGTCTTGGTCAGTCCAAGTGGGACTTGACGCTACGCAAAAGTACATTCAATCGAACATGGAACCTCATGGGAGGGCCAAGTAGTTTCGATCCAGTCTGCGAAATATAACAAATACGTTAGTTCGAGACCACGAAAAGGCACCGACTACAGAAGAACTCTACGAACATAAACTCGGGAGTATAGACGAACAACACGCTATAGAAGTTCACAGTTAGGTCCAGTGAATCCGCAACACGTTAGCACGAAACAAGTATCGCTAGTGTTAGGACAGAAATAGAATCTCATGGTCTTTGATGGAAAGCCATGGAGATATAGGACCGAGTGGCGACGGTAAAGTGAAATACGCGCTTAAGTATAAAGTATACGCGCCATCAGAGTTAAATACGCGCTTAAGTATAAAAGTATACGCTCAGTCAAAGTGAAAAGGTACAGCACAGTGAGAAACGAACGATTCGAACCTTGTTAAAGACAGAAATAGTTCGAAATTTACGAAATTCGCAACCAGTCGTTGTCAGAATAGAAAGCATTGTTAAGTTATTAAACCAGTGAGTTTAAACAGTGGGAAACCGACAGAACTTTGAGTCGAGACCAGGATCCGAATCCAGAAGTCGTCGCAAGGATAGAACGTACATCCAGTACTAGGAAAGACCGTCGTCGAGGAGCGTATCAGAATGCCACCATTCGCGTCCTCAGATACGGCATAGACTATTACACTATTTGTAATCTACTGTAGATATAGGAATAAATAGGACAAAACCCTGAAGGGTCAAACACGTGTGAAGTGCTAGTTAGTGAGTTATTAGAAGGTTAAAACACGTGTGAAGTGTATTTTAGTGATTATTTTAAAGGGTATATATTTTTGTTGAGTACAAGTGTCCCCAAATAATGTGTGTTTTTGTAAATGTAATGAGCAAAGTGATAACCACGTGTGTTGTGGAAAGGTTGATTGAGTTGTGCCATATTGTCCGTAAAATGTTCTAAATTACGGCAATATGGGAGAAAACTTTCACGTGGGAAGTCCATGGCTAAGATAAGTGGTGAGTACAGAAATGAATTATATTATATTATATTATATTGAACCATTGTGCAACCCAAATTTGAAAATACCATTGTGAAAATATCATGTGCAAAGTGATAAAATTTAAAGTGTCATTAGTAAAAATGCATCTGTTAAAGATCGGCCTAAATAATGAGAGCTGCGTAAATGAATTATATGTTTTACAAAGAAAGATAGAAACCCGAAATGCACGCAAGCAATTATAATGTCGGAAGAGGGAAGGAACCAAAATTGTTATTAAAATAATAAATAAATTTATAGTAAAGATCAGTGACGGTTAATATAAATTTAAATGCAATTAAAGTTAAATATAACTCAATAAAATACGAATGAACGGATAAGCAAATAAAATAAAGTAAATGAAGGTTGAAAATATAAATGAAAGTCAAATGTAATTGAAAGTTGAAATAAAGAAATAAAGTTGTAAGCGAACCAGGACGGTTAATATACACTAAAGTAATATTGAAGGCATGTGACCTTAGTAAATGAATAGGTGAAAGCGTTAAGGCCTAAATAAAAGTAAAAATGAATAAGAACGAACCACCGTAAATGAAGTAATGAATAAATACAAGTAAGTTCGCTATTCTTGATGAGGATACCGAACTGAAATGGTTGAAATAATTGAAGAATCCAAGTTGAAAATATATATTTACGCCAAACATAGGCTGAAGTAAATGTAAGCTCCAGAGTAGGGCTCTAGAAGTGAACCGGGGTGGGTTTTATACGCCATTATTAATGTATCAGAGTCAATGTTCTTCTCACTACTGAAATGTGTTGATGATTCTCACGCAGCCGGAGAGCGCGTGATGGAATATATGGGTAGATCTGGGTGGATGATTATGTGTATGCAGATGACCGAATTGCGGTGAAATTGATTCCCAATCTCGCGTTATTCAAGCAAAGCGACCGGACAAGGTATGGCGCACTTAGATCGGATTGCTATATTTTGAATTCCCACCGCAGCATGTGTAATTGAAGCCAATGCGGGCTAATAATACGTAAATGCTAAAAATCCCGACAGCAGAAAACATTAGTCCGAAGAACGTACGTTGTAAACTTAAATATGCTAATTGGACTGTAAGCAGTCAGAGATGAAGGAATTGGAACTAAAGTACTTGGATTTTCAATGTTGTGGCAGTTCAAAACATATGGCCTGTGAATGAAGGGGACGCGGGCAGACTCTAGACAGCAAGGTCATTGGTTTGTTATGGTAGGACAAGGCCGCTCGCCACTTCTCCAGACGAATAGGGGGAGTGAGTTACTACGGTCGTGCGGAGAGCCGGGTAGACTCATAAATCCGTCACTGAATCAGTTAATGAGAAAAATACAGCTGGGCTCTTTGAAGCTTATATTGAATGAAACAAATAAGGGCAGAAGTGTAATTCCTGCTAAATGTCGTTATTGTGCGCGGAGAAATCCTCCCGTACCATAGTGATAATAATAATAAATGTATTATAGGGAAAAGTAAAAATTGGTTCCTTGCCCTAAGTATTGAAACGGGTTAAGAAAAATCATGAGAATTGGACTCCAGGGAATGCGGGTTCCATGAAGTCAAATTCCAAAGGGGCACAATGGTTACAATAAAAATGTTTACAATGAAATGGTACTCGTAGTGAAGTGTGTAAATAATTACGATTGAGGGATAATTTGTGTTTTAAAATATGTGGAGAAGAAAGAGATTGATTTAAAGCCAAGTGAAAGGCATAGAAGCCTAAAATGTATTGCCAAATGAAGGCATTGTTCATATAACGTAAATGTCCTGAGATCGAAGCCTGACACGGTGGAGACTCAGCGCAGGATGATTTCAAAATACCCGGTATGAAAAGGGTTCAATATTTGAATATTGATTAAAGTAATGTAAAGATGTTATGAAATGGATTATGAATAAATCCAAGGGTCATAAAGCAAGATGTGTATGACGAACATTAGGGTCATTGTTTATTGAATTTATGGTATTATTTTAGCCATTGTTTATGTTTTGTTGTATTAGTGTGTTTAGAAAGTTCTTTTAATGAATTAAAGCAGTAATTAAAGTAGACCGTATTATAGTTTTCTTTATAGCTTGTACATCCTTGTTGTTCAAATTCTAAATACAAGGGTCAGACGGTGGGAATGGACGGCACACCCCCGGAACTGAGCTAGTACGGAAGATGACCTTGTATTTCCGCAGATCAGACGGGTACACTAGGTTTTTTAATGGCTGTTAAATGTTTAATTTTGATGGAATAATATTGGAAATAGTGGAAACATACAGAACATTAAATAGGATAGTGATTTATCATGCCGCATAGTACCGACGGTGGCCGTGAGAGGCGGTACAGTCAACAATAACAAAGATGGCCGATCGCCTGACAGTAGGGGGAGAAAACACACAGATTGCTTCGCGCTATGAGGTGTGGAATTCGATCGTTCTTTGTCAATTGGCACAATTATCATTACTGGGTGGCACAGGATCCTGGAGTTACGGTGGAGAAGATGCAGTCTCGTCCAATAGTGGCCGTGTGGTGTGGAATAATGGATACAAATGTCATCGGCCCATATCTCCTGCGTGACACAATTAACAATTAACGGGGAACGCTACCTTCAAATGCTCCAGGATAACGTTTGGCCCACGATATCTGGATGGGAAAATACCACCGACATTATCCTCATTCGCACCGCCTCACTTTGCAAATGTCGTGCGGAACTGGTAGGATGAGAAATTTCCAGGACGTTTTCTGGGGAGACGTGCATCTCATGAATGGCCTGCAGGAAGTCCAGACCTGATACCCTGTGACTTTTCTTTATGGGGCTGGGCAAAAGAGGAGGTGTACCGGACGAAACCCCGCACATTGGACGAATTGGAAGCACGGATTTGGGATGTTCTTACCAACGTCCCACACATCTTCCTCCAGAAAGCTGTGGATTCCATTCCAGGTCGTTTGAGGAGATTGGTCGACGCCACAGAAGCCTACATCAACATGTAATGGAATTGTATGGTATGCAATCATATTACCATATAACAGTGCACATACTGTAATAATTTCAAATAAATAACTCTGCAAACATAAAAGTTATACGTCAATTTCAATACCTACATGGGGACTCAGCGATGATACCATTCTCTACACTTACAAGTTCTCTGCCCTCACATGCCTCTCCCATTATTCCTGTACAAATTTACATTAACGTCTCCCTGACGACATGACCGCTATCTAAAGCAATCTCGCACGAAATAAAACAGCAAACAGATATCCTGTAACCATGCCACTCTCAACCAAATTCTCCCAAAACCCTTGAACTCAAAATTGGGTATATATCAATGCCCTCTTCCTTTATTCAGTCCACTGTGGTCTTTGGGCTGTAGGTGCAATAAAAAACTGTAAATATCCCGTGATATACCTGTTGGCGAAACGCGCGTTAGTAGTGGTTTTTGGGGGGTTCTAGCACCACCTCCACCTCCCCACCTCACAAGATGGCGGCGACGCGATATCTCTCGAACTTATGGTCGGATTTTAAAGAATGAGGTGTTGTTGAACTCGGACTAACACCCCCTTTCCAATGGACAACATATTTCCACCCCAAAATAAAACCTACCCCTAATAGGGGGTGATTTTTTTTTTAGAGAATCTAGCTTTCCAAGTGCAACATGTGAGAGTTTGAATGCCAATATGGAATGAAACGTTGTTCTACACAAGAGACATGTATACGGTGGAGAGCCAATATGAATTAACATGCTTGTTTTTTGTTTTTACGCATGCCCACTCATAGCTTTTGCAAGAGGGTGGCTGTAGTGTAACCTAACCTAGCCCAACCCAGGAGGGGTGATCAAAAAGTATTTCAAGTGGCGCTTGTCGGTTGGCAAACCAATAATCAAGGAGGGGCATGTTAGGTCTTGAGGTGATAACCCCTTTTGATTGATCTCTGTTGATTTGTCCCTTTGGACTGGTCCCTGTGGACGAGTCATTGTTGACGAGGAAAGGGGTTGTCTGCCCGAGTAATTTGACTACTCGTACATGTCTCTAGTCTTATTCCCACCACTGTCAAAACAGGTTGTGAACGGGTTATTGTTGACAGCTCATTGTTGACGAGTCATTGTTGACGGGTCCTTGTTGACGGGTCATTGTTGGCAGATCATTGTTGACAGGTCATTGTTGACGAGTCCTTGTGGACGAGTCCTTGTGGACGAGTCCCTTTGGACTGGTCCGTATGGACTAGCCCATGAATTTATTTAAATTATGTCAAAGGGTCTAACTACATTTTACATGTAAAGCAGTGTGTTGAACTGACGTTGTTCACCAGTCCCCCACTACTATAATGTGATAACGATATGAAAGGAAAGTGACGAAATACATGTGAGCACGTGTGAGATGACATTATTACCGTCCTCCTTGTGAAACAAGTCACATCCTGTTTTGGTTCATACGTGAGTAAATGCAAGTTCATGTGTAATATGACCTAACACACAGGTGTTCACCTGTTCACGTGCACGATAAGAGCTAACAAGTCACAACCTGTTTTGACAGTGGTGGGAATAAGGCTAGAGATATGTACGAGTAGTCAAATTACTCGGGCAGACAACCCCTTTCCTATGGACAACTTATTTCCACTCCAATATAAAATCTACCCCTACTAGGGGGTGAAATAATAATTTTTAGGTAAAAGTCGGTCTCCATGTACAACATGTGGCAGTTTGTATGCCAATATGAAGTTAAACTCGTTCCACATAAAGTGCATGCATACAACTGAACGCCGCTATGATTTATCATTTTTGTTTTTGTTTTACGAATGCTCAATTGTTTTTTTTTGTAAGAGGGCGGGCTTTTTGAATAATGATTTATAGATACTTTTTTTAACAAATAAACGAAAGATCCAAAAACTAATAGGTCATCGGCTTTTTAACATCTTATGCACTAAGAAGGCTAGGGACTTGTATGAGGAGTCGTTGGACTTGGGGTGACGCCTGTGCACGTGCACGATAAGAGCTAACAAGTCACAACCTGTTTTGACAGTGGTGGGAATAAGGCTAGAGACATGTACGAGTAGTCAAATTACTCGGGCAGACAACCCCTTTCCTATGGACAGCTTATTTCCACTCCAAAATAAAATGTACCCCAACTAGGGGGTGAAATAATAAATTTTAAGCAAAAGTCGCTTTCCATGTGCAACATGTGGGAGTTTGTGTGCCAATATAAAATTAAACTCGTTCCACATAAAGTGCATGCATACAACTGAATGCCGCTATGATTTATCATTTTTGTTTTTTGTTTTACGAATGCGCAATTGGTTTTTATTTTGTAAGAGGGCGGGCTTTTTGAATAATGATTTCTCGATACGTGTCTTTAACAAATTAACCAAAGATCCAAAAACTAATGGGTCATTGGCTTTTCAATATCTTAAGAACTAAGAAGGCTAGGGACTTGTATGAGGGGTCGTTGGACTTGGGGTGACGCCCTGTTTTTGAATGTATTATTCATTTTTTGTCAAAAGGGCCTAACTGCACTTTCGTTAATATCTCGCTAACTAATAATCACAGAGGGTCAAGTGAGGTGTCATAGGATATAAAATGGCCAACCCTTCCCCGTGACCAATGAATTTACCCCAAAAACCAAAACAGCAAGGTCATTGACCTAAAATTTTATCAACTAATAATCAGAGGGACAAGTGAGGTGTCATAAGACTCAGGATGGCCAACCCTTTTCCATGACCAACGGATTTACCCAAAATACCCAAAACAGCAAGGTCATTGACCTAAGATTTTATAAACTTATCATTAGAGAGGGTCAAGTGAGGTGTCATAGGACTACGAATGGTTAACCCTTTCCCGTGACCAATGAATTTACCCCAAAAATCCAAAACAGCAAGGTCATTGACCTGAGATTTTATAAACTAATAATCGGATATCAACATGTGAGGTGTCATAGGACTTAGAATGGTCAACCCTTTCCCATGGCTAATGAATTTACCCAAAAATACCCAATACATCAAGGTCATCGACCTGAGATTTTATAAACTAATAATCGGATATGGACATGTGAAATGTTTACCGTGAGTGATGAAACATAGCTAGGTAGTGAAAGAATTATTGTAGGCTACATGTATGGTGACTGACAAGTCTTTTACCATTGGAACTTGTTTTCAGATCAAACTGCAGTACAGAGAGAGTATAGGTTGTAGGTATGGGATAATAAATGACAAATGGTGTATACAAAATCTGATTTATCGATTCAAGAAATAAGAGTAGACAATCTTTAATTGATTGGTTAAAGAGGATAGCTAAAATCCAAAATGGTGACTATATCGAACTAAACTGATCCAAGCTGAATCAAACCCAACTAAACCGAACTAAACCGAATCAAACTTAATCAAAAACAAGCCAATGGTTTAAGTGTAAAACTTGTGGGTGAATGTGGTCATTGGTAATGTCAGAAAGGAAAGGGATAACGCTCTACCTATAGAGGGTAAGGTAAAGCTAGTGTATGATGCTAATGCACACACACAAGTACTTGAACCACACACAACTAACCTATACTGTTTTTGTGGGTTGACTGTTAAAACTTGCTCAGTTGTTACTGGGACAAGATGGTCGCTACACACAACAAGCGTTAAATACTTGAGGCTAATAATCTACACACACACACACAAACACACACTTGTTCTAAACTAAACTGTCTTGCTGACAGTGCCCACACTGTAGACAAATGACAGAAATGCTTGGCTAACAGAAATACAATCATTTCCGCTTGTCTAATGTTACCATTTTGTGCTGCAGTGGCGAGCAACTCGATTTCAAGCTCTAAGTCCTAGAACGAATCAAACTAAGAAAGAAGGGCATGGTGGCGCAGTGTTTAAGCTGTTAGCCTTTCACTTAAGTGGACTAGGGTTTGATTTCAGGTTAATACGCATGTCATAAACATATAAAAAAGCAGAGATAATGTTTTAAACCGATTACACTCGTCTCTTTTCAAATTATTACTTGGATTACAAATACAAAGGTGGACTGGGTGTGATATACAGTTAATGCTGCCTATCGCACACTAGCTGTAAGGAAGCCATATGTAGAGCTATATGTAGAGAACTACCTAGCGATTTCATGAACTGGTATAGCTATGTCGCATAAACGGTGCAGGATACAATCCAGCAACTATAAGTCGTATCTTGTGGAACAGAGAAAATGCACTTTTGCCTTGATGGATAACAAATGTGTGCAGACGAATGACCTACGCATTAGCCCACCAAGGGGTTATAACCACGAGGAGGAGGTGTGATTTCTATATTTTATTGTTTAGAGACATGGCTGGGTAGATTATTGGCTGGGGAATAACCTAACCACCAAGGGAAGATGATTAAGAAAAGGAGATAGGTTTCGGACTGGAGAAAAAGGATAGAAAAATAGGAGGAGAGTCACACAAAAGTTATAAATTTAACCTTAAATGCACTTAGAGGCGGTTGCCACTAAAAATCCGTTCTCTGATACCTAAAATGGGTAAGGGCTTGGTCTAAGCTGACGGGAAATACAGCTAGGACTTGGGAGGTTTGCAAGAGAGTGGCTTTAGTATATTCCCTCTCAAGCATGCATAAGACTACTATGGGGAAGGGTGATGGTCTGGCAAGACAGAGAGTAACAGATTTATTGTATGTCTGTTCAAAGAAATTCGTTTTTGCAAAGTAATTCGAAGAATGCCAATAATTTGAATCAGGTTTGGTATTTCCAGTTTTCGAAGTTATAGAGTTCCTGAAAAAGCGACCAAGTGCTTCCAAGAAGGATAATGATAAAAAAATTATACCTTGGGGAGTAATTTTGGTAAGTGGACCAATGGTTGCATTTGGAAATGGCTAAGCTTTTACTCAGCAAGGAGCCGGCTAAAAGTTTAGACAAAAAGAAACACTTATCTTTTGGAAAACTAACCATAAGTTTTCGGAGAGGATCTCCACAAGCAGGTAGCTGGCGTAGCGAGCTTTACTTGCCTTACTGGCCAGTTAGAATTAGCTTTTAAAGCTAAGAGAGACTTTGACGAGATTACCACTAAGAGTTCTTGCTCAAATGCAACGAGTGGTGAAAGCCCTAACAATAGATTTAATGGCATTGAGTAGAGAGCCAAGGAAAACGGGATCTTGCCTAACCGTTGTATTTGCGAAATGATAAATCCAAAAACAAATATTTAATTTATTTAACAAGGCAAAAGAAGTTGATGACTTTGACAAATATATTTTCAATTTGGTTAACAATTTTGGGGCCACAGACCTCAGAAAGCATTAAACGTTTGCGCCAGGCAATTAACAATTTATGAGGTTTCGAACCTTATATATTTTCTAAAATCTTTGTAAGAAAAAAACCAAATGAAGTAATTAAAATTTAACAATAAATAGAGTACAAGGTGTGTACTTTAAGAAACTCCTGAGAGAATATTCTAGAAAGAGTGACAACTTCGAAAATAACAATAAGAAAAACATGAAGAATAAGATAGAAGTTCCTACAACTTCTTATATTTAAGCTGAATTACTTTTGGTTATTATACAAATAAGGGCAGGTCACTTACTGTGAAACCTGAAGAGAAAATCAAAAGGAAGGTTCTCGACCTCCTATGTTTAAGTAGGAATCACGAGCCAAATGGGGCAGTTTCCATTTCGTGAGACCTAGAAATAACTCACTCAAGAGTTGAAAGAATTGTTTTCCCTGATTATAAGGTAGAAACAATGTAAGCTTGAACCGTGTATAAAACATGTAGATATACAGAAATTAATTAATGATAAACAAGCAAGATGGAAGGGCACTTCGTTAGAGTGACACCTTATTGGAAATGATCCAGAGTTACAATTTTATTAATATGGTTTGTTAGTAGAAGGTTTAGGAAAGATCAATTGGGATTGAGGATAAATGTTCATGGCCTTATTTAATGTAAACGGACGATCGCGACGCGGTAGAAAAGTTGAACAAGCACTAGTTTTCACTATAGTCTGTTAAATAGATGAAAGGTTCACTGTAGAAACACGAAAGTTTATGGGAAAGAAAGTTATTGCAATGACGAAAATAACTGGTTGCACTAGGTAGGCGAGAGTCTATTTCTTGAGAAGGTTGTGAATTACAATTAAATGAGCCATAGAACATTCCAACGGTGGAAGAAAATTCGCTATTGCAGTAATTTATAAGGAAGATTTCCTAGTTTAGGATGGCATTACCACAAGTGAGTAGAACATACATGACGGCGTGACTTGTAGATAAAGTACAGGATCTGGAAGGTTCCAGAACGATCCTAATAGCAGAATGGGGCCAAAGTTATTCCAGCGGTGGAAGAGGTTAATCATTATAGACAGTGGGTATTCGATAATGTCCCACGTTGTGAGAAGATCTCTCATTTAATGAGCATAAGAAATGCTGCTTTTCACCAAGATTGGCTTAATTAGACAAAAGCCCAAAATGGAAAATCCCACGAAGGATGATTATTTCAACAAATAAGTAATTTCACACTGCCTATAAAAGATCGTTAAAAGCATGTAGAAGTTAAAACCATGAAGATGAGGTTAAAACTTGAAGTTTGTACTTAACTTTGCTGCATGGCGAAGGTGAGGTTCTCCTTGATGTTTAAAGTTACCACATGGCGTGGAATCTAAAAAATGCCTCGTTAGGTCAGGAGGCTAGCTCTAGTTGAGCCTTAACTGAGTCTACGGCCGGCGCACAAGTGAGACCCGCTCAGCGAAGCACAGAGAGTCCTAGGAAGGGAAAGGAGTGGGGGTAGGAGACAAAGGGAATACATATCAGAATAGACAACTTATCAAAAATAAATGTTCTTCTTGATGAATGGTCTTCAAAGAGTTGATAGCAGGCGATACTAGCACAGCATGGTAAGTGAAAAAGTAGACGAAGTTCTCTTGCTCATGGAGATAATAGCTGGCGATGGCAACGAGATCTGGTAGCCAGATGGAAAAGGAAGTCCTCTTGCACCAGGAAGAATTGGGGAGCTTCAGAGATTCGCTGCTAGATGACGCTAGGTGGGTCATGGAAGATATATATCTAGAACAGACTCACAAATGATATAAGCGACATGATCACCAAAGAGAAAATAGAAGATCACTATTGGTGTTTGACAAAGAGGAAGGAATGAACATGCAAAGAGCATTAAAAATTATATTCTCTCGTACCGTGTATTCCAAGAATACACCAATGGCTTTTGAAACCAGTAGATTTAATTGATTTAGTATTTTGTAAATATTTATTTTTGTAATTGTAAATAGTTAATTTTTTGTAAATAGTGGAAACCATTTATTTTTGTAATGGTAAATGTTAAATGTATAATTAAAGTTCTTTGGGATGAGTGTGCATGTCAATGATGTTTTTAGGGATAAATAGAGTGGTTGTGTGTTTGTTCTCAAAGACAGGCATGGTTGTGTGGATGTATGACTACACAGAAAGAGAGAGAGAGAGAGTGTGTAAAAACAGCCTTACCTGCAGTAGTAATAGTAGACCTCTATGTTTTGCATACACATAGACAGACTGTACCATCGCCATGGCCAAGCACTCACTTTAACACCATTTACAAAATCTTAAATTGAAAAAATCATGTTTCGCAAATATGAACTTTTGACATAAACAAAATAAAAATAAAATGTGTAGACAACAAATTGGATAATCCATGTTTCCATATCATGAAATTCAAAAACTTTAAACTGACATTTAAATGGAAATGGAAAACATCTCATCTAGAGTTTCAATTCCACCCCAAAATAAAACCTACCCCTACTAGGGGGTGAAATTGTAAGTGATACTCATACAACAGACAAGTGAGTTCATGTTTCGCTGACGTAATCGTATGTTTCCACGCACTTCCTGTGTTGAGCGCCAGTTCCTATGGACTGGCCCAAGCATTTATCCAAATTATGTCAAAGGGTCCAGGGACCCGTCAACATGGACCCGTCCACAGGGACCCGTCAAAAATGAATCCCTTCAAAAAGGACCTGTCCAAAGGAGCTAGTCAACAGGGGCTAGTCAACAGGGACCAGTTCAAAGGGACAAATCAACAGGGATCAATCAAAATGGGTTATCACCTCAAGGTCTGACATACTCCTCTTTGATTATTGGTTTGCCTGTCGACAAGCGCTGCTTGGAATGCTTTTAATCACACTTCATGGGTTGGGTTAGGTTCGGTTAGATTACACTACGGCCGCCATCTTTAAAAAGCACGCCCTCTTACAAAAAGTCATGAATGGGCATGCGCAAAAACAAAACTCTAGGCCCTCTTCCACATTCCTCCACTAAGTCGTTGCGCGCCGACGCCATCTTGTGAGGAGGAATGTTTTTAATCTCTTATGATTCATCCTTGTGGCTTGAAGACTGAGTGTATGTTACAACTTCATTATCACTTTATCCTCATTACAATGCACAGGTATCCCACAAGCGTCAACTACAAATACCTACACTCCGCTTCTCCAAAAGTGATACGATTGTCATCACCATCATCATTAATCATTAAGAGCCATCAACATAAGCCACCAACGTAAACCATCAACATAAACCATCAACAAAAGCCATCAACATAAGTCACCAACATATGTCATCAACATAAGCCACCACCATAAGCCACCACCATAAGCCACTAACATAAGCCACCAACATAAGCCACCAACCTAAGACATTAACCTAAGCCATTAACATAAATCATCAACATAGGCCACCAGCATAAACCATCAACATATGCCACCACCATAAGCCAACAACATGTCATAACATAAGCCACCAACATAAGCTATCAACATAAGTCACCAACATATGTCATCAACATAAGCCACTAACATAAGCCACCATCATAAGCCATCAACATAAGCCACCACCATAAACCATCAACATAAGCCACCAAAATAAGCCAACAACATATGTCATCAACATAAGCCACCCGCATAAGCCACCCACATATGCCACCAACATCATCCTGCATAAAACAACACACATCATTCTTTCACCACAAGTGTTCAGACCTTTGTAGTAGGCGGATCGACCATACAAGTCAGTGGCTACTATGGAATATACTATAACCAATAAAGGTAAACCACGTGCCCTGTATCATGAGTACTCTTATAACTATAAGCGAGAAAATGCGAATGGCATCATATTTTTGCAGTGCTCAAAACAAAGAACAACACAATGTCTAGGTCATCTAAAAAGGAAACATGGTGAGGTCTTAATTGTGGGTACTCATCAATGTGGTATACCAAATGAAACACCGTTAGTGTTAACAAAACATGATCAAAAGAACAAGAAAAACAAGCCCAACAAAAACATGGTGTTACTCAACATAGTGACTTCCTTGTGAAAAAACATTTATCTCCTCAAAAAGTAATGTTAGGACAGTTGTCAACGTTCAAAAAACCCGTAACACTATCAAAAGCAACACAGACTCTTCAAGAGGACCCTTTTGAAAAGGAAAAAAGGAATTGGATAGTTCTAGTGATGTTGAGGATGATGAAGATGATAATGATGGTGACAATGACTATAATAATTATGAAGATAATATTTGTAATGATGATGATGATGATGATGAAAAAGAAGAGGATGAGGGTTTAATGTCTATAAAACCATTGCGGCTTCCCCAGTTTTTAAGAACAAGAGTACCTGGAGAAAGTTATAAAAGGATCTAAAACAAGAGTTGTGTTTAAAATCTATATCAAACAATGGTAAAGAGATAAAAAGTTGTATTCAGTGCGTAACTATTGTAAAAAAAACTAAATGAATAAAAATATTGTATGGGTATTGGCGGTTTTTTCTTAATTGCTATCCCCATGTCCCACTATTAATGCAATTGTTAACCATCAACAGTCTCTGACTATGTTCATAAAGAGAGTGCATTAAACAATACACTCTGTCTACGGTTTGTGTACCGAGTATCATAATAATACAGTGTGGCCAAGCAATGTTAAGTCAATAGTTATGTCAGGTAAGGGATTCGAACCCTTGCTTCCTTGTACAGAAAATTTGATCTTAAGTTAAACACCTTAACCACTCGACCAACCTGACAGTTACTAATTTAATTAGTCTTGTGGACTTGAGTGCTTACAAAACTTTTCCCAGTACACATTGATTAAACCACTTGCTTGTTTTGAAATATAGATTTTGTTTTGTTTTACCATAACATTGCAGTTATGAGTCTTGTGAACGTGGTGTTTAATATAGGGTAAAGGCATTTTAAAATAATTTTAGAAAAGCTCTTAGGTATCGTGTCATGGGTTTTAGTAATGCATTACTGTTCGTTGACTAACATTTACCGTTACACAACATTATTTTGGTGAGCTTACATGTTGTTGTTTGAGTCTTTAGTCTTTTCACTGGTTTGCTGCAGATCTCAATGCCCCCCTGTTACGACCTAATCGTTTCATCTCTATATAGCTACCACACCCTACATTCAAGACTATCTGTTTAACATTCTAACCTTGGTCTCCCCCTACAAGCTCTTGGATTCAATTCCTAGCTTTCAACAAAATTTTAAAAGTGGTATGAGGACTAAAACAAGTATACTCAGTCTCGGGTGGTCCAAAATAAGTAGGGTTTGATTCACACCTCAACCATACAGCACCATTAAAAAAAAAATGATAGCCATTTGTTCATTTTCACATTTCACACATTACAATTTGTTGTTTACACATTTTATTTTTATTTTGTTTATGTCAAAAGTTCATATTTGCGAAACATGATTTTTTCATTTTAAGATTTTGTAAATGGTGTTAAAGTGCGTGCTTGGCCATGGCGATGGTACAGTCTGTCTATGTGTATGCAAAACATAGAGGTCTACTATTACTACTGCAGGTAAGGCTGTTTTTACACACACTCTCTCTCTCTCTTTCTGTGTAGTCATACATCCACACAACCATGCCTGTCTTTGAGAACAAACACACAACCACTCTATTTATCCCTAAAAACATCATTGACATGCACACTCATCCCAAAGAACTTTAATTATACATTTTTCATTTACCATTACAAAAATAAATGGTTTCCAATATTTACAAAAAAATAACTATTTACAATTACAAAAATAAATATTTACAAAATACTAAATCAATTAAATCTACTGGTTTCAAAAGCCATGTCTCTAAACAATAAAATATAGAAATCACACCTCCTCCTCGTGGTTATAACCCCTTGGTAGGCTAATGCGTAGGTCATTCGTCTGCACACATTTGTTATCCATCAAGACAAAAGTGCATTTTCTCTGTTCCACAAGATACGACTTATAGTTGCTGGACTGTATCCTGCACCGTTTATGCGACATAGCTACACCAGTTCATGAAATCGCTAGGTAGTTCTCTACATATAGCTCTACATATGGCTTCCTTACAGCTAGTGTGCGATAGGCAGCATTAACTGTATATCACACCCAGTCCACCTTTGTATTTGTAATCCAAGTAATAATTTGAAAAGAGACGAGTGTAATCGGTTTAAAACATTATCTCTGCTTTTTTATATGTTTATGACATGCGTATTAACCTGAAATCAAACCCTAAAAAAAGTAGGTAGGCTCAGGCAAGAAAAGCATTTCTACAAAAAAGGAATCTGCTGACATCGAATATAGATTTAGGTAATAGGAAGTCATTTTTGAAAGCCTTTGTATGGAGCGTGGCGCTCTATGGAAGTGAAACTTGGACTATTGGTGCAGCAGAAAAGAGGAGAATTGAAGCATTTGAAATGTGGTGTTACAGGAGAATGATGAAGATCAGATGGGTAGATAGGGTTACAAACAAAGAGGTATTAAGACGAGTGGGAGAGGAGAGATGTTTCTGGCGACTGCTAATGAAGAGAAGAGATAGGTTGGTAGGACACATACTAAAACACCCAGGAATAGCAAGCTTAGTTATGGAAGGAAGGGTCGAGGACAAGAACTGTAGGGGTAGACCAAGGTTAGAATATGTTAAACAGATTGCCTCGGATGTAGGGTGTGGTAGCTATGTAGAGATGAAACGATTAGCTCAGGACAGGGAGGCATGGAGAGCTGCATCAAACCAGTCAAAAGACTGAAGACTCAAACAACAACAAACCCTAGTCCACTTTAGTGAAAGGCTAACAGCTTAACCACTGCGCCACCATGCCCTTCTTTTTTAGTTTGATTCGTTCTAGGACTTAGAGCTTGAAATCGAGTTGCTCGCCACTGCAGCACAAAATGGTAACATTAGACAAGCGGAAATGATTATATTTCTGTTAGCCAAGCATTTCTGTCATCTGTCTACAGTGTGGGCACTGTCAGCAAGACAGTTTAGTTTAGAACAAGTGTGTGTTTGTGTGTGTGTGTGTGTGTGTAGATTATTAGCCTCAAGTATTTAACGCTTGTTGTGTGTAGCGACCATCTTGTCCCAGTAACAACTGAGCAAGTTTTAACAGTCAACCCACAAAAACAGTATAGGTTAGTTGTGTGTGGTTCATGTACTTGTGTGTGTGTGCATTAGTATCATGCACTAGCTTTACCTTACCCTCTATAGGTAGAGCGTTATCCCTTTCCTTTCTGACATTACCAATGACCACATTCACCCACAAGTTTTACACTTAAACCATTGGCTTGTTTTTGATTAAGTTTGGTTCGGCTTAGTTCGGTTTAGTTGGGTTTGATTCAGCTTGGATCAGTTTAGTTCGATATAGTCACCATTTTGGATTTTAGCTATCCTCTTTAACCAATCAATTAAAGATTGTCTACTCTTATTTCTTGAATCGATAAATCAGATTTTGTATACACCATTTGTCATTTATTATCCCATACCTACAACCTATACTCTCTCTGTACTGCAGTTTGATCTGAAAACAATTTCCAATGGTGAAAGACTTGTCAGTCACCATACATGTAGCCTACAATAATTCTTTCACTACCTAGCTATGTTTCATCACTCACGGTAAACATTTCACATGTCCATATCCGATTATTAGTTTATAAAATCTCAGGTCGATGACCTTGATGTATTGGGTATTTTTGGGTAAATTCATTAGCCATGGGAAAGGGTTGACCATTCTAAGTCCTATGACACCTCACATGTTGATATCCGATTATTAGTTTATAAAATCTCAGGTCAATGACCTTGCTGTTTTGGATTTTTGGGGTAAATTCATTGGTCACGGGAAAGGGTTAACCATTCGTAGTCCTATGACACCTCACTTGACCCTCTCTAATGATAAGTTTATAAAATCTTAGGTCAATGACCTTGCTGTTTTGGGTATTTTGGGTAAATCCGTTTGTCATGGAAAAGGGTTGGCCATCCTGAGTCTTATGACTCCTCACTTGTCCCTCTCTGATTATTAGTTGATAAAATTTTAGGTCAATGACCTTGCTGTTTGGTTTTTGGGGTAAATTCATTGGTCATGGGGAAGGGTTGGCCATTTTATGTCCTATGACACCTCACTTGACCCTCTGTGATTATTAGTTAGCGAGATATTAACGAAAGTGCAGTTAGTCCCTTTTGACAAAAAATTAATAATACATTCAAAAACAGGGCGTCACCCCAAGTCCAACGACCCCTCATACAAGTCCCCAGCCTTCTTAGTTCATAAGATATTAAAAAGCAAATGACCTATTAGTTTTTGGATCTTTCGTTAATTTGTTTAAAAAACGTATCTATAAAGCATTATTCAGAAAGCCCGCCCTCTTACAAAAAAAACAATTGCGCATTCGTAAAACAAAAAAACGAAAATGATAAATCATAGCGGCATTCAGTTGTATGCATGCACTTTATGTGGAACGAGTTTAATTTCATATTGCCATACATGCTCCCACATGTTGCACATGGAAAGCGACTTTTACCTAAAATTGTTATTTCACCCCCTAGTAGGCGTAGATTTTATTTTGGAGTGGAAATAAGTTGTCCATAGGAAAGGGGTTGTCTGCCCGAGTAATTTGACTACTCGTACATTTCTCTAGCCTTATTCCCACCACTGTCGAAACAGGTTGTGACTTGTTAGCTCTTATCGTGCACGTGCACAGGTGAACACCTGTGTGTTAGGTCATATTACACATGAACTTACATTTTCTCACGTATGAACCAAAACAGGATGTGACTTGTTTCACAAGGAGGACGGTAATAAGGTCATCTCACACGTGTTCACATGTATTTCGTCACTTTCCTTTCATATCGTTATCACATTATAGTAGTGGGGGACTGGTGAACAACGTCAGTTCAACACACTGCTTTACATGTAAAATGTAGTTAGACCCTTTAACATAATTTAAATAAATTCATGAGCTAGTCCATAGAGACCAGTCCAAAGGGACTCATCCACAAGGACCTGTCAACAAAGATCCGCGAACAATGACCCGTCAACAATGACCCGTCAACAAGGACCCGTCAATAATAACTCGTCCACAGGGACCAGTCCAAACGGACAAATCAACAGGGATGAATCAAAAGGGGTTATCACCTCAAGACCTAACATGCCCCTCTTTGATTATTGGTTTGCCTACCGACAAGCGCCACTTGAAATACTTTTTGATCACCCCTCGTGGGTTGGGCTAGGTTAGGTTACACTACAGCCGCCATCATTAAAAAGCCCGCCCTCTTGCAAAAGCTATGAGTGGGCATGCGTAAAAACAAAAAACAAGCATGTTAATTCATATTGGCTTTCCCCCGTATACATGTCTCTTGTGTAGAACAACGTTTCATTCCATATTGGCATTCAAACTCTCACATATTGCACTTGGAAAGCTAGATTCTCTAAAAAAACATTACAATTTCACCCCCTATTAGGGGTAGGTTTTATTTTGGGGTGGAAATATGTTGTCCATTGGAAAGGGGGTGTCAGTAAGTTCAACAACACCTCATTCGTTAAAATCCGACCATAAGTTCGAGAGATATCGCGTCGCCGCCATCTTGTGAGGTGGGGAGGTGGAGGTGGTGCTAGAACCCCCCAAAAACCACTACTCGCGTTGTAACTATTTTAAATAAATTTTAAAAAAAACTAGTTCCAATCAAGTTATAGCCTATATATTTAAAAAATTGCCTTACACATAATATGATTTCTAATTGGTTCCCTCTTGCCCCTTTTCTTGTTGAGTAATAACACCATAAAAGCTACAAGTGAATCATCCTCTTTTCTTAATACTTTCTTCAAGAACGAGAAGAAACCTTTATTTGTCATTATTATTATTATTATTTCAAGGGTACCCGTGTGACACAACTCGCATTTGAACATCATTCTCGTTGTGAATTAGCCTCGCAAAACAGTAAGGCTCGACGCAACACAGTTCTGGCAAGGGTTATCGTCTTTGTATTTGTTTATAAATAAATTGTTGATATTTATGGATGACATCAGAGTGCAATTCGTCACTGCTCCGGGTATCTTTCTTTTGAATGCTCATTTGTTACGATCGGTTACTTGTAACCGCCACAAAAGGGATATATAGTACTGAAATAATATATATGATGATGATGGTTATTATTATATTTGCAACCCAGAATCTAAAGCAAAATGGATTCAAAATTGTCCATCAGTTCCCATTCTATAACTTCTATTATAAGAAAAGTTAAAATCTGACGGCCAAAAAGAAGGTGGTATCGTCTATGTGGTCCGCCGACGTGGTGGCGATAGTCCCACGCCAGAATGAAAATGACTGTGTATGTAATGTGGTCTGGTGGGTAACATAGTCTGCAGGGATTGTGCGTACGTAATGTATGTAGAGTGTCATCCCCTTGTTATTTAACAAGACTTGAAATTGTGATCACATTCGGAATTTAAATCCAAATACTAATACTGTATTAAATGTTTAAAATTATACGCCAAATCAATACTCAACACATAATATATTTTTATATATAAGTAGTGTGGTAAGGGGGAGCTGCACCACTTCTTATTGAGCCACCCTCGTATTTGCCCCGAACTTGATATCTCGCTAACCAAACATGGGATTAGAACATACAGGGTGTCCTAGCACTGCTAGTAATGCCCCCTACTTTCCTATAGGCTCTTTATTTGATTAAAAGACCAAAACTAAAAGGTCATTCGCGAGTAGTGGGGTAGTGTTGGTTTCCTGAAGTCGCGCTTGTGCTTGAATATGTATGCATATGTTGGGAAAGGGTTAGGTGGTGGGGGAGGAGTAGGGTCGAGTGAGGGGTCGTTTAGATGGTATTTTTTCCGCTCTAGGTGATGGTGAGGTTATTTTTTTAAATGGATGGAATTTGGAAAGGCCATTTGGGGTAAACGTGTGTTTTTTGACATTATGGCGATGAATGTTTTTTTATACGCATACGCACTTGAGGAGTTTTGTAAGAGGGCGGGCTTTTTAAATGATGATTTATCAATGAGTGTTTTTTTTAATATGTATTGAAATAAACCATAAAAACTAATAGGTCATCGGCTTTTTACTATCTCGCTAACCAATAATCGGATTTAAACCTATGAGGTGTCGTAGGACTCGTGGTGAACTCCCTTTTTCTATCGAAGGGGTATATCCACTCCAAAATAAAAACTACCCTTACCCGGGGGATGAAATAGTAATTTATTTTTGTATACCTACGAACTTGGCGGTTTTTGTAAAAGAGCGGGCTTTTTAAATGATGATTTATAAACGAGTGTTTTTTTAATATGTATTGAAATAAACCAAAAAACTAATAGGTCATCGGCTTTTTAGTATCTCGCTAACCAATAATCGGATTTAAACGTATGAGGTGTCGTAGGACTCGTGGTGAACTCTCTTTTTCTATGGACGGGGTATATTCACCCCAAAATAAAAACTACCCTTACCCGGGGGTTGAAATAGTAATATTTTTTGTATGTGCGCGCACGGACGGCTTTTGTCAAAAGGACCTAACTACACGTTTGTTAATATTTTCTGAACCCCTCGTGGGATTTTGCCATAGGCAGTATTCTAACCCTGGGGGTGACGCCCCGTTTTTGAATGTAGGATTCATTTTTGTTAAAAGGACCTAACGACACTTTTGTTCATATCTCGCGAACCAATCATGCTAGGGACTTGTATGAGGGGTCCTAGCACTTGGGGCAACATTCCCTGTTTGGGGGTGAAACTACCCCCTAAAATTGAAAAATCCATATCTTGGAAACGAAGAACCCTAAAATTAGGTGTGATAGCTTAAAAAATAGGGGATGATATGGGCTTTTACCTCGATTGATCATTTCACCCCTTAAACAGTAAATAGTCATGTTATGGGGAAAAAACGTGTTAAACACCTAAAAATGATAAATGAACCTAAGATATTTTGTTTTTGATGAAAAATAGCAGGGGGTGAAACTACCCCCCAAAATTGAAAAATCCATATCTCGGAAACGAAGAAGCCTAAAATTAGGTGTGATAGCTTAAAAAATAGGGGATGATATGGGCTTTTACCTCGATTGATCATTTCACCCCTAAAACAGTAAATAGTCATGTTATGGGGAAAAAACGTGTTAAACACCTAAAAATGATAAATGAACCTAAGATCTTTTGTTTTTGATGAAAAATAGCAGGGGGGTGAAACTACCCCCCAAAATTGAAAAATCCATATCTCGGAAACGAAGAAGCCTAAAATTAGGTGTGATAGCTTAAAAAATAGGGGATGATATGGGCTTTTACCTCGATTGATCATTTCACCCCTAAAACAGTAAATAGTCATGTTATGGGAAAAAAACGTGTTAAACACCTAAAAATGATAAATGAACCTAAGATCTTTTGTTTTTGATGAAAAATAGCAGGGGGGTGAAACTACCCCCCGAAATTGAAAAATCCATATCTCGGAAACGAAGAAGCCTAAAATTAGGTGTGATAGCTTAAAAAATAGGGGATGATATGGGCTTTTACCTCGATTGATCATTTCACCCCTAAAACAGTAAATAGTCATGTTATGGGGAAAAACGTGTTAAACACCTAAAAATGATAAATGAACCTAAGATATTTTGTTTTTGATGAAAAATAGCAGGGGGGTGAAACTACCCCCCAAAATTGAAAAATCCATATCTCGGAAACGAAGAAGCCTAAAATTAGGTGTGATAGCTTAAAAAATAGGGGATGATATGGGCTTTTACCTCGATTGATCATTTCACCCCTAAAACAGTAAATAGTCATGTTATGGGAAAAAAAACGTGTTAAACACCTAAAAATGATAAATGAACCTAAGATCTTTTGTTTTTGATGAAAAATAGCAGGGGGGTGAAACTACCCCCCAAAATTGAAAAATCCATATCTCGGAAACGAAGAAGCCTAAAATTAGGTGTGATAGCTTAAAAAATAGGGGATGATTAGGGCTTTTACCTCGATTGATCATTTCACCCCTAAAACAGTAAATAGTCATGTTATGAAAAAAAAACGTGTTAAACACCTAAAAATGATGAATGAACCTAAGATCTTTTGTTTTTGATGAAAAATAGCAGGGGGATGCAAACAACCCCCCAAAATTGAAAAATCCATATCTAGGAAACGAAGAATCCTAAAATTAGGTGTAATGGCTTAAAAAATAGGTCATGATATACGCTTTTACCTGGATAGGTCATTTCACCCCCAAAACAGTAAATAGTCATGTTATGAGGAAAAATGTGTTATACACCTAAAAGCATAAGCATCCTTGTGAAACCATGCTTTAATGGACATGTGTATGGAGGATGATTGTTATTATTATTATTATTATTATTATTAGGTAATTATGGATTAATGTGTGTATAGATAACTAACCTGTGGGGAGCATGATGGCGCAGGTGCTTAGCTGCTCGTCTTTACCCGGACGGCTGGGGTTCAAATCCCGGTGCCAGCGGGGGTTGGAATTTTCACTTGAAAAATCACGTGGCGTCAGGAAGAGCATTCGGCCTTAAATCCCCGGCCAAAACCAAAATGAGCCTGGTTGGCTCCGGCGACTTAAAATAATAGGGAAAAGCCGAAGAAAGAAAAAAAGAAGAAGAAAGAAAGGTAACTCACTAGTATTAGTAAACATTGGTTGGAGGTGTTGAAGAAGTCAGGATGGCCAACCCTTTGCCATGGTTCACGAATGGACCCCCAAAAAGTTTTACCTGTCAAGACTCAGTATATCCTGTTGCAGCCTTTAGAAAAAAAAAATCGAATCGGGGCCTTTGTGGTGACAGTGGACTTATATTCATGATGCTTTTTAAACAAACATAGGCTTGCATACTACCACTGGGTTGAATCTGCACAGAGACACTGGCTTTGGTGATAACAGTACAGCGATCTTGTCAGGAAGTTTCATATTACTCATCTGCTTGATAGCGGACGTGCTCTGCACATGACTAGATCGTTGTTAGGTTTGACAAAGGCTTAGTGAAGCTTATTGCAACCTTGAAATGAATGTCATGGTATAGTCGGGGTTGGAAGCCACGACCTTAGGGTTGCCAACCAAGTAGGTTAACCACTACACGGTGAGATGGTCAAATAATAATGTAACAGAACATATAGAAACGTTTTCTATAGTTTAACGAATTGGCATACCATGAGAGGTGTAGGTAATGGAAATTGAATCCTTAGCTGATGATCTATAGCCATGCCCACGTTTAAGCTATCATGTTAGAAAAAGAATGGTATGGCTTGTTTTAAACGGAGAATAATAATTGTGTTTACTGTGAAACACAAATCTGAATTTAAAATAATTAATTTAAAATAATTAATTTAAAATTAACTAATATAAAATTAGTTTAGTACGCTGAAGTTAAAATGAATAATGATCGCGTTACAGACAGCCAGTTTCAAAGCCATGAGAACTAAGTGAACAAAGTATAAAATTCATGAGCCAGTGAGGAATTCAACATGCTGTCCTTTGGACAAGAGAGAAGCGTTCTACAGCGACCCTCAATGGTTTGGGTCATCGTAAAGATGAAAATTAAATCTAAGCTACTACACTCTTATATACTAGAAGAAGAAATGGAAAACAATAGGTCAAATAAAGGACAGACGGAATAAAAAATGGCCCTCAACCCTCAAGCATGTGGATTGAGGGAGTTGGAAGGAAGGAGAGCCATGAAAGGCAGATAAAAGTATACTAGGAGTGGCTTTGCCCCAGATGTAATGGATAAAGAGGAGGAAAACTGGACTCAGCTCAGAAATCCCTTGGGGTCGCTAACTTCCAAACTGATCAGCCCTTGAGGGTGTAGCCATATGCAGAGTGCATCACAAGTGGTGGGGCTATATACACCCTACCTTCTTGAGGGGGGCTTGAGCAAAAGACAGGAAATAACATGAAAATAAAAACAAGGCTGCCTCCTCAGGATATCAGAAAAAATAAATAAACAAGGACCAATGAAGTTGCAAAAGGAAGAGACTCCCTAGGCCTCGGATACCCTAATCATGTTGGGGTCGGTAGAGAACAAGAGTTGAGCAAGTGTGGTCGACAGGAACTAAGACAGAAAGGAGCCTAGCACAAGTTAGTGGAAGCAATGACGGCCTCAGCTGGGACTCCGTGATCGTCAACCTACATGACACTAGATATGACGCCCAGGGGTGGAATTAAAGACCTCTATTGTTTTATATCACTGGCTTTTAAGAACGCTAACACATGGCATGCCTTATAATGCAATACTGGTCCTAGGGTATGCAAAAAGGTATTAGAAACTCAGCTAATAATAGTGTGCTTGCCCATGATTATTTTCCCAAGGACTGATAACCATGATTTCCAAGCCCCTAAGTAAGACAAAAAACAAATGATTTTCATTTTCCAATGAGTTGGGGTGAGGTGAGGCGAGTTTTCTATACACCAAACTGATGTGGTTTCCCACTTCTACTCCAGGCAAATGCACATTTGATGTTAAGATTAGTGAAATGGTTTGCAACTGCCCAATGCTAGGACCTGATTAGTGGCTTTTAAAAATGAAATGGAATGGAGTACACTTACCCCAAAACCAGCAAGAGGAGTGTTCGATCCCCCACAACAACCATCCTTAAAGTCAATATAAATGACTATGCACTTCAGGTCAAGACGGTCTCCTCTCTCCAATCCTACCCCTTGGTGGTGAAAGGCACACTCTAATACAACCTTCATAGTGACAGGTTATCTGTTAAATACCTAACTATCCCCAGATTTACCTTAAATTTTCCTAAAATCCACTACATTTTCCGAAAATTGACCAAATAACACAACATTCCAGCAAAATTCAACAAATGACTACCAGATTTATTGAAATTCCATTGATTTACCTAAGCATGGTTTAAACTACCTCAAATTCATATAAAATTAGACGAATATAGATGAAAATTCACTAAAATTTACCGAATTTAGCCAAGTAGTGTACAAACCATGACATTTATCCATTTTTTTTATTAAAATTGACTACATGTACTCGAAAATTTCATAATATTCCCTTTACATGTATGCTTTTTGTTGTTGTTGTTGTTGTTGTTGTTGTTTCGTTTACCATACTCTCTGCAGACAAATACCTCAACATGAATTTCTCTTAGACTAGGAGCTCTACATTCGATATGATAGCTGAGTTTCATTTCCCATAAACTTGTCACTGAGGCGGGTGTCAGGAAAAGGCATTCAGCTGTAAAAACCACACTCTCACATAGACTTTCATAACCTCTTACGTTGAGGTTCCTAACGCTAACGACATTGAATGATTGAACGGTTTCCTTTTCACTATTCCTGTCTATACTTTCCTCTTTAAGGTTGCGAGATGTTTGCAAGATTTCTAAAATGCAATTAAATGTAATAAATACCTTAAGATGGTTTCATTTGTTTAATGATAATGGTGTTGATGATTGAAAAACCGGCATTGAAAAACCAAAAAGTGGTTGAGCATATATATAGTGGGGAAAAGAAAAGTTTTGTAAACACTAATGTCCAACAAGACTAATTAAATCAGTAACTGTCAGGGTGGCCGAGTGGTTAAGGCGTTTGACTTAAGATCAAATTTCCAAATATATAAGGAAGCAAGGGTTCGAATCCCTTCCCTGACATAACTATTGCTTGAACATGCAAGAAAACAAGAAATATACACAAACTATGTTTATCAATTTAATCATTTTTTTTACAAGAGATAGACACACACAATACAGCTCTTTTGGTTTATCATTTCTTTTAAACATAACACTTGTTGAAAATTATTTTTTAGGGGATGGGGGTGTTGCTACGTTGACCCATCACACGATAATAGCAGCTTTACGAAGTTCATTTTCTATATTTAATAGCTCTTTCTCATAACCAATATGAGCAAGCTGTTTACAGGCATGCAAGAGCTGTAGACGTTCGACTAATATATTAGGATCGTTCCATTTACTATTTTTTATGAATGGTTTCAGAATCTCGGGAAGCAGTTCATTATTATCACCATTAATATGATTATCATCATCATTATTATAATCATTTTCATAATGATGATCATTATCATCGTTATCATTACCATGATAATTTCCACCTGTGTCCACAGTCTGTTCAATGGTTTGAGTTGTCTTTGATAGTGTTGAAAGCTTCTTTTTAGATGTGCTAGAATGCTTTAACATTGTTATGTTATTATTACCACTATTACCTTTCCCCACTAACTTTCTGATGGGGTATATTGTCTCTGATAGGGTTGAGGGCTTTTGAGATGTGGGTGCATGTCTGAACATGGGTTTCACAGGAGGTGTTAAAGTTTTCTCATTAAACAACTCGCTAACAGCATGAGTGCGTTGTAGTGTATTAAACTTGAGGTTAATATTATCTTGAGTAGTACTATCTTTCTCTTGGACTTGGTTTCTTGCTTTGGTTTGGGTTTTCCTTACATTTAGACTAGCATGATTATTAAGTTTACATTCATGATTGTTTGAAGAAAGTACGTCCAATTCTTTTGTTTTAAGCATTCCTCGACACTGTTTCGATCGTTGCTTTGAACAGCGCCAAATAACAGTTCCATTTTTATTGCTTCGTTTCACAATATATGAATATCCTTTATAGTATGCATAAGGCTTACCATACCTAGTCCCTGATACTTCCATATCAACTGTCAAGCACAAACTAATCTCTAGTAAAGACAACTTGGTAATAACAACAATAGCTTAATGTGGGAGCATATATACATGCAAAAAGTGGGAGCAAAGGTGGGGGGTAAAAAGTGGGAGCAAAAGTGAGAGCAAATGTGGGAGAAAAACATAACTGTGAGCAAAAAGTGGGAGCAAATATGGGATCAAATGTGGGAGCAAAGCAAATATATAAAAAAGTTGGAGCAAATATGCTACAAATATGTCAACAAATATACCAGCAACAGTAAATACACAAGTCAATATAGATTCAAGTGCAAAGAAAATATGTAAGCAAATATGAGAGCAAAAATATTGTTTTTCTAAAACAACTAGACATAACAAACTTAGTCATAACCTAACCTAACCTAACCTAACCTAACCTCACCTAACCTCACCTAACCTCACCTAACCTCACCTAACCTCACCTCACCTAACCTCACCTCACCTAACTTCACCTAACCTAACCTAACCTAACTTAACTTCACCTAATCTAACTTGACTGAACTTTACCTAACCTAACCCATCATAACTTCACCTAACCTAACCCATCATAACTTCACCTAACCTAACTTTACCTAATCTAACTTCACCTAACCTAACTTTCAACTCACAGATCAAAATTAAATTCTAGGCATAGTTGAGTTGGAACCCAAGACTTCAGGGATAACACACAAGTATACTAGCCACTACACCGCAAAATGGGCAAATTATCATGCAACACAACATAAAGTAAAAGTTTCCTGTAGTGTAACTCATTGGCTGTCAACCATAGTTTGGGAATTCAAACCCAAGACCTCAGGACTTTTGTTTTGAACATTATCAGAAATATTATTCCATTTACATTTTGCTGCTGCTGCTTATAGTTATAAGAGTTGGCATTAATATGGAAAGCAAAAAAAAAATGTGGGAGCAAAAAGTGGGTGGAAAACGTGTAAGCTGAAGTGGGAGCAAACAAGTGTGAGCAAATATGGGAGCAGAAAGTGGGAGCAAATGTGAAAGCAAAAGTGGGAGCAAAAAGAGCGAGCAAAAGTGAGTGTACAAAGTAGGAGCAAAATGTGTGAGTAAAAAGTGGGGGCAAATGTGGTGTTTTACTAAAACAATCTCCCCTAACCTAACCTAAACTAACTTCACCCAACCTAATTTCACCTAACCTAACTTTACTTAACCTAACCTTCCAACTCTCAGATCAAAAATTAAATTCTGGCCATAGTCGAGTTGGAACCCAAAACCTCTGGGATAACACCCAAGTATACTAGCCACTACATCGCGAAATGGGCAAATTATCATGCAACACAACACAAAAATAAAAGGTTTTCTGTAGTGCAACTCATTGGCTGACATTCATAGTTGAGAATTCAAACCCAAGACCTCAGGACTTTTGTTTTGAACATTATCAGAAATATTATTCCATTTACATTTTGCTGTTGCTTATAGTTATAAGAGTTGGCATTAATATGGGAGCAAAAGTGAAAGCAAAAAGTGGGTGCAAGCATGGCTGGTTGTAGAGACTTTCATATCAACAAATACACATAAACTAAATTTTAGTAAAGTGACTTGGCTAATAATAATAATAATATTAACAGTTTAAATTTTTTTTCAAGGGGATTGATATTTTTCAGGGTGTAATTTCCAAAGTACTGTCAAGAATAATAATTACATGAACAGATTCCAAGAACTCTAGAGTGCTTTTAAGGTTAATGATTGGCTAGGAGTGAGATAGAGCTAGCTAACCTAAGTTAACCTCAGCTCAGTAAACCTAACCTTGTCACATGGCATGTTCTACAAGTATAGACTTGCTTTGAGACTGGCTATGACGTCACAGATGAATGGCGGTGGGAGGCTGGCAAAAAGGAAAATGTTTTTGGGTAATAAAAACGTCATGTCCAGCCTCCCACCGCCATTCATCTGTGACGTCATAGCCAGTCTCAAAGCAAGTCTATACTTGTAGAACATGCCATGTGACAAGGTTAGGTTTACTGAGCTGAGGTTAACTTAGGTTAGCTAGCTCTATCTCACTCCTAGCCAATCATTAACCTTAAAAGCACTCTAGAGTTCTTGGAATCTGTTCATGTAATTATTATTCTTGACAGTACTTTGGAAATTACACCCTGAAAAATATCAATCCCCTTGAAAAAAAATTTAAACTGTTAATATTATTATTATTATTAGCCAAGTCACTTTACTAAAATTTAGTTTATGTGTATTTGTTGATATGAAAGTCTCTACAACCAGCCATGCTTGCACCCACTTTTTGCTTTCACTTTTGCTCCCATATTAATGCCAACTCTTATAACTATAAGCAACAGCAAAATGTAAATGGAATAATATTTCTGATAATGTTCAAAACAAAAGTCCTGAGGTCTTGGGTTTGAATTCTCAACTATGAATGTCAGCCAATGAGTTGCACTACAGAAAACCTTTTATTTTTGTGTTGTGTTGCATGATAATTTGCCCATTTCGCGATGTAGTGGCTAGTATACTTGGGTGTTATCCCAGAGGTTTTGGGTTCCAACTCGACTATGGCCAGAATTTAATTTTTGATCTGAGAGTTGGAAGGTTAGGTTAAGTAAAGTTAGGTTAGGTGAAATTAGGTTGGGTGAAGTTAGTTTAGGTTAGGTTAGGGGAGATTGTTTTAGTAAAACACCACATTTGCCCCCACTTTTTACTCACACATTTTGCTCCTACTTTGTACACTCACTTTTGCTCGCTCTTTTTGCTCCCACTTTTGCTTTCACATTTGCTCCCACTTTCTGCTCCCATATTTGCTCACACTTGTTTGCTCCCACTTCTGCTTACACGTTTTCCACCCACTTTTTGCTCCCACATTTTTTTTTTGCTTTCCATATTAATGCCAACTCTTATAACTATAAGCAGCAGCAGCAAAATGTAAATGGAATAATATTTCTGATAATGTTCAAAACAAAAGTCCTGAGGTCTTGGGTTTGAATTCCCAAACTATGGTTGACAGCCAATGAGTTACACTACAGGAAACTTTTACTTTATGTTGTGTTGCATGATAATTTGCCCATTTTGCGGTGTAGTGGCTAGTATACTTGTGTGTTATCCCTGAAGTCTTGGGTTCCAACTCAACTATGCCTAGAATTTAATTTTGATCTGTGAGTTGAAAGTTAGGTTAGGTGAAGTTAGATTAGGTAAAGTTAGGTTAGGTGAAGTTATGATGGGTTAGGTTAGGTGAAGTTATGATGGGTTAGGTTAGGTAAAGTTCAGTCAAGTTAGATTAGGTGAAGTTAAGTTAGGTTAGGTTAGGTTAGGTGAAGTTAGGTGAGGTGAGGTTAGGTGAGGTGAGGTTAGGTTAGGTTAGGTGAGGTTAGGTGAGGTTAGGTGAGGTTAGGTGAGGTTAGGTTAGGTTAGGTTAGGTTATGACTAAGTTTGTTATGTCTAGTTGTTTTAGAAAAACAATATTTTTGCTCTCATATTTGCTTACATATTTTCTTTGCACTTGAATCTATATTGACTTGTGTATTTACTGTTGCTGGTATATTTGTTGACATATTTGTTAGCATATTTGCTCCAACTTTTTTATATATTTGCTTTGCTCCCACATTTGATCCCATATTTGCTCCCACTTTTTGCTCACAGTTATGTTTTTCTCCCACATTTGCTCTCACTTTTGCTCCCACTTTTTACCCCCCACCTTTGCTCCCACTTTTTGCATGTATATATGCTCCCACATTAAACTATTGTTGTTATTACCAAGTTGTCTTTACTAGAGATTAGTTTGTGCTTGACAGTTGATATGGAAGTATCAGGGACTAGGTATGGTAAGCCTTATGCATACTATAAAGGATATTCATATATTGTGAAACGAAGCAATAAAAATGGAACTGTTATTTGGCGCTGTTCAAAGCAACGATCGAAACAGTGTCGAGGAATGCTTAAAACAAAAGAATTGGACGTACTTTCTTCAAACAATCATGAATGTAAACTTAATAATCATGCTAGTCTAAATGTAAGGAAAACCCAAACCAAAGCAAGAAACCAAGTCCAAGAGAAAGATAGTACTACTCAAGATAATATTAACCTCAAGTTTAATACACTACAACGCACTCATGCTGTTAGCGAGTTGTTTAATGAGAAAACTTTAACACCTCCTGTGAAACCCATGTTCAGACATGCACCCACATCTCAAAAGCCCTCAACCCTATCAGAGACAATTTACCCCATCAGAAAGTTAGTGGGGAAAGGTAATAGTGGTAATAATAACATAACAATGTTAAAGCATTCTAGCACATCTAAAAAGAAGCTTTCAACACTATCAAAGACAACTCAAACCATTGAACAGACTGTGGACACAGGTGGAAATTATCATGGTAATGATAACGATGATAATGATCATCATTATGAAAATGATTATAATAATGATGATGATAATCATATTAATGGTGATAATAATGAACTGCTTCCCGAGATTCTGAAACCATTCATAAAAAATAGTAAATGGAACGATCCTAATATATTAGTCGAACGTCTACAGCTCTTGCATGCCTGTAAACAGCTTGCTCATATTGGTTATGAGAAAGAGCTATTAAATATAGAAAATGAACTTCGTAAAGCTGCTATTATCGTGTGATGGGTCAACGTAGCAACACCCCCATCCCCTAAAAAATAATTTTCAACAAGTGTTATGTTTAAAAGAAATGATAAACCAAAAGAGCTGTATTGTGTGTGTCTATCTCTTGTAAAAAAAATGATTAAATTGATAAACATAGTTTGTGTATATTTCTTGTTTTCTTGCATGTTCAAGCAATAGTTATGTCAGGGAAGGGATTCGAACCCTTGCTTCCTTATATATTTGGAAATTTGATCTTAAGTCAAACGCCTTAACCACTCGGCCACCCTGACAGTTACTGATTTAATTAGTCGTGTTGGACATTAGTGTTTACAAAACTTTTCTTTTCCCCACTATATATATGCTCAACCACTTTTTGGTTTTTCAATGCCGGTTTTTCAATCATCAACACCATTATCATTAAACAAATGAAACCATCTTAAGGTATTTATTACATTTAATTGCATTTTAGAAATCTTGCAAACATCTCGCAACCTTAAAGAGGAAAGTATAGACAGGAATAGTGAAAAGGAAACCGTTCAATCATTCAATGTCGTTAGCGTTAGGAACCTCAACGTAAGAGGTTATGAAAGTCTATGTGAGAGTGTGGTTTTTACAGCTGAATGCCTTTTCCTGACACCCGCCTCAGTGACAAGTTTATGGGAAATGAAACTCAGCTATCATATCGAATGTAGAGCTCCTAGTCTAAGAGAAATTCATGTTGAGGTATTTGTCTGCAGAGAGTATGGTAAACGAAACAACAACAACAACAACAACAACAAAAAGCATACATGTAAAGGGAATATTATGAAATTTTCGAGTACATGTAGTCAATTTTAATAAAAAAATTGGATAAATGTCATGGTTTGTACACTACTTGGCTAAATTCGGTAAATTTTAGTGAATTTTCATCTATATTCGTCTAATTTTATATGAATTTGAGGTAGTTTAAACCATGCTTAGGTAAATCAATGGAATTTCAATAAATCTGGTAGTCATTTGTTGAATTTTGCTGGAATGTTGTGTCATTTGGTCAATTTTCGGAAAATGTAGTGGATTTTAGGAAAATTTAAGGTAAATCTGGGGATAGTTAGGTATTTAACAGATAACCTGTCACTATGAAGGTTGTATTAGAGTGTGCCTTTCACCACCAAGGGGTAGGATTGGAGAGAGGAGACCGTCCTGACCTGAAGTGCATTGTCATTTATATTGACTTTAAGGATGGTTGTTGTGGGGGATCGAACACTCCTCTTGCTGGTTTTGGGGTAAGTGTACTCCATTCCATTTCATTTTTAAAAGCCACTAATCAGGTCCTAGCATTGGGCAGTTGCAAACCATTTCACTAATCTTAACATCAAATGTGCATTTGCCTGGAGTAGAAGTGGGAAACCACATCAGTTTGGTGTATAGAAAACTCGCCTCACCTCACCCCAACTCATTGGAAAATGAAAATCATTTGTTTTTTGTCTTACTTAGGGGCTTGGAAATCATGGTTATCAGTCCTTGGGAAAATAATCATGGGCAAGCACACTATTATTAGCTGAGTTTCTAATACCTTTTTGCATACCCTAGGACCAGTATTGCATTATAAGGCATGCCATGTGTTAGCGTTCTTAAATGCCAGTGATATAAAACAATAGAGGTCTTTAATTCCACCCCTGGGCGTCATATCTAGTGTCATGTAGGTTGACGATCACGGAGTCCCAGCTGAGGCCGTCATTGCTTCCACTAACTTGTGCTAGGCTCCTTTCTGTCTTAATTCCTGTCGACCACACTTGCTCAACTCTTGTTCTCTACCGACCCCAACATGATTAGGGTATCCGAGGCCTAGGGAGTCTCTTCCTTTTGCAACTTCATTGGTCCTTGTTTATTTATTTTTTCTGATATCCTGAGGAGGCAGCCTTGTTTTTATTTTCATGTTATTTCCTGTCTTTTGCTCAAGCCCCCCTCAAGAAGGTAGGGTGTATATAGCCCCACCACTTGTGATGCACTCTGCATATGGCTACACCCTCAAGGGCTGATCAGTTTGGAAGTTGGCGACCCCAAGGGATTTCTGAGCTGAGTCCAGTTTTCCTCCTCTTTATCCATTACATCTGGGGCAAAGCCACTCCTAGTATACTTTTTATCTGCCTTTCATGGCTCTCCTTCCTTCCAACTCCCTCAATCCTTATGCTTGAGGGTTGAGGGCCATTTTTTATTCCGTCTGTCCTTTATTTGACCAATTGTTTTCCATTTCTTCTTCTAGTATATAAGAGTGTAGTAGCTTAGATTTAATTTTCATCTTTACGATGACCCAAACCATTGAGGGTCGCTGTAGAACGCTTCTCTCTTGTCCAAAGGACAGCATGTTGAATTCCTCACTGGCTCATGAATTTTATACTTTGTTCACTTAGTTCTCATGGCTTTGAAACTGGCTGTCTGTAACGCGATCATTATTCATTTTAACTTCAGCGTACTAAACTAATTTTAAATTAGTTAATTTTAAATTAATTATTTTAAATTAATTATTTTAAATTCAGATTTGTGTTTCACAGTAAACACAATTATTATTCTCCGTTTAAAACAAGCCATACCATTCTTTTTCTAACATGATAGCTTATACGTGCGCATGGCTATAGATCATCAGCTAAGGATTCAATTTCCATTACCTACACCTCTCATGGTATGCCAATTCGTTAAACTATAGAAAACGTTTCTATATGTTCTGTTACATTATTATTTGACCATATCACCGTGTAGTGGTTAACCTACTTGGTTGTCAACCCTAAGGTCTTGGCTTCCAACCCCGACTATACCATGACATTCATTTCAAGGTTGCAATAAGCTTCACTAAGCCTTTGTCAAACCTAACAACGATCTAGTCATGTGCAGAGCACGTCCGCTATCAAGCAAATGAGTAATATGAAACTTACTGACAAAATCGCTGTGCTGTTATCAGCAAGGCACACTACGCAAACCAAAGCCAGTGTCTCTGTGCAGATTCAAGCCAGCGGTAGTATGCAAGCCTACGTTTGTTTAAAAAGCATCATGAATAAAAGTCCACTGTGACCACAGAGGCCCCGGTTCGATTTTTTTTTCTAAAGACTGCAACAGGGTAGACTGAGTCTTGACAGGTAAAACTTTTTTGGGTGCATTCGTGAACCATGGCAAGGGTTGGCCATCCTGACTTCTTCAACACCTCCAACCAACTTACTGGTGAGTTACCTTTCTTTCTTCGGCTTTTCCCTATTAGTTTGAGTCGCCGGAGCCAACCAGGCTCATTTTGGTTTTGGCCGGGGATTTAAGGCCTAATGCCCTTCCTGACGCCACGTGATTTTTTCAAGTGAAAATTCCAACCCCCGCTGTCACCGGGATTTGAACCCCAGCCGTCCGGGTAAAGACGAGCAGCTAAGCACCTGCGCCATCACGCTCCCCACAGGTTAGTTATCTATACACACATTAATCCATAATTACCTAATAATAATAATAATAATAATAATAATAATAATAACAATCATCCTCCATACACATGTCCATTAAAGCATGGTTTCGCAAAGATGCTTATGCTTTTAGGTGTATAACACATTTTTTCCTCATAACATGACTATTTACTGTTTTAGGGGTGAAATGACCTATCCAGGTAAAAGCGTATATCATGACCTATTTTTTAAGCCGTTACACCTAATTTTAGGATTCTTCGTTTCCTAGATATGGATTTTTCAATTTTGGGGGTTGTTTGCATCCCCCTGCTATTTTTCATCAAAAACAAAAGATCTTAGGTTCATTTATCATTTTTAGGTGTTTAACACGTTTTTCCCCATAACATGACTATTTACTGTTTTAGGGGTGAAATGATCAATCGAGGTTAAAGCCCATATCATCCCCTATTTTTTAAGCTATCACACCTAATTTTAGGCTTCTTCGTTTCCGAGATATGGATTTTTCAATTTTGGAGGGTAGTTTCACCCCCCTGCTATTTTTCATCAAAAACAAAAGATCTTAGGTTCATTTATCATTTTTAGGTGTATAACACGTTTTTTCCTCATAACATGACTATTTACTGTTTTAGGGGTGAAATGACCAATCAAGGTAAAAGCCCATATCATCCCCTATTTTTTAAGCTATCACACCTAATTTTAGGATTCTTCGTTTCCAAGATATGGATTTTTCAATTTTGGGGGGTAGTTTCACCCCCCTGCTATTTTTCATCAAAAACAAAAGATCGTAGGTTCATTTATCATTTTTAGGTGTTTAACACGTTTTTTCCCCCATAACATGACTATTTACTGTTTTAGGGGTGAAATGATCCATCGAGGTAAAAGCCCATATCATCCCCTATTTTTTAAGCTATCACACCTAATTTTAGGATTCTTCGTTTCCGAGATATGGATTTTTCAATTTTGGGGGGTAGTTTCACCCCCCTGCTATTTTTCATCAAAAACAAAAGATCTTAGGTTCATTTATCATTTTTAGGTGTTTAACACGTTTTTTCCCCATAACATGACTATTTACTGTTTTAGGGGTGAAATGATCCATCGAGGTAAAAGCCTATATCATCCCCTATTTTTTAAGCTATCACACCTAATTTTAGGATTCTTCGTTTCCGAGATAGGGATTTTTCAATTTTGGGGGGGTAGTTTCACCCCCAAACAGGGAATGTTGCCCCAAGTGCTAGGACCCCTCATACATGTCCCTAGCATGATTGGTTCGCGAGATATGAACAAAAGTGTCGTTAGGCCCTTTCGACAAAAATGAATCATACATTCAAAAACGGGGCGTCACCCCCAGGGTTAGGATACTGTCTATGGCAAAATCCCATCAGGGGTTCAGAAAATATTAACAAACGTATAGGTAGGTCCTTTTGACAAAACCCGTCCGTGCGCACACATACAAAAAAATATTACTATTTCACCCCCCCCCCCGGGTAAGGGTAGTTTTTATTTTGGGGTGAATATACCCCATCCATAGAAAAGGGGAGTTCACCACGAGTCCTACGACACCTCATACGTTTAAATCCGATTATTGGTTAGCGAGATAGTAAAAAGCCGATGACCTATTAGTTTTTTTTGGTTTATTTAAATACATATTAAAAACACTCATTTATAAATCATCATTTAAAAAGCCCGCCCTCTTACAAAACTCCTCAAGTGCGCATGCGTATAAAAAAACATTCATCGCCAAAATGTCAAAAAACAACATGTTTACCCCAAATGGCGTTTCCCAATTCCATCCATTTTTAAAAAATAACCTCACCATCATCTAGAGCGGAAAAAATACCATCCAAACGACCCCTCACTCGACCCTACTCCTTTCCCACCACCTAACCCTTTCCCAACATAGGCATACATATTCAAGCACGAGCGCGACTTCAGGAAACCAACACTACCCCACTACTCGCGAATGACCTTTTAGTTTTGGTCTTTTAATCAAATAAAGAGGCTATAGGAAAGTAGGGGGCATTACTAGCAGTGCTAGGACACCCTGTATGTTCTAATCCCATGTTTGGTTAGCGAGATATCAAGTTCGGGGCAAATACGAGGGTGGCTCAATAAGAAGTGGTGCAGCTCCCCCCTTACCACACTACTTATATAGGACATGTTTCGAACTTCAATGAGGTCATCTTCAGCTAAAAAGACACGGATAGTCAGTCTGAAAGACTAGACTTTATATAATTCTAAATGCTAGCAGCCGAGTACCAAGAAGGCAGTGCACGAACAGAGTTTCAAGATTCTATTTTGTTTCTTCACTGCCTACTTGATTGTTCTCGTACTGCCTTCTTGAAACTCGGTTCTCGCACTACCTTCTTGGTACTCGGCTGCCTCATCGTACCATGACGTCACACACCTTAGTGCATTCTCGGTACATTTCGTCCCGTCACCGTAACGTAACGCCAGACCCCAGATAAAGTCGGCATAATCATTTGAAATTATAAAATGAAAATCAATTAAGAATAAAACCAAAATAGTATATATGTACTTAAATCTAAATAATAAATGAAATGTTAATGATAAAATTTTAATAAAATGAAATAAAATACTAAAAAAGGATATCCTTACATTTCAGAATAAAATGAAATAAAATGGTACATATTTCTCGCTTTTTGACTACAGTTTGAAAATTATTGTGAAAGGACCAGTATTAAACTTTATTTTATTTAATTCTGAATTGTAAGGATATCCATTTTTAGTATTTTATTTCATTTTATTACAATTTAATCATTAACATTTCATTTCTTATTTAGATTTAAGTACATATATAATCCTTAATTGATTTTCATTTTTAGCTGAAGATGACCTCATTGAAGGCCGAAACATGTCCTATATACAGCATAACAAATATATATGTGTTGAGTATTCATTTGGCGTATAATTTTAAACATTTAATTCTACTATCAATACGGATTTTAAAACATTTGTTTTTTCAATGGCAAATGTGTTTGCATTCTAATAATACTGTATACAATAAAATTTAACCAGATAGTTCATTAATCCATTGGCTTGCTGCAGGTTTTTACTGAGATAAATAAGAATAATAATCAGGGGGAATGAAGGGAATATACCACTGTTACTAATTGTTCACTGTGCTTGCTTGAATCTTGCAGGTGTACACAGTAGTGGTGTCCCATCCTCTGACTGGAGACCTCTCACCTGCAGCTGTCTCATACACCAGTGGCTTCTATCATATCCCAGTGATAGGAATATCCTCGCGAGACTCGGCCTTCTCAGACAAGGTATTTGTTTACGTTTTTAATGGGCTAGGGTTCCGCCTGAATCAATACTACATGTATTATTGAAAATGATCACTTATGTGGTCATTAGAAATGGTACATGTTTCGAGGACTAATATACATTATTTGTCCCCTTCATCAGCCAATATGAAGCACTAAATGAGAAAATTATTTGATCAGCGTAGCACTAAAATGTCAGTAGCCACTGAACCTAATATGGTGCACCATTAATTGTAGATATATGGCATATTTGAAATGATTAAGGCACAATACACGAAAATACACTTTTAACTGGGTCAGTTCAATTCAATGTAGTTGTTATCGACGTGACATCTACGAAAAGAATATGCAGAATGCTTCTTTATGGTCTGCAAAAGTTATTGAAGACATTAAAGTATTCAGTTGTCGACGTAATCGCAGTTCTGTTTTGAATCATTAAGTAATGTGACGGAAAGATTGTGCCTTAATCATTTCAAATATCCTATCTATCTATGTCATAGTAGCAGGGAGGAGAAACCCCACATTATACAGTAGAACAGCATTGAAAGTATACCGGTTGGATCAGCTGCTCCTAATACTATTTATTTATGCAGCCCAACTAACGCGTGTTATCAGGAAGGTGGTTTGTTGTGCTAATTATGACTTTAAAATATTAAGTTAAGTCATACAAATTGGATAGTGAAATATCTATTAGAACAAGCATGCCAATTTGAAGTCCAGAATGCAATCCCTGCAATTTGTTGTCCACGTGAGGTTTAATTGCGACAATTAGAAGGGGCATTTATAACTTGCAAATGCTTAGTTCCTTCAGATGACTTATGAAGGAAATTGTTTATATGTTAAGCTATAATGCAGTGGCGTAGCCAAACGGGCTCCGCCCAAGAGGGCGAAATTTTTCGTCTAACAACTAATGATGGTGAATAAATATGATTATATTAAAAAACACCTGGTGGAAATAACAGCGTACTGTACATAAAAGAGCCGGACCCTTGGTGTTGGGGTAGCACACCTGCCTTGCACACGGAAGACCCGGGTTTGATTCCAGCTCCGTCAGGGATTTTAGAAACTGACGTGAGGGCTGGACACGAGTGCACTTAGCCTCGTGAGGACAATTGAGTAGCTGTCTGTCAGTGAGTCAGCGTCCCGGTCGCGGAGACCGAGGGTACCCGACGCGCGGATCACGCGTGACACCAGATCTGCGGGTCAATTGGTTGGGCAGCGGTTGCTTGGTAGGCCAAGGCCCTTCAAGGGCTGTAGTGCCAGGTTGGGGAGGGGGTATTAGTACATAAAAGAATAAGAATTCGACTCGATACTAAATGTTGACCATCAGCGTCTAATTTTGGCTCTGATGAAATGAACTTAGCCTGTCAAGTGAAAACCCAGTGTCGTTAACCTCATAGGTTGGCTTGACTCAAAAAGTTCGTATTTTGTAGCGTAGGAACATGCACACAGTTAAACTAATATTTTGATATTCCCTTCTCTCTATTATTTGCATTGATTGTGCGACGGGTTGTGGGTGTATTTATACATTGCTGGAAAAAATTAGGTCACCTGAAAAGACGAAATCGATTTTGATCCGATGACGACAGATGCCACCTGGGGGGATGGTAGATGTACTGATAAGGCTTTCAATGTCGTCCGCCAACAGATAGCGTAGTGGCATAGCTAACAGAGCGCCACCTGTGTCCATCATTTAATAGGGAAAGCTCACAGCCAAACGGCTCATTGTGGTGCAAATGAGTGAAGCAAGCACGTACAATGCCACGGAGACGCACTTGTGCTTCCTACAGCCAACTGAGTGAGTTTGAAAGTGGTCAAATTGTGGCCTTCCGAGTGGAGGGATGGTCCTTTCGGAGAATTGCCACACAAGTTGGACGTGCTGTGTCCGTTGTGCAACGATGCTGGTATCAGTGGTCAAGTGAACATTCTCACACCCGTAGACGAGGTTCTAGACGTCCAAGCAGCACAGACGTCCGCCAGGATCGTCGTATTGTAAGGGCAGCAGTAGCAGCTCGTACAGCTACCACAGCACAGATACGAGGGATTGTGATCCCAGAAGTGTCAACACGAACTGTTGCGAACCGGTTACTAGCAGTGGGACTACGGGCACGCACACCTCTGGCCCGTCTTCCACTCACGCCACGGCATCGACGTGCACGGCTCGACTGGAATGGCGCGCCGTGGTCTTCAGCGTTGAAAGCAAATTCTGCCTGCACACAAGTGATGGTCGTTGGCGCGTTCGACGTAGACCTGGTAAGCGCTGTCTCGTAGCGTGCATTCGTCCAAGACACACCGTTCCACCCCAGGCCTTATGGTCTGTGGGTAGATTATTGGCTGAGGAATAACCTACCCACCAAGGGAAGATGATTAAGAAAAAGGAAGTGGGTTTCGGACTGGAGAAAAAGGATAAAGAAATAGGATGAGAGTTCCACAAAAGTTATAAATTTAACCTTTAATGCACTTAGAGGCGGTTGCAACTGCAAATCCGCTCTCTGATACCTAAAGTGGGTACGAGCTTGGTCGAAGCTGACGGGAACCGCAGCTAAGACTTGGGCGGTTTGCCAGAGAAAGACTTTAGTGTATTTCCTCCCAAGCATGCATAAGACTACTATGGGGAAGGGTGATAGTCTGGCAAGACAAATAGTAGCAGATTTGTTCTGTATTAACGATGGCATGAACTGAGGAAGAGTCAGGAAGGCCAGGATCTTGCCTAACCGTTGTACTAGAAAAATGAAAAAGCGAAAAGAAACGCTTAATTTATTTAACAATTCAAAAGAAGTTGATAACTTTAACAAATATATATTTTCAATTTGGTTAACAATTTTGGGGTCACAGACCTCAGAAAACATTAAACGTTTGCTCCAGGCACTTAACAATTCTTTAGGTTTCAAACCTTATATATGTTCTAAAATCTTTATAAGATTTAAAAAAGACAAATGAAGTAATTAAAGTTTAAACATTAAATTGAGTACAAGAAGTGTACTTTAAGAAATTTCTGAGAGAATATTCTAGAGAGAGTGACAACTTCAAAAATAACAATAAGAAAAACATGAAGAATAAGATAGAAGTTCCTAAAACTTCTTATATTTAAGCGGAATTACCTTGGGTCATTATACAAATAAGGGCAGGTCACCTACTGTGAAACCTGAAGAGAAAATCAAAAGGAAGGTTCTCGACCTCCTATGGTTAAGTAGGAATCATAAGCCAAATGGGGCAGTTTCCATTTCGTGAGACCTAGAAATAACTCACTAAACTTGAAAGAATTGTTTTCCCTGATTATAGGGAAGAAACAATATAAGCATGAACCGTGTATAAAACACGTAGTTATACAGAGATTAATTATTGATAAACAAGCAAAAATGGAAGGGCACTTCGTTATAGTGACACCTTATAGAAAAGTTACAATTTTATTAATATGGTGTGTTAGTAGAAGGTTTAGGGAAGATCAATTGGGATTGAGGAGAAATGTTCATGGCCTTATTTAATGTAAACGGACGATCGCGACGCGGTAGAAAAGTTGGACAGAAACCACCGAACGGATTGGAATGAAATTTGGAATCCAGCTTTCTCAAGGGCCGCAAACGCCCACTAAGAAAGGATTTTTGGATATTCAGGTTCTAAAGGGGTGTTAAGGGGGTAGACCTGCATTTCATTGAATAGCAATATCTCCCGATTGGTTTCATTGGGGGATGTGATACTCGGCATATAAACTCATCATTAAAAATAAGAAGACATGTGTCTGAGTGTTTTTCGATGTGGTGTATATTATGAGGTGAAAGGGGTGAAAAGTGGGGGTTGAAGGATTCCTAACGGAGCGTGTATCCCTTAAACGACATAGGCCAGGAGTTTGGAACTCAGCGGGAAAAAATCAGCATAAAAAATAAGTAAATAGGTGTATGACCTTTTTTTCATAAATCCAATTTAAGGGGCCCATGGGGAGGGGTGAAATTATGGGGGGGGGGGGACACGTAATATGTCTGAGTGTAAAATTATACATGGCCTACGTTGTAGACAATAACACATTACATCTTTTTTTGTCTCTTGCTATTTCATCATACGACGAATACTTAGGGAGTTATTAATGATTTTGTATTTTTTGGCCGGAATTTTCTAAGTCCCAGGAATGATATAAAAATTGATTCGAATGAAAATTCAAAAAATAGTTTTTTTTAAATACTTTTATTATATTTTTCACGTCTTTTAGGGTCCGAAACCAATATGATCTTTTGATGTTTTTTTTCGTCCCATGCATTTTTGGTTTCAGGTGATTGAATTATTTTCCACTAGGACCGATGCTTATCTACTACAGTATATAAAGCTCAAATACCACTGACTGACCGATTCATTCATCACGAAATCTCAGAAACCACCGAACGGACTGGAATGAAATTTGGAATCCAGCTTTCTCAAGGGCCGCAAACGCCCACTAAGAAAGGATTTTTGGATATTCAGGTTCTAAAGGGGTGTTAAGGGGGTAGACCTGCATTTCATTGAATAGCAATATCTCCCGATTGGTTTCATTGGGGGATGTGATACTCGGCATATAAACTCATCATTAAAAATAAGAAGACACGTGTCTGAGGTTTTTCGATGTGGTGAATATTATGAGGTGAAAGGGGTGAAAAGTGGGGGTTGAAGGATTCTTAACGGAGCGTGTATCCCTTAAACGACATAGGCCAGGAGTTTGGAACTCAGCGGGAAAAAATCAGCATAAAAAAATAAGTAAATTGGTGTATGACCGTTTTTTCATAAATCCAATTTAAGGGGCCCATGGGGAGGGGTGAAATTATGGGGGGGGGACACGTAATATGTCTGAGTGTAAAATTATACATGGCCTATGTTGTAGACAATAACACATTACATCTTTTTTTGTCTCTTGCTATTTCATCATACGACGAATACTTAGGGAGTTATTAATGATTTTGTATTTTTGGCCGGAATTTTCTAAGTCCCAGGAATGACATAAAAATTGATTCGAATGAAAATTCAAAAAATAGTTTTTTTAAATACTTTTATTATATTTTTCACGTCTTTTAGGGTCCGAAACCAACATGATATTTTGATGTTTTTTTTTTCGTCCCATGCATTTTTGGTTTCAGGTGATTGAATTATTTTCCACTAGGACCGATGCTTATCTACTACAGTATATAAAGCTCAAATACCACTGACTGACCGATTCATTCATCACGAAATCTCAGAAACCACCGAACGGACTGGAATGAAATTTGGAATCCAGCTTTCTCAAGGGCCGCAAACGCCCACTAAGAAAGGATTTTTGGATATTCAGGTTCTAAAGGGGTGTTAAGGGGGTAGACCTGCATTTCATTGAATAGCAATATCTCCCGATTGGTTTCATTGGGGGATGTGATACTCGGCATATAAACTCATCATTAAAAATAAGAAGACACGTGTCTGAGGGTTTTTCGATGTGGTGTATATTATGAGGTGAAAGGGGTGAAAAGTGGGGGTTGAAGGATTCCTAACGGAGCGTGTATCCCTTAAACGACATAGGCCAGGAGTTTGGAACTCAGCGGGAAAAAATCAGCATAAAAAATAAGTAAATAGGTGTTTGACCGTTTTTTCATAAATGCAATTTAAGGGGCCCATATGGAGGGGTGAAATTATGGGGGGGGGGACGTAATATGTCTGAGTGTAAAATTATACATGGCCTATGTTGTAGACAATAACACATTACATCTTTTTTGTCTCTTGCTATTTCATCATACGAAGAATACTTAGGGAGTTATTAATGATTTTGTACTTTTTGGCCGGAATTTTCTAAGTCCCAGGAATGACATAAAAATTGATTCGAATGAAATTTCAAAAAATAGTTTTTTTTTAGTACTTTTATTATATTTTTCACGTCTTTTAGGGTCCGAAACCAACATGATATTTTGATGTTTTTTTTCGTCCCATGCATTTTTGGTTTCAGGTGATAGAATTATTTTCCACTAGGACCCTTGCTTATCTATCTATTTAACTAATGTTATAACAGGATTACAAATGTTATTGCGGGCGAAGCCGCGGGTAACAGCTAGTACTAGAATATGCTTAGGTGGTAGGATCATTTATTCAGTGTTTATGGGTTCATTTATATTCTTCAACATATAGTTTCAGGAAGTACCTGCGTGCTTCCTTTTTGAATTTGTTTAAGTTTACAATTTGTCTCAGTTTAGGAGGTAAGTTATTATAAGTTGTGCTGGCTGAATAGGAAATACTTTTAATACCATACCTAGTTGTGTTTGTTGACTCCGTGTATAACTGGTTTGCTGATCTTGTGTTATGGGTATGAATGTCTTTCCTGCATTGAAGTTCAGTATTAAGACTAATAAGACCTTGTTTATATCTGAACATAAATAAAGCTTCCGAGTATTTGTGCTGGCTTCGTAATGGCAATATGTTTGTCTCCTGAAATACTTGTACAGTTGGTTTCCAAAAATCGTAACCTTACATTATTTTAATTGCTCTTTTTTGGAGTACTTGAGCTCATTTATTGATTCCTGTGTACATTTACCCCATATTATGTTCATGTACATAAGGTGAGAATGAATAAGAGAGGCATATATGCTCCTTAAATGTTGATTGCTTATTCCATAATCCCTTACTCTTTTTAGAACACCAATTACACTCACAATTTTCTTTTTCACATTTGTGACATGTTCATTCCAACGTAAGTTATTGTCCAAAGTGAGGCCTAAATTTGTGTATTGTTTCACCCGTTCGATGGGCACATTGCCAATTTTAACTATGTTGCAAGTGCTTCAACTGTTAGCTGGTTTATGAAATAGCATGTATTTTGTTTTTGAGCTGCTTATGATTAATTTACTTTTTGAAAGCCATGTTGTTAGTATATTTAGATCCTTTTGCATATTCTCCATAATCGTTTGTTCACAGGCGCTCTCGTAAAGTAGAAATATATCATCTGCAAATAGAAATATTTTACCAGTAAACTCTAAATAACCTATATCATTAATAAATATCAGCCGCCTCCGTGGCTTAGGCGGCAGCACGCCGGCCTCTCACCGCTGGGTCCGTGGTTCAAATCCCAGTCACTCCATGTGAGATCTGTGCTGGACAAATCGGAGGCAGACAGGTTTTTCTCCAGGTACTCCGGTTTTCCCTGTCAAAATTTAATTCCAGCAACACTCTCCACTATCATTCCATTTCATCTGTCATTCATTTAATCATTGCCCCAGTGGAGTGCGTCAGGCCTCGGCAGCCGGCACAGTTCATATCCTCGCCGCTAGAAGGGGGCTTCATTCATTCCATTCCTGACCCGGTCGGAGACTGGAAGCAGGCTGTGAATTTTCATTCATTAATAAATATCAGGAACAGCAATGGTCCGAGCACTGTCCCTTGTGGGACACCACATTTAACATCAGAAATGGACCCTTTAGTTTTATTAATATTAACATATTGCTTTCTGTTAGACAGGTAGTTTTTAAACCACTCAAAGGCTATTCCTCTAATTCCTGCATTTGATAGTTTACTTAGCAACAAGATTGATCCAGTTGAAGTTGATTTGAAATTTTAATTTAAGGAGTTAGCATCTCGATCACATCCCCCTTAATGAAGATAAGGGGAAGAGCCATGTAAGGCAGGGAAATGAAAGACATTGCATCTGTTCAAAGTCTAATTGCATCAACATTCTGTAAAACATAATAATTGATGAGATCTAAAAGGAAATATAAAAGGAGCCTGTCAGTAGTTCATAGATAATAGAAGCAGTGAAAGAATTAGCTTGAACTCAGTGGTCATCAACCACATTGCACAATTCATAAGCTTCTGGAAGGTCTCTTCTTAAACGTTATGGTTGTGACGAAAGTAATATTTGAAAACACAGGGACGTTATGCAGTGACGTAGCCAGGATTCCATTTAGGGAGGGCAAAAAGAAAAATTAAATTCCTCCTTTCCTCATCATCTACCGGCCTGACCATCCTCCCACTCAATGTACACTGCCGGAAAAAAAATAGATCACCCTTTTAGAGGTTACCAATTCACTCAATATTTATTGTGACAACAGAGCATATGGAGTAGGCCTACATGAAATAATTAAATATACAGGTCAATAGGTTAAGCGGTTCAGAGATACCATGTATTGACCCATGGTGAAACACCCATGTTAGTGCGAGGAATAGCCTCTACGGGCGGCAATGCAGGCACTGACTCTTGCATCCAGTCGATCATGCAGATGGCAAATACTGACTTTGGATACGTTATTCAACGCATGCTCGGCCTTTTCACACAGTTCTGTAAGAGTTGAGGGTGGACGAGTCGCACGAGTAACTTGTCGGCCCATCATGTCCAACACCTGCTCGATTGGCGACAAGTCCGGCGATCCTGATGGCCAGGGAAGTTGCTGCACGTCTTGCAGTGCACGTTGAGTTGCACGGGCAAGGTGTGGGCGAGCATTATCCTGTCGGAACAACACATCCCCTTCCTGTAGCAAGGACGGCAAAAGAACGGGTCTAACAACATCCTGCACGTACCAAGCGCTGGTTAACGTTCCCTCCACAAACACCAAAGGTGAACGAGAGTTGTAGCTTATCGCATCCAGACTGGTGTATTCTTGGAATACACGGTACAGAGAATATAAAGTTTAATGCTCTTTGCTTGTTCATTCCTTCTTCTTCTTCCTCATCAAACACCAACAGTGATCTTCTATTTTCTCGTTGATGATCATGTCGCTTATATCTTTTGTGAGTCTTTTCTAGATATATATCTTCCATGACTCACCTAGCGTCATCTAGCAGCGAATCTCTGAAGCTCTTCAACTCTTCCTGGTGCAAGAGGACTTCCTTTTCCATCTGGCCACCAGATCTTGCTACCATCGCCAGCTATTATCTCCATGAGCAAGAGACCTTCGTCTACTTTTTCACTCACCATGCTGTGCTAGTGTCGCCTGCTATCAACTCTTTGAAGACCATTCATCAAGAAGAACATTTATTTTTGATAAGTTGTCTATTCTGATATGTATTCCTTTTGTCTCCTACCCCCACTCTTTCCCTTCCTTGGACCCTCTGCGCTTCGCTGAGCAGGTCTCACTTCTAAGTCGGCAGTTGACTCGGTTAGTCAAGGCTCAACTCGAGCCAGTCTCCTCAAACCAAGAGACACTCTCTACGTTCTACGCCATGTTGGCACATTAAGTATCCGTCAAAGGGAACTTCACCTTCGCTATGCAACAACGATAAGTACCTACTTCAAGTTTTAACTTCATATTCATTGGTTTTAACTTCTACATGCTTTTAACGATCTTTTATAGACAGCGTGATATTACTTATTTGGGGCAAAAATCATTCTTCGTGGGATTTGCCATGTTGAGCTTTTGTCTGTCTAAGCCAACCTTAATAGAAAGTAGCTTTTCTTAAGCTATTTAATTGGGAACTCTTCTCACTACTTGGGATATTATCCAATACCCGCTGTCTATAAATTTCCAAGCTAGTTCCTCCGCTGGATTATCTTTGACCCCATTCTTCTATTAAGATCGTTCTGGAACCTTCCAGATTCTGTACTTTATCTACAAGTCTCGCCGTCATGTATTTTTCACCCACTTGTGGGAATACTATTTAAAATGAGGAATCTTCATTATAAATTACTGCAATAGCGAAATTTCTTCCACCGCTGGAATGTTCTATGGCGCATTTAATTGTAATTCACAAACTTCTCAAGAAATAGACTCTCGCCGACCTAGTGCAACCAGTTATTTTCATCATTGCAATAACTTTCTTTCCCATAAACTTTCGTGTTACTACAGTGAATTTTTCATCTATTCAAAATACTATAGTGAGAAACTAGGGTTCCGCCTGAATCAATACTACATGTATTATTGAAAATGATCACTTATGTGGTCATTAGAAATGGTACATGTTTCGAGGACTAATATACATTTTTTGTCCCCTTCATCAGCCAATATTAAGCACTAAATGAGAAAATTATTTGATCAGCGTAGCACTAAAATGTCAGTAGCCACTGAACCTAATATGGTGCACCATTAATTGTAGATAGATGGCATATTTGAAATGATTAAGGCACAATACACGAAAATACACTTTTAACTGGGTCAGTTCAATTCAATGTAGTTGTTATCGACGTGACATCTACGAAAAGAATATGCAGAATGCTTCTTTATGGTCTGCAAAAGTTATTGAAGACATTAAAGTATTCAGTTGTCGACGTAATCACAGTTCTGTTTTGAATCATTAAGTAATGTGACGGAAAGATTGTGCCTTAATCATTTCAAATAGCCTATCTATCTATGTCATAGTAGCAGGGAGGAGAAACCCCACATTATACAGTAGAACAGCATTGAAAGTATACCGGTTGGATCAGCTGCTCCTAATACTATTTATTTATGCAGCCCAGCTAACGCGTGTTATCAGGAAGGTTGTTTGTTGTGCTAATTATGACTTTAAAATATTAAGTTAAGTCATACAAATTGGATAGTGAAATATCTATTAGAACAAGCATGCCAATTTGAAGTCCAGAATGCAATCCCTGCAATTTGTTGTCCACGTGAGGTTTAATTGCGACAATTAGAAGGGGCATTTATAACTTGCAAATGCTTAGTTCCTTCAGATGACTTATGAAGGAAATTGTTTATATGTTAAGCTATAATGCAGTGGCGTAGCCAAACGGGCTCCGCCCAAGAGGGCGAAATTTTTCGTCTAACAACTAATGATGGTGAATAAATATGATTATATTAAAAAACACCTGGTGGAAATAACAACGTGCTGTACATAAAAGAGCCGGTCCCTTGGTGTTGGGGTAGCACACCTGCCTTGCACACGGAAGACCCGGGTTTGATTCCCGGCTCCGTCAGGGATTTTAGAAACTGACGTGAGGGCTGGACATGAGTGCACTTAGCCTCGTGAGGACAATTGAGTAGCTGTCTGTCAGTGAGTCAGCATCCCGGTCGCGGAGACCGAGGGTACCCGACGCGCGGATCACGCGTGACACCAGATCTGCGGACCAATTGGTTGGGCAGCGGTTGCTTGGTAGGCCAAGGCCCTTCAAGGGCTGTAGTGCCAGGTTGGGGAGGGGGTATTAGTACATAAAAGAATAAGAATTCGACTCGATACTAAATGTTGACCATCAGCGTCTAATTTTGGCTCTGATGAAATGAACTTAGCCTGTCACGTGAAAACCCAGTGTCGTTAGCCTCATAGGTTGGCTTGACTCAAAAAGTTCGTATTTTGTAGCGTAGGAACATGCACACAGTTAAACTAATATTTTGATATTCCCTTCTCTCTATTATTTGCATTGATTGTGCGACGGGTTGTGGGTGTATTTATACATTGCTGGAAAAAATTAGGTCACCTGAAAAGACGAAATCGATTTTGATCCGATGACGACAGATGCCACCTGGGGGGATGGTAGATGTACTGATAAGGCTTTCAATGTCGTCCGCCAACAGATAGCGTAGTGGCATAGCTAACAGAGCGCCACCTGTGTCCATCATTTAATAGGGATAGCTCACAGCCAAACGGCTCATTGTGGTGCAAATGAGTGAAGCAAGCACGTACAATGCCACGGAGACGCACTTGTGCTTCCTACAGCCAACTGAGTGAGTTTGAAAGTGGTCAAATTGTGGCCTTCCGAGTGGCGGGATGGTCCTTTCGGAGAATTGCCACACAAGTTGGACGTGCTGTGTCCGTTGTGCAACGATGCTGGTATCAGTGGTCAAGTGAACATTCTCACACCCGTAGACGAGGTTCTAGACGTCCAAGCAGCACAGACGTCCGCCAGGATCGTCGTATTGTAAGGGCAGCAGTAGCAGCTCGTACAGCTACCACAGCACAGATACGAGGGATTGTGATCCCAGAAGTGTCAACACGAACTGTTGCGAACCGGTTACTAGCAGTGGGACTACGGGCACGCACACCTCTGGCCCGTCTTCCACTCACGCCACGGCATCGACGTGCACGGCTCGACTGGAATGGCGCGCCGTGGTCTTCAGCGTTGAAAGCAAATTCTGCCTGCACACAAGTGATGGTCGTTGGCGCGTTCGACGTAGACCTGGTAAGCGCTGTCTCGTAGCGTGCATTCGTCCAAGACACACCGTTCCACCCCAGGCCTTATGGTCTGTGGGTAGATTATTGGCTGAGGAATAACCTACCCACCAAGGGAAGATGATTAAGAAAAAGGAAGTGGGTTTCGGACTGGAGAAAAAGGATAAAGAAATAGGATGAGAGTTCCACAAAAGTTATAAATTTAACCTTTAATGCACTTAGAGGCGGTTGCAACTGCAAATCCGCTCTCTGATACCTAAAGTGGGTACGAGCTTGGTCGAAGCTGACGGGAACCGCAGCTAAGACTTGGGCGGTTTGCCAGAGAAATACTTTAGTGTATTTCCTCCCAAGCATGCATAAGACTACTATGGGGAAGGGTGATAGTCTGGCAAGACAAATAGTAGCAGATTTGTTCTGTATTAACGATGGCATGAACTGAGGAAGAGTCAGGAAGGCCAGGATCTTGCCTAACCGTTGTACTAGAAAAATGAAAAAGGGAAAAGAAACGCTTAATTTATTTAACAATTCAAAAGAAGTTGATAACTTTATCAAATATATATTTTCAATTTGGTTAACAATTTTGGGGTCACAGACCTCAGAAAACATTAAACGTTTGCTCCAGGCACTTAACAATTCTTTAGGTTTCAAACCTTATAATGTTCTAAAATCTTTATAAGATTTAAAAAAGACAAATGAAGTAATTAAAGTTTAAACATTAAATTGAGTACAAGAAGTGTACTTTAAGAAATTTCTGAGAGAATATTCTAGAGAGAGTGACAACTTCAAAAATAACAATAAGAAAAACATGAAGAATAAGATAGAAGTTCCTAAAACTTCTTATATTTAAGCGGAATTACCTTGGGTCATTATACAAATAAGGGCAGGTCACCTACTGTGAAACCTGAAGAGAAAATCAAAAGGAAGGTTCTCGACCTCCTATGGTTAAGTAGGAATCATAAGCCAAATGGGGCAGTTTCCATTTCGTGAGACCTAGAAATAACTCACTCAAGTTGAAAGAATTGTTTTCCCTGATTATAGGGAAGAAACAATATAAGCATGAACCGTGTATAAAACACGTAGTTATACAGAGATTAATTATTGGTAAACAAGCAAAAATGAAAGGGCACTTCGTTATAGTGACACCTTATAGAAAAGTTACAATTTTATTAATATGGTGTGTTAGTAGAAGGTTTAGGGAAGATCAATTGGGATTGAGGAGAAATGTTCATGGCCTTATTTAATGTAAACGGACGATCGCGACGCGGTAGAAAAGTTGGACAGAAACCACCGAACGGATTGGAATGAAATTTGGAATCCAGCTTTCTCAAGGGCCGCAAACGCCCACTAAGAAAGGATTTTTGGATATTCAGGTTCTAAAGGGGTGTTAAGGGGGTAGACCTGCATTTCATTGAATAGCAATATCTCCCGATTGGTTTCATTGGGGGATGTGATACTCGGCATATAAACTCATCATTAAAAATAAGAAGACATATGTCTGAGGGTTTTTCGATGTGGTGTATATTATGAGGTGAAAGGGGTGAAAAGTGGGGGTTGAAGGATTCCTAACGGAGCGTGTATCCCTTAAACGACATAGGCCAGGAGTTTGGAACTCAGCGGGAAAAAATCAGCATAAAAAATAAGTAAATAGGTGTTTGACCGTTTTTTCATAAATCCAATTTAAGGGGCCCATGGGGAGGGGTGAAATTATGGGGGGGGGGAACACGTAATATGTCTGAGTGTAAAATTATACATGGCCTATGTTGTAGACAATAACACATTACATCTTTTTTTGTCTCTTGCTATTTCATCATACGACGAATACTTAGGGAGTTATTAATGATTTTGTATTTTTTGGCCGGAATTTTCTAAGTCCCAGGAATGACATAAAAATTGATTCGAATGAAAATTCAAAAAATAGTTTTTTTTAAATACTTTTATTATATTTTTCACGTCTTTTAGGGTCCGAAACCAACATGATATTTTGATGTTTTTTTTCGTCCCATGCATTTTTGGTTCCAGGTGATTGAATTATTTTCCACTAGGACCGATGCTTATCTACTACAGTATATAAAGCTCAAATACCACTGACTGACCGATTCATTCATCACGAAATCTCAGAAACCACCAAACGGACTGGAATGAAATTTGGAATCCAGCTTTCTCAAGGGCCGCAAACGCCCACTAAGAAAGGATTTTTGGATATTCAGGTTCTAAAGGGGTGTTAAGGGGGTAGACCTGCATTTCATTGAATAGCAATATCTCCCGATTGGTTTCATTGGGGGATGTGATACTCGGCATATAAACTCATCATTAAAAATAAGAAGACACGTGTCTGAGGGTTTTTCGATGTGGTGTATATTATGAGGTGAAAGGGGTGAAAAGTGGGGGTTGAAGGATTCCTAACGGAGCGTGTATCCCTTAAACGACATAGGCCAGGAGTTTGGAACTCAGCGGGAAAAAATCAGCATAAAAAATAAGTAAATAGGTGTTTGACCGTTTTTTCATAAATGCAATTTAAGGGGCCCATATGGAGGGGTGAAATTATGGGGGGGGGACGTAATATGTCTGAGTGTAAAATTATACATGGCCTATGTTGTAGACAATAACACATTACATCTTTTTTGTCTCTTGCTATTTCATCATACGAAGAATACTTAGGGAGTTATTAATGATTTTGTACTTTTTGGCCGGAATTTTCTAAGTCCCAGGAATGACATAAAAATTGATTCGAATGAAATTTCAAAAAATAGTTTTTTTTAATACTTTTATTATATTTTTCACGTCTTTTAGGGTCCGAAACCAACATGATATTTTGATGTTTTTTTTCGTCCCATGCATTTTTGGTTTCAGGTGATAGAATTATTTTCCACTAGGACCCTTGCTTATCTATCTATTTAACTAATGTTATAACAGGATTACAAATGTTATTGCGGGCGAAGCCGCGGGTAACAGCTAGTACTAGAATATGCTTAGGTGGTAGGATCATTTATTCAGTGTTTATGGGTTCATTTATATTCTTCAACATATAGTTTCAGGAAGTACCTGCGTGCTTCCTTTTTGAATTTGTTTAAGTTTACAATTTGTCTCAGTTTAGGAGGTAAGTTATTATAAGTTGTGCTGGCTGAATAGGAAATACTTTTAATACCATACCTAGTTGTGTTTGTTGACTCCGTGTATAACTGGTTTGCTGATCTTGTGTTATGGGTATGAATGTCTTTCCTGCATTGAAGTTCAGTATTAAGACTAATAAGACCTTGTTTATATCTGAACATAAATAAAGCTTCCGAGTATTTGTGCTGGCTTCGTAATGGCAATATGTTTGTCTCCTGAAATACTTGTACAGTTGGTTTCCAAAAATCGTAACCTTACATTATTTTAATTGCTCTTTTTTGGAGTACTTGAGCTCATTTATTGATTCCTGTGTACATTTACCCCATATTATGTTCATGTACATAAGGTGAGAATGAATAAGAGAGGCATATATGCTCCTTAAATGTTGATTGCTTATTCCATAATCCCTTACTCTTTTTAGAACACCAATTACACTCACAATTTTCTTTTTCACATTTGTGACATGTTCATTCCAACGTAAGTTATTGTCCAAAGTGAGGCCTAAATTTGTGTATTGTTTCACCCGTTCGATGGGCACATTGCCAATTTTAACTATGTTGCAAGTGCTTCAACTGTTAGCTGGTTTATGAAATAGCATGTATTTTGTTTTTGAGCTGCTTATGATTAATTTACTTTTTGAAAGCCATGTTGTTAGTATATTTAGATCCTTTTGCATATTCTCCATAATCGTTTGTTCACAGGCGCTCTCGTAAAGTAGAAATATATCATCTGCAAATAGAAATATTTTACCAGTAAACTCTAAATAACCTATATCATTAATAAATATCAGCCGCCTCCGTGGCTTAGGCGGCAGCACGCCGGCCTCTCACCGCTGGGTCCGTGGTTCAAATCCCAGTCACTCCATGTGAGATCTGTGCTGGACAAAACGGAGGCAGACAGGTTTTTCTCCAGGTACTCCGGTTTTCCCTGTCAAAATTTAATTCCAGCAACACTCTCCACTATCATTCCATTTCATCTGTCATTCATTTAATCATTGCCCCAGTGGAGTGCGTCAGGCCTCGGCAGCCGGCACAGTTCATATCCTCGCCGCTAGAAGGGGGCTTCATTCATTCCATTCCTGACCCGGTCGGAGACTGGAAGCAGGCTGTGAATTTTCATTCATTAATAAATATCAGGAACAGCAATGGTCCGAGCACTGTCCCTTGTGGGACACCACATTTAACATCAGAAATGGACCCTTTAGTTTTATTAATATTAACATATTGCTTTCTGTTAGACAGGTAGTTTTTAAACCACTCAAAGGCTATTCCTCTAATTCCTGCATTTGATAGTTTACTTAGCAACAAGATTGATCCAGTTGAAGTTGATTTGAAATTTTAATTTAAGGAGTTAGCATCTCGATCACATCCCCCTTAATGAAGATAAGGGGAAGAGCCATGTAAGGCAGGGAAATGAAAGACATTGCATCTGTTCAAAGTCTAATTGCATCAACATTCTGTAAAACATAATAATTGATGAGATCTAAAAGGAAATATAAAAGGAGCCTGTCAGTAGTTCATAGATAATAGAAGCAGTGAAAGAATTAGCTTGAACTCAGTGGACATCAACCACATTGCACAATTCATAAGCTTCTGGAAGGTCTCTTCTTAAACGTTATGGTTGTGACGAAAGTAATATTTGAAAACACAGGGACGTTATGCAGTGACGTAGCCAGGATTCCATTTAGGGAGGGCAAAAAGAAAAATTAAATTCCTCCTTTCCTCATCATCTACCGGCCTGACCATCCTCCCACTCAATGTACACTGCCGGAAAAAAAAATAGGTCACCCTTTTAGAGGTTACCAATTCACTCAATATTTATTGTGACAACAGAGCATATGGAGTAGGCCTACATGAAATAATTAAATATACAGGTCAATAGGTCAAGCGGTTCAGAGATACCATGTATTGACCCATGGTGAAACACCCATGTTAGTGCGAGGAATAGCCTCTACGGGCGGCAATGCAGGCACTGACTCTTGCATCCAGTCGATCATGCAGATGGCAAATACTGTCTTTGGATACGTTATTCAACGCATGCTCGGCCTTTTCACACAGTTCTGTAAGAGTTGAGGGTGGACGAGTCGCAAGAGTAACTTGTCGGCCCATCATGTCCAACACCTGCTCGATTGGCGACAAGTCTGGCGATCGTGATGGCCAGGGAAGTTGCTGCACGTCTTGCAGTGCACGTTGAGTTGCACGGGCAAGGTGTGGGCGAGCATTATCCTGTCGGAACAACACATCCCCTTCCTGTAGCAAGGACGGCAAAAGAACGGGTCTAACAACATCCTGCACGTACCAAGCGCTGGTTAACGTTCCCTCCACAAACACCAAAAGTGAACGAGAGTTGTAGCTTATCGCATCCAGACTGGTGTATTCTTGGAATACACGGTACAGAGAATATAAAGTTTAATGCTCTTTGCTTGTTCATTCCTTCTTCTTCTTCCTCATCAAACACCAACAGTGATCTTCTATTTTCTCGTTGATGATCATGTCGCTTATATCTTTTGTGAGTCTTTTCTAGATATATATCTTCCATGACTCACCTAGCGTCATCTAGCAGCGAATCTCTGAAGCTCTTCAACTCTTCCTGGTGCAAGAGGACTTCCTTTTCCATCTGGCCACCAGATCTTGCTACCATCGCCAGCTATTATCTCCATGAGCAAGAGACCTTCGTCTACTTTTTCACTCACCATGCTGTGCTAGTATCGCCTGCTATCAACTCTTTGAAGACCATTCATCAAGAAGAACATTTATTTTTGATAAGTTGTCTATTCTGATATGTATTCCTTTTGTCTCCTACCCCCACTCTTTCCCTTCCTTGGACCCTCTGCGCTTCGCTGAGCAGGTCTCACTTCTAAGTCGGCAGTTGACTCGGTTAGTCAAGGCTCAACTCGAACCAGTCTCCTCAAACCAAGAGACACTCTCTACGTTCTACGCCATGTTGGCACATTAAGTATCCGTCAAAGGGAACTTCACCTTCGCTATGCAACAACGATAAGTACCTACTTCAAGTTTTAACTTCATATTCATTGGTTTTAACTTCTACATGCTTTTAACGATCTTTTATAGACAGCGTGAGATTACTTATTTGGGGCAAAAATCATTCTTCGTGGGATTTGCCATGTTGAGCTTTTGTCTGTCTAAGCCAACCTTAATAGAAAGTAGCTTTTCTTAAGCTATTTAATTGGGAACTCTTCTCACTACTTGGGATATTATCCAATACCCGCTGTCTATAAATTTCCAAGCTAGTTCCTCCGCTGGATTATCTTTGACCCCATTCTTCTATTAAGATCGTTCTGGAACCTTCCAGATTCTGTACTTTATCTACAAGTCTCGCCGTCATGTATTTTTCACCCACTTGTGGGAATACTATTTAAAATGAGGAATCTTCATTATAAATTACTGCAATAGCGAAATTTCTTCCACCGCTGGAATGTTCTATGGCGCATTTAATTGTAATTCACAAACTTCTCAAGAAATAGACTCTCGCCGACCTAGTGCAACCAGTTATTTTCATCATTGCAATAACTTTCTTTCCCATAAACTTTCGTGTTACTACAGTGAATTTTTCATCTATTCAAAATACTATAGTGAGAAACTAGGGTTCCGCCTGAATCAATACTACATGTATTATTGAAAATGATCACTTATGTGGTCATTAGAAATGGTACATGTTTCTAGGACTAATATACATTTTTGTCCCCTTCATCAGCCAATATTAAGCACTAAATGAGAAAATTATTTGATCAGCGTAGCACTAAAATGTCAGTAGCCACTGAACCTAATATGGTGCACCATTAATTGTAGATAGATGGCATATTTGAAATGATTAAGGCACAATACACGAAAATACACTTTTAACTGGGTCAGTTCAATTCAATGTAGTTGTTATCGACGTGACATCTACGAAAAGAATATGCAGAATGCTTCTTTATGGTCTGCAAAAGTTATTGAAGACATTAAAGTATTCAGTTGTCGACGTAATCACAGTTCTGTTTTGAATCATTAAGTAATGTGACGGAAAGATTGTGCCTTAATCATTTCAAATAGCCTATCTATCTATGTCATAGTAGCAGGGAGGAGAAACCCCACATTATACAGTAGAACAGCATTGAAAGTATACCGGTTGGATCAGCTGCTCCTAATACTATTTATTTATGCAGCCCAACTAACGCGTGTTATCAGGAAGGTTGTTTGTTGTGCTAATTATGACTTTAAAATATTAAGTTAAGTCATACAAATTGGATAGTGAAATATCTATTAGAACAAGCATGCCAATTTGAAGTCCAGAATGCAATCCCTGCAATTTGTTGTCCACGTGAGGTTTAATTGCGACAATTAGAAGGGGCATTTATAACTTGCAAATGCTTAGTTCCTTCAGATGACTTATGAAGGAAATTGTTTATATGTTAAGCTATAATGCAGTGGCGTAGCCAAACGGGCTCCGCCCAAGAGGGCGAAATTTTTCGTCTAACAACTAATGATGGTGAATAAATATGATTATATTAAAAAACACCTGGTGGAAATAACAACGTACTGTACATAAAAGAGCCGGTCCCTTGGTGTTGGGGTAGCACACCTGCCTTGCACACGGAAGACCCGGGTTTGATTCCCGGCTCCGTCAGGGATTTTAGAAACTGACGTGAGGGCTGGACATGAGTGCACTTAGCCTCGTGAGGACAATTGAGTAGCTGTCTGTCAGTGAGTCAGCGTCCCGGTCGCGGAGACCGAGGGTACCCGACGCGCGGATCACGCGTGACACCAGATCTGCGGGCCAATTGGTTGGGCAGCGGTTGCTTGGTAGGCCAAGGCCCTTCAAGGGCTGTAGTGCCAGGTTGGGGAGGGGGTATTAGTACATAAAAGAATAAGAATTCGACTCGATACTAAATGTTGACCATCAGCGTCTAATTTTGGCTCTGATGAAATGAACTTAGCCTGTCACGTGAAAACCCAGTGTCGTTAACCTCATAGGTTGGCTTGACTCAAAAAGTTCGTATTTTGTAGCGTAGGAACATGCACACAGTTAAACTAATATTTTGATATTCCCTTCTCTCTATTATTTGCATTGATTGTGCGACGGGTTGTGGGTGTATTTATACATTGCTGGAAAAAATTAGGTCACCTGAAGAGACGAAATCGATTTTGATCCGATGACGACAGATGCCACCTGGGGGGATGGTAGATGTACTGATAAGGCTTTCAATGTCGTCCGCCAACAGATAGCGTAGTGGCATAGCTAACAGAGCGCCACCTGTGTCCATCATTTAATAGGGAAAGCTCACAGCCAAACGGCTCATTGTGGTGCAAATGAGTGAAGCAAGCACGTACAATGCCACGGAGACGCACTTGTGCTTCCTACAGCCAACTGAGTGAGTTTGAAAGTGGTCAAATTGTGGCCTTCCGAGTGGCGGGATGGTCCTTTCGGAGAATTGCCACACAAGTTGGACGTGCTGTGTCCGTTGTGCAACGATGCTGGTATCAGTGGTCAAGTGAACATTCTCACACCCGTAGACGAGGTTCTAGACGTCCAAGCAGCACAGACGTCCGCCAGGATCGTCGTATTGTAAGGGCAGCAGTAGCAGCTCGTACAGCTACCACAGCACAGATACGAGGGATTGTGATCCCAGAAGTGTCAACACGAACTGTTGCGAACCGGTTACTAGCAGTGGGACTACGGGCACGCACACCTCTGGCCCGTCTTCCACTCACGCCACGGCATCGACGTGCACGGCTCGACTGGAATGGCGCGCCGTGGTCTTCAGCGTTGAAAGCAAATTCTGCCTGCACACAAGTGATGGTCGTTGGCACGTTCGACGTAGACCTGGTAAGCGCTGTCTCGTAGCGTGCATTCGTCCAAGACACACCGTTCCACCCCAGGCCTTATGGTCTGTGGGTAGATTATTGGCTGAGGAATAACCTACCCACCAAGGGAAGATGATTAAGAAAAAGGAAGTGGGTTTCGGACTGGAGAAAAAGGATAAAGAAATAGGATGAGAGTTCCACAAAAGTTATAAATTTAACCTTTAATGCACTTAGAGGCGGTTGCAACTGCAAATCCGCTCTCTGATACCTAAAGTGGGTACGAGCTTGGTCGAAGCTGACGGGAACCGCAGCCAAGACTTGGGCGGTTTGCCAGAGAAAGACTTTAGTGTATTTCCTCCCAAGCATGCATAAGACTACTATGGGGAAGGGTGATAGTCTGGCAAGACAAATAGTAGCAGATTTGTTCTGTATTAACGATGGCATGAACTGAGGAAGAGTCAGGAAGGCCAGGATCTTGCCTAACCGTTGTACTAGAAAAATGAAAAAGCGAAAAGAAACGCTTAATTTATTTAACAATTCAAAAGAAGTTGATAACTTTAACAAATATATATTTTCAATTTGGTTAACAATTTTGGGGTCACAGACCTCAGAAAACATTAAACGTTTGCTCCAGGCACTTAACAATTCTTTAGGTTTCAAACCTTATATATGTTCTAAAATCTTTATAAGATTTAAAAAAGACAAATGAAGTAATTAAAGTTTAAACATTAAATTGAGTACAAGAAGTGTACTTTAAGAAATTTCTGAGAGAATATTCTAGAGAAAGTGACAACTTCAAAAATAACAATAAGAAAAACATGAAGAATAAGATAGAAGTTCCTAAAACTTCTTATATTTAAGCGGAATTACCTTGGGTCATTATACAAATAAGGGCAGGTCACCTACTGTGAAACCTGAAGAGAAAATCAAAAGGAAGGTTCTCGACCTCCTATGGTTAAGTAGGAATCATAAGCCAAATGGGGCAGTTTCCATTTCGTGAGACCTAGAAATAACTCACTCAAGTTGAAAGAATTGTTTTCCCTGATTATAGGGAAGAAACAATATAAGCATGAACCGTGTATAAAACACGTAGTTATACAGAGAATAATTATTGGTAAACAAGCAAAAATGAAAGGGCACTTCGTTATAGTGACACCTTATAGAAAAGTTACAAATTTATTAATATGGTGTGTTAGTAGAAGGTTTAGGGAAGATCAATTGGGATTGAGGAGAAATGTTCATGGCCTTATTTAATGTAAACGGACGATCGCGACGCGGTAGAAAAGTTGGACAGAAACCACCGAACGGATTGGAATGAAATTTGGAATCCAGCTTTCTCAAGGGCCGCAAACGCCCACTAAGAAAGGATTTTTGGATATTCAGGTTCTAAAGGGGTGTTAAGGGGGTAGACCTGCATTTCATTGAATAGCAATATCTCCCGATTGGTTTCATTGGGGGATGTGATACTCGGCATATAAACTCATCATTAAAAATAAGAAGACATGTGTCTGAGGGTTTTTCGATGTGGTGTATATTATGAGGTGAAAGGGGTGAAAAGTGGGGGTTGAAGGATTCCTAACGGAGCGTGTATCCCTTAAACGACATAGGCCGGGAGTTTGGAACTCAGCGGGAAAAAATCAGCATAAAAAATAAGTAAATAGGTGTTTGACCGTTTTTTCATAAATCTAATTTAAGGGGCCCATGGGGAGGGATGAAATTATGGGGGGGGGGGACACGTAATATGTCTGAGTGTAAAATTATACATGGCCTATGTTGTAGACAATAACACATTACATCTTTTTTTGTCTCTTGCTATTTCGTCATACGACGAATACTTAGGGAGTTATTAATGATTTTGTATTTTTTGGCCGGAATTTTCTAAGTCCCAGGAATGACATAAAAATTGATTCTAATGAAAATTCAAAAAATAGTTTTTTTAAATACTTTTATTATATTTTTCACGTCTTTTAGGGTCCGAAACCAACATGATATTTTGATGTTTTTTTTCGTCCCATGCATTTTTGGTTTCAGGTGATTGAATTATTTTCCACTAGGACCGATGCTTATCTACTACAGTATATAAAGCTCAAATACCACTGACTGTCCGATTCATTCATCACGAAATCTCAGAAACCACCGAACGGACTGGAATGAAATTTGGAATCCAGCTTTCTCAAGGGCCGCAAACGCCCACTAAGAAAGGATTTTTGGATATTCAGGTTCTAAAGGGGTGTTAAGGGGGTAGACCTGCATTTCATTGAATAGCAATATCTCCCGATTGGTTTCATTGGGGGATGTGATACTCGGCATATAAACTCATCATTAAAAATAAGAAGACACGTGTCTGAGGGTTTTTCGATGTGGTGTATATTATGAGGTGAAAGGGGTGAAAAGTGGGGGTTGAAGGATTCCTAACGGAGCGTGTATCCCTTAAACGACATAGGCCAGGAGTTTGGAACTCAGCGGGAAAAAATCAGCATAAAAAATAAGTAAATAGGTGTTTGACCGTTTTTTCATAAATGCAATTTAAGGGGCCCATATTGAGGGGTGAAATTATGGGGGGGGGGACGTAATATGTCTGAGTGTAAAATTATACATGGCCTATGTTGTAGACAATAACACATTACATCTTTTTGGTCTCTTGCTATTTCATCATACGAAGAATACTTAGGGAGTTATTAATGATTTTGTACTTTTTGGCCGGAATTTTCTAAGTCCCAGGAATGACATAAAAATTGATTCGAATGAAATTTCAAAAAATAGTTTTTTTTAATACTTTTATTATATTTTTCACGTCTTTTAGGGTCCGAAACCAACATGATATTTTGATGTTTTTTTTCGTCCCATGCATTTTTGGTTTCAGGTGATAGAATTATTTTCCACTAGGACCCTTGCTTATCTATCTATTTAACTAATGTTATAACAGGATTACAAATGTTATTGCGGGCGAAGCCGCGGGTAACAGCTAGTACTAGAATATGCTTAGGTGGTAGGATCATTTATTCAGTGTTTATGGGTTCATTTATATTCTTCAACATATAGTTTCAGGAAGTACCTGCGTGCTTCCTTTTTGAATTTGTTTAAGTTTACAATTTGTCTCAGTTTAGGAGGTAAGTTATTATAAGTTGTGCTGGCTGAATAGGAAATACTTTTAATACCATACCTAGTTGTGTTTGTTGACTCCATGTATAACTGGTTTGCTGATCTTGTGTTATGGGTATGAATGTCTTTCCTGCATTGAAGTTCAGTATTAAGACTAATAAGACCTTGTTTATATCTGAACATAAATAAAGCTTCCGAGTATTTGTGCTGGCTTCGTAATGGCAATATGTTTGTCTCCTGAAATACTTGTACAGTTGGTTTCCAAAAATCGTAACCTTACATTATTTTAATTGCTCTTTTTTGGAGTACTTGAGCTCATTTATTGATTCCTGTGTACATTTACCCCATATTATGTTCATGTACATAAGGTGAGAATGAATAAGAGAGGCATATATGCTCCTTAAATGTTGATTGCTTATTCCATAATCCCTTACTCTTTTTAGAACACCAATTACACTCACAATTTTCTTTTTCACATTTGTGACATGTTCATTCCAACGTAAGTTATTGTCCAAAGTGAGGCCTAAATTTGTGTATTGTTTCACCCGTTCGATGGGCACATTGCCAATTTTAACTATGTTGCAAGTGCTTCAACTGTTAGCTGGTTTATGAAATAGCATGTATTTTGTTTTTGAGCTGCTTATGATTAATTTACTTTTTGAAAGCCATGTTGTTAGTATATTTAGATCCTTTTGCATATTCTCCATAATCGTTTGTTCACAGGCGCTCTTGTAAAGTAGAAATATATCATCTGCAAATAGAAATATTTTACCAGTAAACTCTAAATAACCTATATCATTAATAAATATCAGCCGCCTCCGTGGCTTAGGCGGCAGCACGCCGGCCTCTCACCGCTGGGTCCGTGGTTCAAATCCCAGTCACTCCATGTGAGATCTGTGCTGGACAAAACGGAGGCAGACAGGTTTTTCTCCAGGTACTCCGGTTTTCCCTGTCAAAATTTAATTCCAGCAACACTCTCCACTATCATTCCATTTCATCTGTCATTCATTTAATCATTGCCCCAGTGGAGTGCGTCAGGCCTCGGCAGCCGGCACAGTTCATATCCTCGCCGCTAGAAGGGGGCTTCATTCATTCCATTCCTGACCCGGTCGGAGACTGGAAGCAGGCTGTGAATTTTCATTCATTAATAAATATCAGGAACAGCAATGGTCCGAGCACTGTCCCTTGTGGGACACCACATTTAACATCAGAAATGGACCCTTTAGTTTTATTAATATTAACATATTGCTTTCTGTTAGACAGGTAGTTTTTAAACCACTCAAAGGCTATTCCTCTAATTCCTGCATTTGATAGTTTACTTAGCAACAAGATTGATCCAGTTGAAGTTGATTTGAAATTTTAATTTAAGGAGTTAGCATCTCGATCACATCCCCCTTAATGAAGATAAGGGGAAGAGCCATGTAAGGCAGGGAAATGAAAGACATTGCATCTGTTCAAAGTCTAATTGCATCAACATTCTGTAAAACATAATAATTGATGAGATCTAAAAGGAAATATAAAAGGAGCCTGTCAGTAGTTCATAGATAATAGAAGCAGTGAAAGAATTAGCTTGAACTCAGTGGTCATCAACCACATTGCACAATTCATAAGCTTCTGGAAGGTCTCTTCTTAAACGTTATGGTTGTGACGAAAGTAATATTTGAAAACACAGGGACGTTATGCAGTGACGTAGCCAGGATTCCATTTAGGGAGGGCAAAAAGAAAAATTAAATTCCTCCTTTCCTCATCATCTACCGGCCTGACCATCCTCCCACTCAATGTACACTGCCGGAAAAAAAAATAGGTCACCCTTTTAGAGGTTACCAATTCACTCAATATTTATTGTGACAACAGAGCATATGGAGTAGGCCTACATAAAATAATTAAATATACAGGTCAATAGGTCAAGCGGTTCAGAGATACCATGTATTGACCCATGGTGAAACACCCATGTTAGTGCGAGGAATAGCCTCTACGGGCGGCAATGCAGGCACTGACTCTTGCATCCAGTCGATCATGCAGATGGCAAATACTGTCTTTGGATACGTTATTCAACGCATGCTCGGCCTTTTCACACAGTTCTGTAAGAGTTGAGGGTGGACGAGTCGCACGAGTAACTTGTCGGCCCATCATGTCCAACACCTGCTCGATTGGCGACAAGTCCGGCGATCGTGATGGCCAGGGAAGTTGCTGCACGTCTTGCAGTGCACGTTGAGTTGCACGGGCAAGGTGTGGGCGAGCATTATCCTGTCGGAACAACACATCCCCTTCCTGTAGCAAGGACGGCAAAAGAACGGGTCTAACAACATCCTGCACGTACCAAGCGCTGGTTAACGTTCCCTCCACAAACACCAAAGGTGAACGAGAGTTGTAGCTTATCGCATCCAGACTGGTGTATTCTTGGAATACACGGTACAGAGAATATAAAGTTTAATGCTCTTTGCTTGTTCATTCCTTCTTCTTCTTCCTCATCAAACACCAACAGTGATCTTCTATTTTCTCGTTGATGATCATGTCGCTTATATCTTTTGTGAGTCTTTTCTAGATATATATCTTCCATGACTCACCTAGCGTCATCTAGCAGCGAATCTCTGAAGCTCTTCAACTCTTCCTGGTGCAAGAGGACTTCCTTTTCCATCTGGCCACCAGATCTTGCTACCATCGCCAGCTATTATCTCCATGAGCAAGAGACCTTCGTCTACTTTTTCACTCACCATGCTGTGCTAGTATCGCCTGCTATCAACTCTTTGAAGACCATTCATCAAGAAGAACATTTATTTTTGATAAGTTGTCTATTCTGATATGTATTCCTTTTGTCTCCTACCCCCACTCTTTCCCTTCCTTGGACCCTCTGCGCTTCGCTGAGCAGGTCTCACTTCTAAGTCGGCAGTTGACTCGGTTAGTCAAGGCTCAACTCGAGCCAGTCTCCTCAAACCAAGAGACACTCTCTACGTTCTACGCCATGTTGGCACATTAAGTATCCGTCAAAGGGAACTTCACCTTCGCTATGCAACAACGATAAGTACCTACTTCAAGTTTTAACTTCATATTCATTGGTTTTAACTTCTACATGCTTTTAACGATCTTTTATAGACAGCGTGAGATTACTTATTTGGGGCAAAAATCATTCTTCGTGGGATTTGCCATGTTGAGCTTTTGTCTGTCTAAGCCAACCTTAATAGAAAGTAGCTTTTCTTAAGCTATTTAATTGGGAACTCTTCTCACTACTTGGGATATTATCCAATACCCGCTGTCTATAAATTTCCAAGCTAGTTCCTCCGCTGGATTATCTTTGACCCCATTCTTCTATTAAGATCGTTCTGGAACCTTCCAGATTCTGTACTTTATCTACAAGTCTCGCCGTCATGTATTTTTCACCCACTTGTGGGAATACTATTTAAAATGAGGAATCTTCATTATAAATTACTGCAATAGCGAAATTTCTTCCACCGCTGGAATGTTCTATGGCGCATTTAATTGTAATTCACAAACTTCTCAAGAAATAGACTCTCGCCGACCTAGTGCAACCAGTTATTTTCATCATTGCAATAACTTTCTTTCCCATAAACTTTCGTGTTACTACAGTGAATTTTTCATCTATTCAAAATACTATAGTGAGAAACTAGGGTTCCGCCTGAATCAATACTACATGTATTATTGAAAATGATCACTTATGTGGTCATTAGAAATGGTACATGTTTCGAGGACTAATATACATTTTTTGTCCCCTTCATCAGCCAATATTAAGCACTAAATGAGAAAATTATTTGATCAGCGTAGCACTAAAATGTCAGTAGCCACTGAACCTAATATGGTGCACCATTAATTGTAGATAGATGGCATATTTGAAATGATTAAGGCACAATACACGAAAATACACTTTTAACTGGGTCAGTTCAATTCAATGTAGTTGTTATCGACGTGACATCTACGAAAAGAATATGCAGAATGCTTCTTTATGGTCTGCAAAAGTTATTGAAGACATTAAAGTATTCAGTTGTCGACGTAATCACAGTTCTGTTTTGAATCATTAAGTAATGTGACGGAAAGATTGTGCCTTAATCATTTCAAATAGCCTATCTATCTATGTCATAGTAGCAGGGAGGAGAAACCCCACATTATACAGTAGAACAGCATTGAAAGTATACCGGTTGGATCAGCTGCTCCTAATACTATTTATTTATGCAGCCCAGCTAACGCGTGTTATCAGGAAGGTTGTTTGTTGTGCTAATTATGACTTTAAAATATTAAGTTAAGTCATACAAATTGGATAGTGAAATATCTATTAGAACAAGCATGCCAATTTGAAGTCCAGAATGCAATCCCTGCAATTTGTTGTCCACGTGAGGTTTAATTGCGACAATTAGAAGGGGCATTTATAACTTGCAAATGCTTAGTTCCTTCAGATGACTTATGAAGGAAATTGTTTATATGTTAAGCTATAATGCAGTGGCGTAGCCAAACGGGCTCCGCCCAAGAGGGCGAAATTTTTCGTCAACAACTAATGATGGTGAATAAATATGATTATATTAAAAAACACCTGGTGGAAATAACAACGTACTGTACATAAAAGAGCCGGTCCCTTGGTGTTGGGGTAGCACACCTGCCTTGCACACGGAAGACCCGGGTTTGATTCCCGGCTCCGTCAGGGATTTTAGAAACTGACGTGAGGGCTGGACATGAGTGCACTTAGCCTCGTGAGGACAATTGAGTAGCTGTCTGTCAGTGAGTCAGCGTCCCGGTCGCGGAGACCGAGGGTACCCGACGCGCGGATCACGCGTGACACCAGATCTGCGGGCCAATTGGTTGGGCAGCGGTTGCTTGGTAGGCCAAGGCCCTTCAAGGGCTGTAGTGCCAGGTTGGGGAGGGGGTATTAGTACATAAAAGAATAAGAATTCGACTCGATACTAAATGTTGACCATCAGCGTCTAATTTTGGCTCTGATGAAATGAACTTAGCCTGTCACGTGAAAACCCAGTGTCGTTAACCTCATAGGTTGGCTTGACTCAAAAAGTTCGTATTTTGTAGCGTAGGAACATGCACACAGTTAAACTAATATTTTGATATTCCCTTCTCTCTATTATTTGCATTGATTGTGCGACGGGTTGTGGGTGTATTTATACATTGCTGGAAAAAATTAGGTCACCTGAAAAGACGAAATCGATTTTGATCCGATGACGACAGATGCCACCTGGGGGGATGGTAGGTGTACTGATAAGGCTTTCAATGTCGTCCGCCAACAGATAGCGTAGTGGCATAGCTAACAGAGCGCCACCTGTGTCCATCATTTAATAGGGAAAGCTCACAGCCAAACGGCTCATTGTGGTGCAAATGAGTGAAGCAAGCACGTACAATGCCACGGAGACGCACTTGTGCTTCCTACAGCCAACTGAGTGAGTTTGGAAGTGGTCAAATTGTGGCCTTCCGAGTGGCGGGATGGTCCTTTCGGAGAATTGCCACACAAGTTGGACGTGCTGTGTCCGTTGTGCAACGATGCTGGTATCAGTGGTCAAGTGAACATTCTCACACCCGTAGACGAGGTTCTAGACGTCCAAGCAGCACAGACGTCCGCCAGGATCGTAGTATTGTAAGGGCAGCAGTAGCAGCTCGTACAGCTACCACAGCACAGATACGAGGGATTGTGATCCCAGAAGTGTCAACACGAACTGTTGCGAACCGGTTACTAGCAGTGGGACTACGGGCACGCACACCTCTGGCCCGTCTTCCACTCACGCCACGGCATCGACGTGCACGGCTCGACTGGAATGGCGCGCCGTGGTCTTCAGCGTTGAAAGCAAATTCTGCCTGCACACAAGTGATGGTCATTGGCGCGTTCGACGTAGACCTGGTAAGCGCTGTCTCGTAGCGTGCATTCGTCCAAGACACACCGTTCCAACCCAGGCCTTATGGTCTGTGGGTAGATTATTGGCTGAGGAATAACCTACCCACCAAGGGAAGATGATTAAGAAAAAGGAAGTGGGTTTCGGACTGGAGAAAAAGGACAAAGAAATAGGATGAGAGTTCCACAAAAGTTATAAATTTAACCTTTAATGCACTTAGAGGCGGTTGCAACTGCAAATCCGCTCTCTGATACCTAAAGTGGGTACGAGCTTGGTCGAAGCTGACGGGAACCGCAGCTAAGACTTGGGCGGTTTGCCAGAGAAATACTTTAGTGTATTTCCTCCCAAGCATGCATAAGACTACTATGGGGAAGGGTGATAGTCTGGCAAGACAAATAGTAGCAGATTTGTTCTGTATTAACGATGGCATGAACTGAGGAAGAGTCAGGAAGGCCAGGATCTTGCCTAACCGTTGTACTAGAAAAATGAAAAAGGGAAAAGAAACGCTTAATTTATTTAACAATTCAAAAGAAGTTGATAACTTTAACAAATATATATTTTCAATTTGGTTAACAATTTTGGGGTCACAGACCTCAGAAAACATTAAACGTGTGCTCCAGGCACTTAACAATTCTTTAGGTTTCAAACCTTATATATGTTCTAAAATCTTTATAAGATTTAAAAAAGACAAATGAAGTAATTAAAGTTTAAACATTAAATTGAGTACAAGAAGTGTACTTTAAGAAATTTCTGAGAGAATATTCTAGAGAGAGTGACAACTTCAAAAATAACAATAAGAAAAACATGAAGAATAAGATAGAAGTTCCTAAAACTTCTTATATTTAAGCGGAATTACCTTGGGTCATTATACGAATAAGGGCAGGTCACCTACTGTGAAACCTGAAGAGAAAATCAAAAGGAAGGTTCTCGACCTCCTATGGTTAAGTAGGAATCATAAGCCAAATGGGCAGTTTCCATTTCGTGAGACCTAGAAATAACTCACTCAAGTTGAAAGAATTGTTTTCCCTGATTATAGGGAAGAAACAATATAAGCATGAACCGTGTATAAAACACGTAGTTATACAGAGAATAATTATTGGTAAACAAGCAAAAATGAAAGGGCACTTCGTTATAGTGACACCTTATAGAAAAGTTACAATTTTATTAATATGGTGTGTTAGTAGAAGGTTTAGGGAAGATCAATTGGGATTGAGGAGAAATGTTCATGGCCTTATTTAATGTAAACGGACGATCGCGACGCGGTAGAAAAGTTGGACAGAAACCACCGAACGGATTGGAATGAAATTTGGAATCCAGCTTTCTCAAGGGCCGCAAACGCCCACTAAGAAAGGATTTTTGGATATTCAGGTTCTAAAGGGGTGTTAAGGGGGTAGACCTGCATTTCATTGAATAGCAATATCTCCCGATTGGTTTCATTGGGGGATGTGATACTCGGCATATAAACTCATCATTAAAAATAAGAAGACACGTGTCTGAGGGTTTTTCGATGTGGTGTATATTATGAGGTGAAAGGGGTGAAAAGTGGGGGTTGAAGGATTCCTAACGGAGCGTGTATCCCTTAAACGACATAGGCCAGGAGTTTGGAACTCAGCGGGAAAAAATCAGCATAAAAAATAAGTAAATAGGTTTTTGACCGTTTTTTCATAAATGCAATTTAAGGGGCCCATATGGAGGGGTGAAATTATGGGGGGGGGGGACGTAATATGTCTGAGTGTAAAATTATACATGGCCTATGTTGTAGACAATAACACATTACATCTTTTTTGTCTCTTGCTATTTCATCATACGAAGAATACTTAGGGAGTTATTAATGATTTTGTACTTTTTGGCCGGAATTTTCTAAGTCCCAGGAATGACATAAAAATTGATTCGAATGAAATTTCAAAAAATAGTTTTTTTTAATACTTTTATTATATTTTTCACGTCTTTTAGGGTCCGAAACCAACATGATATTTTGATGTTTTTTTTCGTCCCATGCATTTTTGGTTTCAGGTGATAGAATTATTTTCCACTAGGACCCTTGCTTATCTATCTATTTAACTAATGTTATAACAGGATTACAAATGTTATTGCGGGCGAAGCCGCGGGTAACAGCTAGTACTAGAATATGCTTAGGTGGTAGGATCATTTATTCAGTGTTTATGGGTTCATTTATATTCTTCAACATATTGTTTCAGGAAGTACCTGCGTGCTTCCTTTTTGAATTTGTTTAAGTTTACAATTTGTCTCAGTTTAGGAGGTAAGTTATTATAAGTTGTGCTGGCTGAATAGGAAATACTTTTAATACCATACCTAGTTGTGTTTGTTGACTCCGTGTATAACTGGTTTGCTGATCTTGTGTTATGGGTATGAATGTCTTTCCTGCATTGAAGTTCAGTATTAAGACTAATAAGACCTTGTTTATATCTGAACATAAATAAAGCTTCCGAGTATTTGTGCTGGCTTCGTAATGGCAATATGTTTGTCTCCTGAAATACTTGTACAGTTGGTTTCCAAAAATCGTAACCTTACATTATTTTAATTGCTCTTTTTTGGAGTACTTGAGCTCATTTATTGATTCCTGTGTACATTTACCCCATATTATGTTCATGTACATAAGGTGAGAATGAATAAGAGAGGCATATATGCTCCTTAAATGTTGATTGCTTATTCCATAATCCCTTACTCTTTTTAGAACACCAATTACACTCACAATTTTCTTTTTCACATTTGTGACATGTTCATTCCAACGTAAGTTATTGTCCAAAGTGAGGCCTAAATTTGTGTATTGTTTCACCCGTTCGATGGGCACATTGCCAATTTTAACTACGTTGCAAGTGCTTCAACTGTTAGCTGGTTTATGAAATAGCATGTATTTTGTTTTTGAGCTGCTTATGATTAATTTACTTTTTGAAAGCCATGTTGTTAGTATATTTAGATCCTTTTGCATATTCTCCATAATCGTTTGTTCACAGGCGCTCTCGTAAAGTAGAAATATATCATCTGCAAATAGAAATATTTTACCAGTAAACTCTAAATAACCTATATCATTAATAAATATCAGCCGCCTCCGTGGCTTAGGCGGCAGCACGCCGGCCTCTCACCGCTGGGTCCGTGGTTCAAATCCCAGTCACTCCATGTGAGATCTGTGCTGGACAAAACGGAGGCAGACAGGTTTTTCTCCAGGTACTCCGGTTTTCCCTGTCAAAATTTAATTCCAGCAACACTCTCCACTATCATTCCATTTCATCTGTCATTCATTTAATCATTGCCCCAGAGGAGTGCGTCAGGCCTCGGCAGCCGGCACAGTTCATATCCTCGCCGCTAGAAGGGGGCTTCATTCATTCCATTCCTGACCCGGTCGGAGACTGGAAGCAGGCTGTGAATTTTTATTCATTAATAAATATCAGGAACAGCAATGGTCCGAGCACTGTCCCTTGTGGGACACCACATTTAACATCAGAAATGGACCCTTTAGTTTTATTAATATTAACATATTGCTTTCTGTTAGACAGGTAGTTTTTAAACCACTCAAAGGCTATTCCTCTAATTCCTGCATTTGATAGTTTACTTAGCAACAAGATTGATCCAGTTGAAGTTGATTTGAAATTTTAGTTTAAGGAGTTAGCATCTCGATCACATCCCCCTTAATGAAGATAAGGGGAAGAGCCATGTAAGGCAGGGAAATGAAAGACATTGTATCTGTTCAAAGTCTAATTGCATCAACATTCTGTTAAACATAATAATTGATGAGATCTAAAAGGAAATATAAAAGGAGCCTGTCAGTAGTTCATAGATAATAGAAGCAGTGAAAGAATTAGCTTGAACTCAGTGGTCATCAACCACATTGCACAATTCATAAGCTTCTGGAAGGTCTCTTCTTAAACGTTATGGTTGTGACGAAAGTAATATTTGAAAACACAGGGACGTTATGCAGTGACGTAGCCAGGATTCCATTTAGGGAGGGCAAAAAGAAAAATTAAATTCCTCCTTTCCTCATCATCTACCGGCCTGACCATCCTCCCACTCAATGTACACTGCCGGAAAAAAAAATAGGTCACCCTTTTAGAGGTTACCAATTCACTCAATATTTATTGTGACAACAGAGCATATGGAGTAGGCCTACATGAAATAATTAAATATACAGGTCAATAGGTCAAGCGGTTCAGAGATACCATGTATTGACCCATGGTGAAACACCCATGTTAGTGCGAGGAGTAGCCTCTACGGGCGGCAATGCAGGCACTGACTCTTGCATCCAGTCGATCATGCAGATGGCAAATACTGTCCTTGGATACGTTATTCAACGCATGCTCGACCTTTTCACACAGTTCTGTAAGAGTTGAGGGTGGACGAGTCGCACGAGTAACTTGTCGGCCCATCATGTCCAACACCTGCTCGATTGGCGACAAGTCCGGCGATCGTGATGGCCAGGGAAGTTGCTGCACGTCTTGCAGTGCACGTTGAGTTGCACGGGCAAGGTGTGGGCGAGCATTATCCTGTCGGAACAACACATCCCCTTCCTGTAGCAAGGACGGCAAAAGAACGGGTCTAACAACATCCTGCACGTACCAAGCGCTGGTTAACGTTCCCTCCACAAACACCAAAGGTGAACGAGAGTTGTAGCTTATCGCATCCAGACTGGTGTATTCTTGGAATACACGGTACAGAGAATATAAAGTTTAATGCTCTTTGCTTGTTCATTCCTTCTTCTTCTTCCTCATCAAACACCAACAGTGATCTTCTATTTTCTCGTTGATGATCATGTCGCTTATATCTTTTGTGAGTCTTTTCTAGATATATATCTTCCATGACTCACCTAGCGTCATCTAGCAGCGAATCTCTGAAGCTCTTCAACTCTTCCTGGTGCAAGAGGACTTCCTTTTCCATCTGGCCACCAGATCTTGCTACCATCGCCAGCTATTATCTCCATGAGCAAGAGACCTTCGTCTACTTTTTCACTCACCATGCTGTGCTAGTATCGCCTGCTATCAACTCTTTGAAGACCATTCATCAAGAAGAACATTTATTTTTGATAAGTTGTCTATTCGGATATGTATTCCTTTTGTCTCCTACCCCCACTCTTTCCCTTCCTTGGACCCTCTGCGCTTCGCTGAGCAGGTCTCACTTCTAAGTCGGCAGTTGACTCGGTTAGTCAAGGCTCAACTCGAGCCAGTCTCCTCAAACCAAGAGACACTCTCTACGTTCTACGCCATGTTGGCACATTAAGTATCCGTCAAAGGGAACTTCACCTTCGCTATGCAACAAAGATAAGTACCTACTTCAAGTTTTAACTTCATATTCATTGGTTTTAACTTCTACATGCTTTTAACGATCTTTTATAGACAGCGTGAGATTACTTATTTGGGGCAAAAATCATTCTTCGTGGGATTTGCCATGTTGAGCTTTTGTCTGTCTAAGCCAACCTTAATAGAAAGTAGCTTTTCTTAAGCTATTTAATTGGGAACTCTTCTCACTACGTGGGATATTATCCAATACCCGCTGTCTATAAATTTCCAAGCTAGTTCCTCCGCTGGATTATCTTTGACCCCATTCTTCTATTAAGATCGTTCTGGAACCTTCCAGATTCTGTACTTTATCTACAAGTCTCGCCGTCATGTATTTTTCACCCACTTGTGGGAATACTATTTAAAATGAGGAATCTTCATTATAAATTACTGCAATAGCGAAATTTCTTCCACCGCTGGAATGTTCTATGGCGCATTTAATTGTAATTCACAAACTTCTCAAGAAATAGACTCTCGCCGACCTAGTGCAACCAGTTATTTTCATCATTGCAATAACTTTCTTTCCCATAAACTTTCGTGTTACTACAGTGAATTTTTCATCTATTCAAAATACTATAGTGAGAAACTAGGGTTCCGCCTGAATCAATACTACATGTATTATTGAAAATGATCACTTATGTGGTCATTAGAAATGGTACATGTTTCGAGGACTAATATACATTTTTTGTCCCCTTCATCAGCCAATATTAAGCACTAAATGAGAAAATTATTTGATCAGCGTAGCACTAAAATGTCAGTAGCCACTGAACCTAATATGGTGCACCATTAATTGTAGATAGATGGCATATTTGAAATGATTAAGGCACAATACACGAAAATACACTTTTAACTGGGTCAGTTCAATTCAATGTAGTTGTTATCGACGTGACATCTACGAAAAGAATATGCAGAATGCTTCTTTATGATCTGCAAAAGTTATTGAAGACATTAAAGTATTCAGTTGTCGACGTAATCACAGTTCTGTTTTGAATCATTAAGTAATGTGACGGAAAGATTGTGCCTTAATCATTTCAAATAGCCTATCTATCTATGTCATAGTAGCAGGGAGGAGAAACCCCACATTATACAGTAGAACAGCATTGAAAGTATACCGGTTGGATCAGCTGCTCCTAATACTATTTATTTATGCAGCCCAACTAACGCGTGTTATCAGGAAGGTTGTTTGTTGTGCTAATTATGACTTTAAAATATTAAGTTAAGTCATACAAATTGGATAGTGAAATATCTATTAGAACAAGCATGCCAATTTGAAGTCCAGAATGCAATCCCTGCAATTTGTTGTCCACGTGAGGTTTAATTGCGACAATTAGAAGGGGTATTTATAACTTGCAAATGCTTAGTTCCTTCAGATGACTTATGAAGGAAATTGTTTATATGTTAAGCTATAATGCAGTGGCGTAGCCAAACGGGCTCCGCCCAAGAGGGCGAAATTTTTCGTCTAACAACTAATGATGGTGAATAAATATGATTATATTAAAAAACACCTGGTGGAAATAACAACGTACTGTACATAAAAGAGCCGGTCCCTTGGTGTTGGGGTAGCACACCTGCCTTGCACACGGAAGACCCGGGTTTGATTCCCGGCTCCGTCAGGGATTTTAGAAACTGACGTGAGGGCTGGACATGAGTGCACTTAGCCTCGTGAGGACAATTGAGTAGCTGTCTGTCAGTGAGTCAGCGTCCCGGTCGCGGAGACCGAGGGTACCCGACGCGTGGATCACGCGTGACACCAGATCAGCGGGCCAATTGGTTGGGCAGCGGTTGCTTGGTAGGCCAAGGCCCTTCAAGGGCTGTAGTGCCAGGTTGGGGAGGGGGTATTAGTACATAAAAGAATAAGAATTCGACTCGATACTAAATGTTGACCATCAGCGTCTAATTTTGGCTCTGATGAAATGAACGTAGCCTGTCACGTGAAAACCCAGTGTCGTTAACCTCATAGGTTGGCTTGACTCAAAAAGTTCGTATTTTGTAGCGTAGGAACATGCACACAGTTAAACTAATATTTTGATATTCCCTTCTCTCTATTATTTGCATTGATTGTGCGACGGGTTGTGGGTGTATTTATACATTGCTGGAAAAAATTAGGTCACCTGAAAAGACGAAATCGATTTTGATCCGATGACGACAGATGCCACCTGGGGGGATGGTAGATGTACTGATAAGGCTTTCAATGTCGTCCGCCAACAGATAGCGTAGTGGCATCGCTAACAGAGCGCCACCTGTGTCCATCATTTAATAGGGAAAGCTCACAGCCAAACGGCTCATTGTGGTGCAAATGAGTGAAGCAAGCACGTACAATGCCACGGAGACGCACTTGTGCTTCCTACAGCCAACTGAGTGAGTTTGAAAGTGGTCAAATTGTGGCCTTCCGAGTGGAGGGATGGTCCTTTCGGAGAATTGCCACACAAGTTGGACGTGCTGTGTCCGTTGTGCAACGATGCTGGTATCAGTGGTCAAGTGAACATTCTCACACCCGTAGACGAGGTTCTAGACGTCCAAGCAGCACAGACGTCCGCCAGGATCGTCGTATTGTAAGGGCAGCAGTAGCAGCTCGTACAGCTACCACAGCACAGATACGAGGGATTGTGATCCCAGAAGTGTCAACACGAACTGTTGCGAACCGGTTACTAGCAGTGGGACTACGGGCACGCACACCTCTGGCCCGTCTTCCACTCACGCCACGGCATCGACGTGCACGGCTCGACTGGAATGGCGCGCCGTGGTCTTCAGCGTTGAAAGCAAATTCTGCCTGCACACAAGTGATGGTCGTTGGCGCGTTCGACGTAGACCTGGTAAGCGCTGTCTCGTAGCGTGCATTCGTCCAAGACACACCGTTCCACCCCAGGCCTTATGGTCTGTGGGTAGATTATTGGCTGAGGAATAACCTACCCACCAAGGGAAGATGATTAAGAAAAAGGAAGTGGGTTTCGGACTGGAGAAAAAGGATAAAGAAATAGGATGAGAGTTCCACAAAAGTTATAAATTTAACCTTTAATGCACTTAGAGGCGGTTGCAACTGCAAATCCGCTCTCTGATACCTAAAGTGGGTACGAGCTTGGTCGAAGCTGACGGGAACCGCAGCTAAGACTTGGGCGGTTTGCCAGAGAAATACTTTAGTGTATTTCCTCCCAAGCATGCATAAGACTACTATGGGGAAGGGTGATAGTCTGGCAAGACAAATAGTAGCAGATTTGTTCTGTATTAACGATGGCATGAACTGAGGAAGAGTCAGGAAGGCCAGGATCTTGCCTAACCGTTGTACTAGAAAAATGAAAAAGCGAAAAGAAACGCTTAATTTATTTAACAATTCAAAAGAAGTTGATAACTTTAACAAATATATATTTTCAATTTGGTTAACAATTTTGGGGTCACAGACCTCAGAAAACATTAAATGTTTGCTCCAGGCACTTAACAATTCTTTAGGTTTCAAACCTTATATATGTTCTAAAATCTTTATAAGATTTAAAAAAGACAAATGAAGTAATTAAAGTTTAAACATTAAATTGAGTACAAGAAGTGTACTTTAAGAAATTTCTGAGAGAATATTCTAGAGAGAGTGACAACTTCAAAAATAACAATAAGAAAAACATGAAGAATAAGATAGAAGTTCCTAAAACTTCTTATATTTAAGCGGAATTACCTTGGGTCATTATACAAATAAGGGCAGGTCACCTACTGTGAAACCTGAAGAGAAAATCAAAAGGAAGGTTCTCGACCTCCTATGGTTAAGTAGGAATCATAAGCCAAATGGGGCAGTTTCCATTTCGTGAGACCTAGAAATAACTCACTAAACTTGAAAGAATTGTTTTCCCTGATTATAGGGAAGAAACAATATAAGCATGCACCGTGTATAAAACACGTAGTTATACAGAGATTAATTATTGATAAACAAGCAAAAATGGAAGGGCACTTCGTTATAGTGACACCTTATAGAAAAGTTACAATTTTATTAATATGGTGTGTTAGTAGAAGGTTTAGGGAAGATCAATTGGGATTGAGGAGAAATGTTCATGGCCTTATTTAATGTAAACGGACGATCGCGACGCGGTAGAAAAGTTGGACAGAAACCACCGAACGGATTGGAATGAAATTTGGAATCCAGCTTTCTCAAGGGCCGCAAACGCCCACTAAGAAAGGATTTTTGGATATTCAGGTTCTAAAGGGGTGTTAAGGGGGTAGACCTGCATTTCATTGAATAGCAATATCTCCCGATTGGTTTCATTGGGGGATGTGATACTCGGCATATAAACTCATCATTAAAAATAAGAAGACACGTGTATGAGGGTTTTTCGATGTGGTGTATATTATGAGGTGAAAGGGGTGAAAAGTGGGGGTTGAAGGATTCCTAACGGAGCGTGTATCCCTTAAACGACATAGGCCAGGAGTTTGGAACTCAGCGGGAAAAATCAGCATAAAAAATAAGTAAATAGGTGTTTGACCGTTTTTTCATAAATGCAATTTAAGGGGCCCATATGGAGGGGTGAAATTATGGGGGGGGGGACGTAATATGTCTGAGTGTAAAATTATACATGGCCTATGTTGTAGACAATAACACATTACATCTTTTTTGTCTCTTGCTATTTCATCATACGAAGAATACTTAGGGAGTTATTAATGATTTTGTACTTTTTGGCCGGAATTTTCTAAGTCCCAGGAATGACATAAAAATTGATTCGAATGAAATTTCAAAAAATAGTTTTTTTTAATACTTTTATTATATTTTTCACGTCTTTTAGGGTCCAAAACCAACATGATATTTTGATGTTTTTTTTCGTCCCATGCATTTTTGGTTTCAGGTGATAGAATTATTTTCCACTAGGACCCTTGCTTATCTATCTATTTAACTAATGTTATAACAGGATTACAAATGTTATTGCGGGCGAAGCCGCGGGTAACAGCTAGTACTAGAATATGCTTAGGTGGTAGGATCATTTATTCAGTGTTTATGGGTTCATTTATATTCTTCAACATATAGTTTCAGGAAGTACCTGCGTGCTTCCTTTTTGAATTTGTTTAAGTTTACAATTTGTCTCAGTTTAGGAGGTAAGTTATTATAAGTTGTGCTGGCTGAATAGGAAATACTTTTAATACCATACCTAGTTGTGTTTGTTGACTCCGTGTATAACTGGTTTGCTGATCTTGTGTTATGGGTATGAATGTCTTTCCTGCATTGAAGTTCAGTATTAAGACTAATAAGACCTTGTTTATATCTGAACATAAATAAAGCTTCCGAGTATTTGTGCTGGCTTCGTAATGGCAATATGTTTGTCTCCTGAAATACTTGTACAGTTGGTTTCCAAAAATCGTAACCTTACATTATTTTAATTGCTCTTTTTTGGAGTACTTGAGCTCATTTATTGATTCCTGTGTACATTTACCCCATATTATGTTCATGTACATAAGGTGAGAATGAATAAGAGAGGCATATATGCTCCTTAAATGTTGATTGCTTATTCCATAATCCCTTACTCTTTTTAGAACACCAATTACACTCACAATTTTCTTTTTCACATTTGTGACATGTTCATTCCAACGTAAGTTATTGTCCAAAGTGAGGCCTAAATTTGTGTATTGTTTCACCCGTTCGATGGGCACATTGCCAATTTTAACTATGTTGCAAGTGCTTCAACTGTTAGCTGGTTTATGAAATAGCATGTATTTTGTTTTTGAGCTGCTTATGATTAATTTACTTTTTGAAAGCCATGTTGTTAGTATATTTAGATCCTTTTGCATATTCTCCATAATCGTTTGTTCACAGGCGCTCTCGTAAAGTAGAAATATATCATCTGCAAATAGAAATATTTTACCAGTAAACTCTAAATAACCTATATCATTAATAAATATCAGCCGCCTCCGTGGCTTAGGCGGCAGCACGCTAGCCTCTCACCGCTGGGTCCGTGGTTCAAATCCCAGTCACTCCATGTGAGATCTGTGCTGGACAAAACGGAGGCAGACAGGTTTTTCTCCAGGTACTCCGGTTTTCCCTGTCAAAATTTAATTCCAGCAACACTCTCCACTATCATTCCATTTCATCTGTCATTCATTTAATCATTGCCCCAGAGGAGTGCGTCAGGCCTCGGCAGCCGGCACAGTTCATATCCTCGCCGCTAGATGGGGGCTTCATTCATTCCATTCCTGACCCGGTCGGAGACTGGAAGCAGGCTGTGAATTTTCATTCATTAATAAATATCAGGAACAGCAATGGTCCGAGCACTGTCCCTTGTGGGACACCACATTTAACATCAGAAATGGACCCTTTAGTTTTATTAATATTAACATATTGCTTTCTGTTAGACAGGTAGTTTTTAAACCACTCAAGGGCTATTCCTCTAATTCCTGCAGTTGATAGTTTACTTAGCAACAAGATTGATCCAGTTGAAGTTGATTTGAAATTTTAGTTTAAGGAAGACGGGCCAGAGGTGTGCGTGCCCGTAGTCCCACTGCTAGTAACCGGTTCACAACAGTTCGTGTTGACACTTCTGGGATCACAGTCCCTCGT